>OZ037778.1:2392500-2507500 GCA_964035525.1 Porites cylindrica | reverse complement strand
ATTTAAGGTCTAAGGTGATTTGAGAGAGTGGAAGTGGAGTTCTCGATCGATACGATCCAGGATAAACATGTCAAAAATCCAAGATTACTAACGTAATTCGTCAACCTATGAAATTAATAGGTAATCAAATGGTATACTCGTGAAATTAGGGAATAATTTCACTTGCGTTTTGTCCAAATCCTAATAATTTCCCTCACCTGAAGGCCCGGGAAATTATTAGGATTTGGACAAAACACGCGTGAAATTATTCCTTAATGTCACTCGTCACCATTTGATTACACATACAAAGCATCCACCCCCCTCCTCAAGAGTTAAATGGTCGGCCCCTTAGAAAAAATAATTTTTCGCTCATGATGACGTCAGAAACTCGTGCCTTTAACTGTCGATATCAAAATGATCTTAACGTGGCTCCGCCTTTTTAGCCATAGCCAAGCCAAGCCAAGTTTTAGCCAAGCCATAGAAAAGCCAAACGAAAAAAATAGATAAGGCGAACACAATTTGACCAAGTATTCCTCAGTTTTGGAGATAAAAAGTTTGACCATTACAAGGCGAATGTGAGTCATGTGATTTAGACTGACAAAGAACTGAAAAAGCTAATCAAATAGATACAAATTAGAAACTGCTTGCCAAGGTTCACGATGATGTGAGAGATGAAAATGCTTGTAATTAAAATCCACTAAATTTGTGTTTGAGCCTAGCCTAATATATACACTTGAGATCTTGGCTGGAAGGAGTAAAAAGGTTCAAATACGGGATCTACTCTAATTCCTTTCGATGTACCGCTCAGACACGAACATATATAACATGCATCAATCATGTAACAAGCAGTCAATGTCAAGGCAAGCTGCATTTATGGGGCGTACCTTTCGTATTGTGTGTATCCATTCAAACCATATACTTGATATTGATAAACCTTGGGGGGCCATTATTTAAAAAGTGACACCGAAACGTCGTTCATTTTATCGATGACTTTTTTAGCTTCAATGAATTAAGAGAACTTTGCTTTAAATAATTTTTTGGTACTGAACGTAATACATGAAATAATGAAAACTCAACAAATATGTAGCATATGGATAAAATTCTCATACAAATATTAAAAAAAAAGAGACAAAAACCGTAACGCCTTAGTACGTGTTTTGGTGAGAGGGCGAAGATGCGGAAACATGACTCTCTGCAGCTTTATCTCACCCATCTACACACGTCTTAATATTTTGATTATTTCTGTCTCACTTTATTTTAAATGAATTTATTCATTTCATAATTCAGTTAAATTATCCTCTTTTTCACAAGAGCCTGGTTATACTAAGTCGTATAGCCCTCCCAGAAATTTGAAGTACACGTTTACCAATACTATAGACACAGAATAATTTGATAAATTTAAAACATGTCTTTTACTGCTTCTGGCTACGAATCGGGAAAGGATACTTATTTAGTTTTGTTCCTCAAGCGTTCAAGATACCAATATAAATAATACTTCCGTCCGAAGCCAGTTACCTCGAGACCTCGTAATATCTCTATCATGACGTGCGTCAGCGTGTTTGACACTGTCTCACACCTCTTGAACCCAACCAATATTTTTCACCAATATTTTTCACGCAAGACGGTTCTTAGGGCTTAGTAACGCGTGGCGAACCCCTAAGAACGTTACTGTCAGGGATGGTGGCTAAAGATCATAGAAGGTTTTGAACTGACATGACGCTCCTGCTGAGAAAAGGCCTGTTTTCACCCTTTTAAATCAGACGCGTTTCTTTACTAACAGAAAAAGAAAACAACTTCGACGGAGTCTGGTGTTGGTGTAGCTTACTGCTATTCACCTTCTAGGGTTGTAAACTACGATCTACGAGTAATAATAATAATAATAATAATAATAATAATAATAATAATACACTTTATTTAATGAGGGTAGCACGGAATAGTTACAGAAACTAGTAAACTTGTGGCCCTCTATCTAAATTAAAATTACAAAAAGCATAAATGCATGAAGCATGAATGATTCAGAATATACAAAGTCTAAGTACAAAATAAATAAAACTAAGGAAATATAAAGGTTTTACATCAATATGAATGAGTATAAGAGCTAATGATAAGGCTAGTGAAATACATACAAGAATATGATTAAACTATGAAATGGTGTAATTCAATTCCTGCTGCTCTTTAAATAAGATATTTCGATAATTATTCTTAAAGGATTCTAGTGATACTGCATTTCTAAGGTCTAGACTTAAGCTGAGTTCTAATTGACAAATGAATCCTTTTTGCCTTTGTGCATGTGGTCAAATTTTCCAACTTATTCTTTCGTTGGTTGAAATACAAGAAAGGCCGTTTCCAATAACTTCTTTGTTTAGCATATTCAGTCTCTCAGTTCTAGATGAATTCAATATTTGTTCTTTTTGGGACTGATTTTAGCACGTACTTGCAGCTCAGCAAAAAGATTCCGTTTCAACGGCAAGGGGTAATAAAACTTAAAAGTACTTTTTAAGGGAGTCTTCATTTAACAGGTTTATATTGCAGTTGATTAAACCTCCTGAGAAAATCGACCATCGCTCAAAGGAATCACTAATATCCGCTAAGAGGCTCAAAAGCAGGTAGTTTTTAACCATCCTCGAGCAGAAATTGGTCGATCAATCGCATAAACGTCTCTGGTTTGCAGCAATCGTGATTTTAAAGCGATTCATGGCAAATATAATCAGCCGCTAGCTGACACAAACAATTTAAAGGCGCACCTAATATCGTAGCACATGCACTGAAACAAAAATCAAACTATATAAAAAAGACTCTTCCGTGTAAACTGACCTCATATGGAGCGTTCAACTTTCCTAATTGGTTGTCTTTACACTAGGCTGTTAAGTAAGACTTAAGAGCTGCTAAGTTTTACTTAACCAAAAATTCGTGTGTGAAGGCCTGAGTGAATCTCAAGTAACTTTACTTTGCAATCTCATTAAGTCGGAAAGTTGAAACGATTCAAGAAAGTTTCAAGCGACTTGAAAACCAGGCATCCTTAATTGACTTAGCTGACTTGCGTTTACTTGAGCTTTGAGAAAGGCGAAATATGTCAATCAATCTAAATTATGTTGCGTGGGAAAATACATGAAGTAAAAAAGAATCGGTTGGGTGTGAAGCTTTATTTTACTCCAAGTAATTAAAATTTACTTGTCTTGAAATATTTCTAAGCTTATTTAGGCTCTAGTGTAAAGACTACCATTGTTATCTACAAGTGATTTTGTGATCGTGAAGCATGAGGGCTTGTTCACTAAACAGCTCACTAAAGCATCCTTGCAGCATTTTACCTTCCTGCAGGAATCACTTGTCTAATTTATTCTTAATGTAGGGAAAGTTTGTTGTCGACCTTTCCTACAAGAAGTATTTTACTTTTATACTTTGTTATAGCGGGTGCAATGCAATCAGATGTAAATGCTGGGCCCCTTTTACCACTGAAAAATCAAGACCCAGATGACCGTGAAGAAATCAGAATAATTTCCTTGGAAAGGCTTCAATAATAATTATTAGCTGAGTCATTCTAAAGTAACTAAGACCAGCCCTGTACCCTAAGTGGCAAGCATGTGGAAATAATGGCAGGGTGCAAGTAGAACTATTTATTAATAATATTTTCGATTATTATTACTATTATTAACATTATTATAATTATCGCTGATTCCTCGAGCGGATGAGATGGGGATTTTAATAGTTCTTACTTTATTGATCAAGCCCCCTGCTAGTTCGGTATTACTTGTAACTTTCATTACCCTCGATGGATCTGGCAACTTGTATATTCAATGATCAGTGATCATTAATCAGAAATATTGATTCAGTGATCATAAACTAGAGGTCATAAATTCACATTTATCGCATGGATAAATGATAATAGACTTAGGTTGCTGCCCTAGTTATTAATAACTGGCTAATCGTATGATCATACCGCCTCTTCCTTGATATGTAACTGAAATTGATTGAGTTAATGCTCAAACTTGGGAGGTATCAACCCCAAAAAATCCAGTCGAGCCACCTTAAAACCTTTTCAACCTAGTTTAGTCTTAGAATTCTTATAGCTTTTATCTTATGTTTTAAGTTGTTTGGCATTTATTTTGTATATATTATTATTTTTATTAATTTTAATTCTTTATCATGCAATGCGCATGTGACTGATATTTTTTTGTTAATTTGCGCAATATAAATGATAAGTATTATTGGTATTATTATTCAAATCATTTTTACTATTTAAAATTCAGCGATAAAAACTATTTAAATTAGTTTTGATCCCTGATTTACAGCATACGGCCTCACTTGCTACTCGTGCCACTCAACATTGGATTGGGATGACTGTGAGAAGACCAAAGTCAATGATGCCTGTCCAGCTGGTTTTGATCGCTGTGTGAAGGCTACTTATAGTGTTAAAGCCGACTCATCCAAAGGTTTTATTAAACTATGTTCGTCTCCAGTGGCCTGCAATAAGACAGATCTGTGCAACTTTTCAGGGTCTTCGATCGACAAGTGCAATGTTTACTGCTGCGAGGGTGACCTGTGCAATGGAGCCAAAGTACCACTGGTCAGCACCTGCCTGATTCTGACATGCGCTCTAGTAGCTTTCTTCCGTTAAGTTCGGCGCTGCAAAAATTAAACTTTTGTGTCAATTAAAATGTAGCATTAAGAGTAAAATGCAGATTAAATTGTATAAGCAAAGCTGGACGGAACAAAAACACCGGATCAAAATGGAGTATATAAAACAAAAACCAAAAAGAGTGGCTTATTTAACAGATATTAGTCAATATTTCAAAGTACGTGCCTGCCATTCTCTTACGGGTCTTACAAATAGCTTTGGATAACGCCTTTTAGTTTATGGTATTGTAATACATGTAGCTCAATTGAATTCGCTGTTTTTCAGGTGTGGCCATTTAACTACTTCAATTGTCAATCGTCCTGTTTATAAGCCTTAAAAATAAAATTGCATATCGTGCTTTTTTTGTCTATCAGTTGTATCACACACAATCACCCCTTTCATAGGAGCTCAGCTCCAGGCTAAGACATAGGCCAAACGTCGAATGAGAAAAAACAAACTATAATTTGGGCCGACCTAAATTAAGTTCGTCTGTTGGGTTAAACGTCGAACTACTGGGAAGCGTCGAACAAGCCATCTGCATCAGATCAGTATAAATTTTCTTCCACACGAGGCTAAATATACAGTATCCTACAACTTTCTAATCTGTTAGTTCAGTTCGTCAGTCGCATGTGAAGAACGACGTTTGTCCTGGAGACGATTTTCAGACGTCCTATCCGTGTTGGACGTTTCAAACTCGTTCAGACGAACTTAACTGAGCCAGACGTCGACATTTTCATGAACTTAACTCACTAAGATTTTGATTCGTTCCATATCCGAAAAGTTCGACGTTTGGCCTCGGCCTAACTTAATACGTAATTACATGGAAACACGCGCCCTTTGGCTGAGCAATTATTATTTTCCTAAATAAGTCTCAAGGGTGTCTGCGTTTATATCTATGACAAAAGTTGTTTCCCTGTGAAAGAATCTGCCATAAACTTTATCGGAGAGGGTGGAGTGGCTGAAACATAATTTGCTATGATAACTGGTCAAATGAAAGGACATCGTTAAAGGATTAAAAAGATTTTTCCTTTTTTTTTCGCACCAAAATTTACTTCAGGGTAACTAGTTTAAACAGACAAGTTAAATAAATTGAATGAATTACATCCGAAAATGAAATTAAATGAAAAAAAAATTAAAAAAATAAACTAATGGAATGTTGTACCTCTTATCGGAAATAAATTCAGTTAGGTCCACGAGAAACTTTCCGTTTGTCTTCAATCGCTTGGTACCAATGGTATGGAGCACCTGAAGGGGAAAGGGAAAATAAGTGTCGCCTGCCTCGCCTTCTTACTAAAGGGAAGAATGACCACTTGATCGCAGGTTAGGAGTACGCTGGAAGCCTTCGGTGACTTCGCCGCTGCAAATTTCCGTTTCGTAAACGGTCGTTGCCATTTGAAACGGTCGATGCCATTTCTCAGAACGGTCGTTGCCATTGGAAACGGTCGATGCCATTTCTCAGAACGGTCGTTGCCATTTGAAACGGTCGATGCCATTTCTCATGACGGTCGATGCCATCGTAAAGGTCGATGCCAAGAAGGAACCGATATTTCCGACTCTCTCCAACGACATGCGTGACAATCAGAGCAATGCGTGACTAGCTTTCCTACAAACCATCGCGATTTTTATCAAATCAAAATGGCGGACAAACCCGACAATTTCATTTGACTATTAATCTAGAAGATCACTACAAGAATAAGCTCCTTAGTATTGCTGATGGGAGTTTTGATGGCATGTACAGACATCGATTCTTTGGGAAAGGGAAAGACGGAAGCACAGGGTTTAAAGTCCCAGATAAAAAAGATCTTGATGCCTATACATCTCAACTGTAGAGAACTTTGGCAATAATGTATTCAAAGTTGGAAGCTCTTCAGATAGCAGTCACAGGTCAGTAGTGTTTTTTCTTCGCCGTCACAATAGCATAACGCTCTGGTGGTACAAGAGGGCATGTGTGGGTGGCCATTATTTTCCTATCTTTCCCCCATTGTCTGATTCAAATTATCTTGATAGGGGAAGCAGGGGGGGGGGGGGGGGAGGGGGCAGTGTTTCTAGGCTCCTCCCCTTTGGAGCAAAAATACATAAAACATGGGGACATAACATGCATAACATATGAGATAATTCCTGCAGTTCATCCATATGCTGCATTTCAAGGATGTTGATTTAGCATAAGGAAGACCAAAACATGACTAATATATTGTCCAGGGGGTGGGTTACCTTTAGTAATTTCCCTTCTTGGCAGGGTTATTGAGTTTTTTATAGCAGAGTAAGAGCAAGTCCTTACTCTGCTGTTAGGAATATTTCTATTAATATCTTAGTGGATCAACCAGTTGAAGGTCTAGAATGTATCTATTACAGATTGAAAAACAAAAATTCCAGTTGTATTGAGATATTTATGAAGTGTCTCATTGGTTCTTTGTCAGTTATACAGTGGACATGACTCTTGGGATATGTAGCTGCACGGTTGGTAAAGACGGGAGCCCATGCAAACACCAGTATGTCCTGTGGGTGGCAAATCTAGCAGACTGCATAAACTTCATTCCAGTCAGTAATCCACATGAGAGGCAGAAATTGGCCTGGCTAGCAATAGGAAAGACACTTCCTGTTGCTTGTTATAAGCCATTACGCTCTAGTGATGCTGGACAAACATCACAAACTGATGGTTCTAATGGTTTTGTAACAGAGGCATCCACTAGTATGGAAACAGCACAACAAGGGCCAAACTGCTGCACTGCTGAACCAATACAGAGCAATGATGATGATGAGGATGATTCCATTGCAAATGCTGAACAATTGTTGAGAAACTCTTGTGAACAAATAATTCAAAAGCTCCAAAGCTCAAGAGACCTTAATTTGGCTAAGGGTGTAATCAGGTTCCCAAAAAGGATAACATCCTTAACCGCTGCTAGATCTATGCATTCTAATTTGCCAAGCGCTCTTTTTACTTTTGGGTCCAGTGAGGTGAAAAAACCGGAAATGGAAAAAAGATCCGAGTCCAGCCCAACAGAAAACGAAAGTGTGGTAGTGGAAGCCGTCAGGTTGTATCAAAAGGGCGACCAGTACAGCTTCAAGAACCCACCTCCAAGAGGAAGCGCAGCCATGACTTGGCTAAAGCAGTACAAACAAACACTAAAAGTAGTAAGAAGTCTGGGTCCCATACTATGAAATCCAAGACAAAGCACATGCAAAGGAAAAAATAGGAAAACAGAGAAATCTTAGTGAATAAACAATGGAATGTTCGCATAATGTTTAACATAGAGGGAAATTCACTTAAGGCAAATTGCCTAGATTAAAAACCTCTCTCCTTGGATCTGCCCCTGAACAACAAGGTTATTAAAAAGATTGAGGTTTTGACATTGTAAATAAGTTTTAATTCATTTTTCCTGTTAAAGTCTAACACAACATTTGTAATGATTTAAAATTTGGTTTGAACAGTAACATGATGTACATGTGCTGCAATGACCACAATTAATTTCAAAAATCGATAATAATAATAATAATTTAAAAACAAAAACAATTATGTATTATAGATTGATCCAATAGTCCTTTCAAATCATCTCCAATTAAAATCACTAAATGCAGGATAGATTAACTAAACATGTGACTTTTGGTGTCTTATAAGATTTCGTTTCTCAGCAAAAGTCTTTTGACAATGATCACACTTGTAGCTGTCTTTATGTTTCTTGTCTTTATGCCTTTTTAGCTTTTGCTCATGGTCAAACGATTCATTGCATTCCTCGCAAATGCACTCATGACAACCTTTCTGGTGGTATTTAAAGTCCTTCTCCCTTGTGAACTGGGTGCTGCAGGTTGGACATTTTGTTATCTCTGCTATTCCCATATCAAGGTCTTCCCTCAAGCTCTGTGCTTTATCTTTCCAGTCCTATGAAGATCATAGCATGATATTTTAAAAGGGGGTAAATATATTAGGGAACAATCGTGTATTTATGATCCCCCCTATTTTTATATAAACTAGATTGCAAAGACAGTTTTTTTTCACCCTCTATCATAATTTTTTGAGGATAATACCCCCTTGCCCCCCACCCCCCCCCCCCCCTTCCCCCCTTTCCTCAAAACCTGCATCCGCCACATGTAGGTTATTTCTAATTAAAATTTAGGGTAAATTAATTGGTACATTATAATGGGCCATGCTATCCCCTAGGTATATTTTAGAGTTCTTTCTGGAAAAATTACAAGTCTGAACATTATATTACAAAATTGACATTCAGCTTGAGGTCCCAGCTTGATTCAAGATCAACAATCATAACCTAAAATACTTTTAATTGGAAAGTTTGACGAGAACATTTACACTCTCGGTCCTTACAAAGTTAGCCATGTAAACCACATAGCAGTCCACTGAAATGGGGCAGGGTTAATACACAAACACTCGCAATGTTAGAAGTTTATAACTAACCTTTCGTCTGTCTGTCGGCAATTTCTTCCACATATTGCCAACCACTTTGGAAACCTGCCCGATTCCTGCCCCCTTTCCAAGTTGTTCCTTGACATCTGGCTGTGGAATGATACAAAGAACGAGGAAACTATATCAGCTTATATCGAATGTAATTTCAAGGCCTACAAGAATAACGAATATAAGTGCAACACTTATAGATAACATATTTGTTAATGACGTAAACGAAAATTTTACATGCGGTTTATTTTTCACTGATATTTCTGATGACTTAATCTTAATCACTTGTAATCGGATGTAAAGGATGAACAAGCACTTTATCCAGGCTGAAAATGATTGAATATTTCGGGAAATACAAAACAAACTCACCGCAACTGACTGCATAAAGGAGTTCCACCCCGTTGGCTTCTTAATTGATTTTTGTTTTGTTTCTGCACAAGAAGAATGGGTTGGTTCTGGTTCAGCTGGCTCAACTCTCGCGCACGTGGATTGCTCCGCCATCTTGTAAACAACACTGCCCGGAAGTGACGTCCGAGCGTGCCAACCGCGTACGAGCTATTCACGAGGGCTGTCGTCTGCTCGGCTAGTTTTCGAAATGGCATCGACCGTTTCAAATGGCAACGACCGTTCTGAGAAATGGCATCGACCGTTTCAAATGGCAACGACCGTTTACGAAAGGGAAATTTGCTTCGCCGCTCCATTCCATTGCCCCCTGAAAGAGGAAAAATTCCCTCTGGCAGCCAGGATAGGTAAGGAGCGACTTTCAAATGCAAAATTTTAGACCTTTTTACCGATACGGCGGTCATATTGAATTAATTTGATTTAAGGAGTATTATAGGATGCCCAGGAGGCATGAGCACCTTTCGTTTGTATTTTCAAGCGCTTTGCTGAGCACTTTTTCTTACAGTTTTCTTAGAATAAGAGTGTAATGGGAAAAAAGATCGTTTTGCCGTTTTTGGATGTAATAATGATCGCCTTTTTCCCGAGAAAGATACAGTGAAAGACCATATTTCTAAGACTAAGATAGAAAAAGGCGATGGTTATTACACCCAAACACGGCACAACGATATTTTTTCCCATTACATTCTTATTCTAAGAAAACTTCAAGAAAAAATGTCCCGAAAGGCGCTAGTACAAACAAACAAAATGTGCTCATGCCCCCTGGGCATCCTATAATATATAGATTTAGCCAGGGCTAAAAGCGAGGCTCCCATTAGTAAATTTATAATTTAAATTAAACAATAAACTTGTATTCGAATTCCACAATTCAGTTAACTTTAGAGCACATTTATGTGACTTTTGAGGGAAAGGCTACCTGATTTTAGAGAAAAATAATTTGCAAACAGCCCAAGAGTGAACCAAATCTTACATCGAGTTGATAGCCTCATATGTACACTCAAAAACTGGTAATCATCTTTTATCACATTTAAGAGCCGTAATGGCTATTGATCACCGTAGATCAATTAGGCTTAGAAAAAAAACCAGGCCAACGTTTTGGCGTTCGACAAGTTTACTTTGCAAAATCTTGCCAACAAATCTGGGTGCGTGTAAACCAACCTTTTATACCATGGACAGAAAGCAGTATTTCACAATACAAATTGCTCTCATTCAATATTCATAAACTGTTAAAAACATTTTCCAAAATCACCTATACGGCCATCCGGTTCTCACTTTTGTAGTGCGAGCTGTAGCGAGTGTTTGAATGAACATTAACAGAGTTACGCTCCAAGATAATAAAGAATTTATCATGTTTATTTTTTATTTGATGGTTTAACGCGCGGCATTTTGAGAACTCCTGCAAGCGATGTTCACTGAACGACTGAAAACAATCGGCATAGCGATTAAAATTGCAAGAGAGACTACTAACAATCAATAAAAGAAATATAATTCGGTGAAACATAAACAGAGACAACAATTTTCATTCAGGAAGACAAGTATTAAAGTGTCCCTAAATATCCTGAATCTTCAAGCTTCAAGCTTAAGTTTGCTGAAGTTTATGTTTTAAGCCAGCTTCCCGGTGTTTGTTTTTTCAAAGACGAACTCGAGGCAAGAAAATCGCTCAAAGCTTTCTTTTCCGGCTAGAATTATAACTAAAGATTCTTTGGAACATTTTCTTTCTATTTGCGGTGAGAAACTGTCTAAAGGCTTTTTAAAGTTCTGTAAGATTATATCAAACCAGATACTCGGTGAGATCGTTGTCTCAAATCTTACAAACGCGCATAAACTAAATTCCCGCATAAACTACGCTCCACTTCATCAAATTAGATACAAAAAACAAACATGAAATACAATAATTTCTCTGGCTTACCATTCGAGATGCAGCTCCTGAAAGTTATCAGGTAAAGCCAGTATCGCTTCAGACTTTGCAATCCTCTTACGCATCAAGCAAGGTGAAAACGAAAACGATGCCATCCGAAATCGGATTTCCGACTTTGACAAGCGACGTTTTCTCAACCAAAAACCCAATAAACAAACTAGCCATGAGTAACAGAAGACTCCTGATAGCAGTTGAATTTCATTTTGTACATCCAGTGGAAAAAGACAGTTAAAAACATCACAAGTTGACGCAAAACTCTGTCAGCTTCAGCTGTTAAAGTAAACAAGATTCAAGATGCTGCATAAACTCACCTGTCAAATTTTGACCAATCAGAGCATAAAAATTGGACGTAGAGCGTGACCAACGCGTGACCATTGTGAGAAAAAACAAAAGCAACTGTCTTCCCTGCCTGTAACAGCTGGCTGAATTTTCACGTCCGAGGTCAGTTTGCAATCAAAATTTTAATTGTGCAGCACATAAACACAACATATTTCATATGAATTAAGAAAAAAAATTGAACTTGAGCCTGCGATCACTTGAAAACTAGTTTACTTGTCAGCGGATAACTTCAAAAAATACTTGACCTCCACGGGTCGACACCTGAGCCCGCGATACGGTCAAGTGATACTGGTCAGCGGGTACTCTGTTTTGACAGCTGTCAATTGATCAAAACATTGATGTCCAATATGTGTGCATTATCAGTTTTCCTGTGCTCCCAAACTAGTAAAAGTATGAGATTGAACGTTGTTCGCGATCTAGTAAAACAGTTAACTGGTCAGCGGACAGCTTCCAAATAAATCACGTCACCTCGATGAGTTGACACATGAGCCCGCAATATGGTCATGGGATACTGGTCAGTGGCTATCCTGTTTGGACAGCTGTCAATTGACCATATTGTTAATGTCCTATATTAAAGATGTGGACTTGCCAAGACACGCCTGAGACACCCCTCCCTTCCTTTTGATAGTCTCCCCTACCCCACCCATACAATCTGTAGACGCGTACGTACGTACGTACGCTCGGTCAATCACGTGACAACCAAACGAAAAGAGGTTGACCATATTCCATGGGTATGGGGCTCTGTCCCACGCGCGCTTCGCGCGCGCGGGAGCCCCGCTAATACTCCTTAAATCGAATTAATTCAATATGGCCAACGCTAGCTTAGGGGACCCGTAGAACACACGCCCCCACATGCCCCCCGCACCCCAACATTATTCAATGGAATACTTCACTTGCATTCACTTTCATTCGGCGTATAGCCCGACAAGAAGCGCACTAAAAATCTAAGCAAAATTTATCTGAGAAGGCACTCCAAATTCTCCAAATCAGAACGTCTTTGCAGCATTAACGTCGTACCGCTTACTGACTTGAACGACCTGGTAAGCTCAATTGTCATCAATCTTTTAATGCTGTTGACCGAGAAACATGCCAATGCGATAAACTTAACGCTTATGGCCAAGTTTAACTGAGAAGAATTGTTAATTGCGTCATTGTTTAAAACGCTTTTCCGCGATCAAATTAAAAACTGGACCTAGCAATGTTATTGGTTTGAAATATAAGGATTAATTGATCTTTGAATGCACGTGAAGTATTCCATTTTTTTGCATGGATAATGTTGTTTGTTTTTTTATATGTTGTGCTTTTTAAATAAATCCAGCTTGGTAAAGAACTTCTATCTGTCTTCAGTTTTGCCAGTCGATCCCGTGACATACTGACATTATGACAAACAAATCTTTTTTTGTTAAAATCTGCATTTATTGCCAGGCATGAAACCAGTAACTTCAAGCTCCCCTGAGATATATTTGGCGATTATACGAATTAGTTCATCAGCTGAGAGCCGAAAATTTGGGTTTATGGCTCACTCGAGGGGAACAGCCGAAACATTTCACATCTTAATCTTTGACTATCATGCAACACAAAAACACATGATAGCAAGGATAAAACGGTAGCTTTCACTTTGAAAATCGAAATTTAAATTTGCCCTTCAAAGTCTCCTTTTGGTCGCCATCTTGGATTTCGGGAAAGGTTACTAAAGCTGCTTATATTGTTTTAACGTTAACAAATCGTATTTTAAACTTAAATTTAAAACATTTTGGAACTAAAAACATGACTCTTTTGCTTCCGTTTTCCGAGGGAATAGCACGGCACAAACCCGGTGTTTGTGAGGCAAAGCACGCAAAACATAAATTACTAACAACGAAAAGCGTGTAACAAACTAAGGAACCGTCGTTCAGTGCAATACTGCGGAGTCTATTACAGATTTCAGATTTTTTTCAAGTAATATAAACTGGAAACGACAATGTTGACCATTTTATAACTCAAACTAATTAACTCAAATACAACATCCTTGCTGCGATCGATCAAGTGAGCGGAAGTCGAAGGGATCATTTCAGTCATTTAGTGTAAAGCACCGCTGACACATCGATGACTCATCTGGTTTAGGTCGATGTTACAGGGGCACCCAACGACCGTTTTCGGGGAAATATCTGTTCGGAGCCCTCTAGAATGGCTAAAATTTTCGGGAGCCCAAGAACAGCTAAAAATTTCGAAAATGTTTCGTGGTGACTGTTCGTTGGGCTCAGAGTTTCGGGATTTGTGTGGTTTGTTCACCTAAGAATTTCGGATTTTGTAGTCATCTCTAGATCACCTAGAAATTTCGTAGCTTTCGTAGTAATCTTTAGATTCTGATTTCGGCGCCTAGAAATTTCGTAGCTTTCGTAAACTAAGAAAGGCAACAGTCTGAACACAGTAGATCGCTGGACTTGGCGCGCGCTGCGACCACAGAAAAGTTCAGTTGAAAAATGGCAGACCAAACTATAGTATATCCACTTTATTCAGCTTATTCGATTTTCACCCGAACTTGAATATCCATTGTTTTCAATTGCCCATCTAGCTTCATTCAGTGTTCAGTCGTTCTCTGACTGCGGCTTTGCAGTCGCGAAATCGTATGCACCTGCCGAACCTTTCGAACCTTTGTTCGGATCAGGATTGCTGTGTTCCTTAACTCTCACTGCAAAACGAATATGACACACTGATGACAAACAAGGAAAAAAACATAATCAGTGTCAGAAGTGTCACTGCAGTCTTGCAACTGTTAGAAAAAGAAACAGCTGAAGAAAGATGAACCCATCAGACCCATCACTGACACATTATATTATAGCCAACTCATCAGCAGACTCATATCCAGCCCAACGCGCAATGGTGTTATAACAGGAATAATTCAGCCTGATAATTCACTGTAATCGTCAGCTGATAATTCACCTAATAATTCAGATAATTGTAAATTATTATCTATACTTGGAGGAATCTCCAGACTCCAGAATCTTGGTTATTCCAGTGTTCTGAATGTTTTCTTACCAAATTTCTGTTTCAGCAATTACCCGTAAGGACACACTGACGCCGAAACACAGGAAACAGTACCTGATTTAAACAGTTGTTTAAACTGATTAAACTGTTCAAAGAACTGTAATAAAGCGCGTAATCTTCTGATCTTTCTGATCTTTACTACTGGACCTATTCGGCCTATTCTTCAGATTCCCCCCATCAGCTGTCCTCTCCTATTACCTTACCACCCAGAGCACCTTACCCCTTGGGGACGAACAGAAAAAAGAGAACAGAACACTGAAAAAACACTGAGCCGTGCCCTGGGCTATTCCAACTGATCCCAACTCTGCCAACTGCCTTAGCTGACTGCGTTCAATGTGCGTTGTAATCAGTCAGTGCCATGCCGTATTTCAGATTTTTCCGTAAGTGCCGTGCGAATTGAGTTTGGCAGGGTACAAGACGTTTGAAACTGGCTTTAAAATCACTTATCCCTTTTCTTTTACACCTAGAATTTTCTATACACTCATTAGACGTTTCAACTGGCTTTAAAATCACTTAAATGCCTTTTCTTTTACACCTAGAATTTTCTATACATTCTACGTCGCCCTAGAAAATTCGGAGACATTCTCACACTAGATAAAGTTTTCGGAGAAAACTTGAAAGGACCCCTAAAAATTTCGGTCAAGGGAAAGCTCGTCAGGTAATCTTACGTTTTCGGAAAGCTTTCACTGTGGGCTGTTATTTTCGGGAAAAGCGAAAAACAGCCCTAAAAAATTCGAGAGGGTCAAACCACTCCTAGGACGACCGAACAGATCAAATTTTTTTAGCGATGCGAATTATTCATTTATATTGCTTTTAAAGCACTACAGGATGCATAACGAGCCATTTCAGATCATTTCCCAGAAAACGGTCGTTGGGTGCCCCTGATGTTATCTAGTGCTTTCCCTAAACGAATGCTGGCTACATACATGCGACGCATGCGTAATAAATTAGGATTGCCGGCTTCTCTTGTCGCCGCAATTACAGTATAAAACTCTAGTACGGACGGCTGTAGGACTCAAATTTGTAATCGAATGTTCTAGATTCAACAAAATCGAAATGGTGGTGTGAGTTGTTGTGATAAATAACAACATTGGCTTGATTTCTTTCCCCTACTGTCAAGCGACATAGCTTTTATACGAAAAGACGCCGATTACGAGCTATTGCTGATTCGCCATCATCATTTCTGTTCGGGCCAATGAAGACGGATAAGTGCGCCTGGCAAATATGTCGCAAATGGTATGCAAATTTGCTTTGCCCCATATTTACTTGGTCCTCGGTTTTTACATTTTTGTGACATATTTGCGAGGAGAAAATTTGTGCATATCCATATTTTCGCCTTTATCAATCAAATCGTACAAACATTCATCATTTATTAAGTACGCAGCAACCGCTGTAGGAAGTGTAGAATGGGTATCGCAGAGTCTAACGCGGAAATGTGAAGAATGATTAAGACAAACAGTCTAATATGTTCTATTAATCATAAAAAGCAATATTGACTTAACTTGAATAAGCGTAGACTTTATTCGCACTATTGCTGATTCATCATCGTCATTTCTATCTGCGCCGGAAGGCGCTGATTTCAAAGGCTTGTTGATTCTCTGAACTCACTGCCCTGCTCAGGCGAGTATAGAATGATTCATGTCAAGTACAAAGCAATGGCGGTAGGGAATGTTGAAAAGAATTTCATCGGTGTCTGACCGCAAAAGGGTCCTCGAAAAAGTTTGCTACAGGGAGGCTCCGCCCCGAGGTTAAACCCCTCACCCTTTTATATACCATTTTTGACACAAATGGTACCCCTTTCGTATACTTTCTCTGGCTAAATGGAGATAGCTTTTAACCGTACTATTGTTCACTCCTCTTCATTATCATTTCTTAGATCATGCATTCTTTTAATATAGAGAAACCCCAGCAGATCTTTTAAAACAGCACGGCTTACCGCTTGCAAATAACTAGTTTGTTTCAGTCGCAAAACTTAGGGGCCGACCGTTTAACTCTTGAGGGAAGGGGTGGGTGATTTCTGGTCATCAAGAATTTTTTTTTTCTAGCAGTCCGGTGGGGAGGATATTTTTTTCCCTTTTTTTCCCATAAGCTTTCTATTACATTTGCGCCGCATCCATTTTTTTTTCCAACAAGCGCTTGCAGGAAATTTTTTTTCATAATATCATAGGTGACGAATTACTCCTTAATTTTGGCGTAAAATTTCAGCGTTAATTTGTAAGTTCACATGTGAAATTACAAAATTGCCGTGGCAACCCTTCCGTACGTCTCAGTGTCAAGATGGCGACGAAGATTTAAAATGCCGTGAATGAAGATGTCAGGGCACAAAAAGACCCTTTAGAATACCTGAACACATAAGAGAACATCAAGAAGGATTCTAACAGGTATTTTGCCGAAAAAGTCTGAAAAATTCTGAACTTTAGAAGCCAAATTTAAGGTCTAAGGTGATTTGAGAGAGTGGAGTTCTCGATCGATACGATCCATGATACACATGTCAAAAATCGAAGATTACTAACCTAATTCGTCACCTATGAAATTAATAGGTAATCAAATGGTATACTCGTGAAATTAGGGAATAATTTCACTTGCGTTTTGTCCAAATCCTAATAATTTCCCTCGCCTGAAGGCCTGGGAAATTATTAGGATTTGGACAAAACACGCGTGAAATGATTCCTTAATGTCACTCGTCACCATTTGATTACACATACAAATCACCCACCCCCCTCCTCAAGAGTTTAATGGTCGGCCCCTTAGAGGAAATAATTTTTCGCTCATGATGACGTCAGAAACTCGTGCCTTTAACTGTCGATATCAAAATGATCTTAACGTGGCTCCGCCTTTTTAGCCATAGCCAAGCCAAGCCAAGTTTTAGCCAAGCCATAGAAAAGCCAAACGAAAAAAATAGATAAGGCGAACACAATTTGACCAAGTATTCCTCAGTTTTGGAGATAAAAAGTTTGACCATTACAAGGCGAATGTGAGTCATGTGATTTAGACTGACAAAGAACTGAAAAAGCTAATCAAATAGATACAAATTAGAAACTGCTTGCCAAGGTTTACGAAGATGTGAGAGATGAAAATGCTTGTAATTAAAATCCACTAAATTTGTGTTTGAGCCTAGCCTAATATATACACTTGAGATCTTGGCTGGAAGGAGCAAAGAGGTTCAAATACGGGATCTACTCTAATTCCTTTCGATGTACCGCTCAGACACGAACATATATAACATGCATCAATCATGTAACAAGCAGTCAATGTCAAGGCAAGCTGCATTTATTGGGCGTACCTTTCGTATTGTGTGTATCCATTCAAACCATATACTTGATATTGATAAACCTTGGGGGGCCATTATTTAAAAAGTGACACCGAAACGTCGTTCATTTTATCGATGACTTTTTTAACTTCAATGAATTAAGAGAACTTTGCTTTAAATAATTTTTTGGTACTGAACGTAATACATGCAATAATGAAAACTCAACAAATATGTAGCATATGGATAAAATTCTCATACAAATATTAAAAAAAAAGAGACAAAAACCGTAACGCCTTAGTACGTGTTTTGGTGAGAGGGCGAAGATGCGGAAACATGACTCTCTGCAGCTTTATCTCACCCATCTACACACGTCTTAATATTTTGATTATTTCTGTCTCACTTTATTTTAAATGAATTTATTCATTTCATAATTCAGTTAAATTATCCTCTTTTTCACAAGAGCCTGGTTATACTAAGTCGTATAGCCCTCCCAGAAATTTGAAGTACACGTTTACCAATACTGTAGCCACAGAATAATTTGATAAATTTAAAACATGTCTTTTACTGCTTCTGGCTACGAATCGGGAAAGGATACTTATTTAGTTTTGTTCCTCAAGCGTTCAAGATACCAATATAAATAATACTTCCGTCCGAAGCCAGTTACCTCGAGACCTCGTAATATCTCTATCATGACGTGCGTCAGCGTGTTTGACACTGTCTCACACCTCTTGAACCCAACCAATATTTTTCACCAATATTTTTCACGCAAGACGGTTCTTAGGGCTTAGTAACGCGTGGCGAACCCCTAAGAACGTTACTGTCAGGGATGGTGGCTAAAGATCATAGAAGGTTTTGAACTGACATGACGCTCCTGCTGAGAAAAGGCCTGTTTTCACCCTTTTAAATCAGACGCGTTTCTTTACTAACAGAAAAAGAAAACAACTTCGACGGAGTCTGGTGTTGGTGTAGCTTACTGCTATTCACCTTCTAGGGTTGTAAACTACGATCTACGAGTAATAATAATAATAATAATAATACACTTTATTTAATGAGGGTAGCACGGAATAGTTACAGAAACTAGTAAACTTGTGGCCCTCTATCTGAATTAAAATTACAAAAAGCATAAATGCATGAAGCATTAATGATTCAGAATATACAAAGTCTAAGTACAAAATAAATAAAACTAAGGAAATATAAAGGTTTTACATCAATGTGAATGAGTATAAGAGCTAATGATACGGCTAGTGAAATACATACAAGAATATGATTAAACTATGAAATGGTGTAATTCAATTCCTGCTGCTCTTTAAATAAGATATTTCGATAATTATTCTTAAAGGATTCTAGTGATACTGCATTTCTAAGGTCTAGACTTAAGCTGAGTTCTAATTGACAAATGAATCCTTTTTGCCTTTGTGCATGTGGTCAAATTTTCCAACTTATTCTTTCGTTGGTTGAAATACAAGAAAGGCCGTTTCCAATAACTTCTTTGTTTAGCATATTCAGTCTCTCAGTTCCAGATGCATTCAATAATTGTTCTTTTTGGGAAGATTTTAGCACGTACTTGCAGCTCAGCAAAAAGATTCCGTTTCAACGGCAAGAGGTAATAAAACTTAAAAGTACTTTTTAAGGGAGTCTTCATTTAACAGGTTTATATTGCAGTTGATTAAACCTCCTGAGAAAATCGACCATCGCTCAAAGGAATCACTAATATCCGCCAAGAGGCTCAAAAGCAGGTAGTTTTTAACCATCCTCGAGCAGAAATTGGTCGATCAATCGCATAAACGTCTCTGGTTTGCAGCAATCGTGATTTTAAAGCGATTCATGGCAAATATAATCAGCCGCTAGCTGACACAAACAATTTAAAGGCGCACCTAATATCGTAGCACATGCACTGAAACAAAAATCAAACTATATAAAAAAGACTCTTCCGTGTAAACTGACCTCATATGGAGCGTTCAACTTTCCTAATTGGTTGTCTTTACACTAGGCTGTTAAGTAAGACTTGAGAGCTGCTAAGTTTTACTTAACCAAAAATTCGTGTGTGAAGGCCTGAGTGAATCTCAAGTAACTTTACTTTGCAATCTCATTAAGTCGGAAAGTTGAAACGATTCAAGAAAGTTTCAAGCGACTTGAAAACCAGGCATCCTTAATCGACTTAGCTGACTTGCGTTTACTTGAGCTTTGAGAAAGGCGAAATATGTCAATCAATCTAAATTATGTTGCGTGGGAAAATACCTGAAGTAAAAAAGAATCGGTTGGGTGTGAAGCTTTATTTTACTCCAAGTAATTAAAATTTACTTGTCTTGAAATATTTCTAAGCTTATTTAGGCTCTAGTGTAAAGACTACCATTGTTATCTACAAGTGATTTTGTGATCGTGAAGCATGAGGGCTTGTTCACTAAACAGCTCACTAAAGCATCCTTGCAGCATTTTACCTTCCTGCAGGAATCACTTGTCTAATTTATTCTTAATGTAGGGAAAGTTTGTTGTCGACTTTTCCTACAAGAAGTATTTTACTTTTATACTTTGTTATAGCGGGTGCAATGCAATCAGATGTAAATGCTGGGCCCCTTTTACCACTGAAAAATCAAGACCCAGATGACCGTGAAGAAATCAGAATAATTTCCTTGGAAAGGCTTCAATAATAATTATTAGCTGAGTCATTCTAAAGTAACTAAGACCAGCCCTGTACCCTAAGTGGCAAGCATGTGGAAATAATGGCAGGGTGCAAGTAGAACTATTTATTAATAATATTTTGGATTATTATTTTTATTATTAACATTATTATAATTATCGCTGATTCCGCGAGCGGATGAGATGGGGATTTTAATAGTTCTTACTTTATTGATCAAGCCCCCTGCTAGTTCGGTATTACTTGTAACTTTCATTTCCCTCGATGGATCTGGCAACTTGTATATTCAATGATCAGTGATCATTAATCAGAAATAATGATTCAGTGATCATAAACTAGAGGTCATAAATTCACATTTATCGCATGGATAAATGATAATAGACTTAGGTTGCTGCCCTAGTTATTAATGACTGGCTAATCGTATGATCATACCGCCTCTTCCTTGATATGTAAATGAAAATGACATAAACGTGTGTCTGACATTGATTGACAGAAGCTGTCGAATGTGGCAGTAGCAGGGGCTTATTAATTTTAATAGTTCTCATTTTATTGATCAAGCCCCCTGCTTGTTCGGCGTGACTTCCATTACCCTCGATGGATCTGGCAACTTGTATATTCAATGATCAGTGATCATTAATCAGAAATATTGATTCAGTGATCATAAACTAGAGGTCATAAATTCACATTTATCGCATGGATAAATGATAATAGACTTAGGTTGCTGCCCTAGTTATTAATGACTGGCTAATCGTATGATCATACCGCCTCTTCCTTGATATGTAAATGAAATTGATTGACAGAAGCTGTCGAATGTGACAGTAACAGAGGCTTAAAACTGATAGCATGGTTTTGTTTGCCGTCAGTCTTGCAGGGTTTGCTGAGCAGTTGTGAGAAGCAAACAAGATACGGTGTAGAAGCAGTTTTTCAAACATGAAACTTGTGGTTATCTTGGCCTGTGTGCTTTGTATTTCTGTCGGTAAGCATTTTTTTTACGCTGTTGCTTATTAAGGGTTTTTTCATGGGTAGAGAGCAGCTGTTTACTGGTAAACCAATGGAAGGTCATTTATCTAGTGATCAACTACATGAATCGCACTAGTTTCTTCGAGTTCGGGCCTATTCATTTTTTGATGGCAAGATTTCGTTCGAATCAATTGCTGCTTTAATCACAACAGAATAAACATCTACTTCTTAATAAACACACTCTTAGATCACTGATTGCGAATGTTGCTGCAGGAAGGACCCGGGGGGTACTCCCTTATATAAGCCACATACGTATGTGCCGCCCAAAAACGTATGTTTTTGCGTTGTTCGATCTGAAAACAGATATAGACTTAAAACCCTTTTTGCCCTGAAATCAGGTATGGTTTTCAAGGGAACTACTAACAGGAATGTATGACCTCATTATGCGAGTAATATGCGAATTCGAAATGGATTTTAAGAAATCTTTCTGTTGGCGTTCTCAGATCTAGAAATCTAACTGAAGTAACGAAGACATTGTTTCTGCCTATGCTAGGTCTGTAAACGGATATCGATTTAAGAGGCCAGGTCTGAAAACGGATGTGGGAAGTGGTATTTTTTGGTCGGAAATAGGGTCAGGAATTGGGGAACCGGGTGGCATTCACTCATCAAGGATTCCCGGGAGAACCCCCCCTCCGGGGGGAAAGGACCCACCTTGCTAGTTTTCGACCTAAAATGCTAATGAAGCTGAAAATTTATCTTGATTAGTGATCCAGCCTTGTTAGTGATGTTTTCCCACCATTTTATTTGGTCTTTCGTTAAAAAGAAAGGGCGTAAACAACAGTATTTGAGCTAGATTTTTTAAAATTTCAAAACGTTACCCCCACCACCCACAGCATTGCGTCAAATTATTTTGGTAACAGCTTACTGCTTCTAACTGGTTTTAAGGGCCAATATAAACGGTGTTCAATTTCAACTGATTTTGGAAAATATGTGCCAAGAACCTGTAAGAAAATCTTTTGTAAAAATTCATATTTATCTTTACAGCTGCTGGACGCAAGTGCTACACATGTAGGAGTACTGTAAATGAGGAAGATTGTAGCAAGAATCAACAGGAGACTGATTGCGGAGAAGATTTAGATGGCTGCCTCACCACGGGCCAGAATTTTACAGCTGGTCCAGTAACAACAACATTATTCACAAAAATTTGCACTGTCAAACAAACGTGCGACGCCGGTGAAACCGCCTTCTTAAGCGCTTGCAAGGCGGCTCAAGGTACTACGTGTGAATATAAGTGCTGCGATACAGACCTCTGCAACAGTGGTTCCACGCCTATAGTCAGCATTATCCTAATGGTGTCATGCGCCGTTGCGGGCTTTCTCCGCTAAAGAAACAAGAGTGTGCGGTGCAGTCAAGAGAAGGATTGTCCAAACAAATATGTTTGTTAAATAAACATTAAAATAGCTTAGTAGTAAAATTAAAAGTTCAATGATACTGTTGTTTTGTTTCATTAGCTGGTTTCGTTATTGACCTATATAAAATGGAATTATGATCGCTTAACTTGCGATCTCTACTTTTTTTATAGTATCCTGTGCAACACAACACAATTCCCAGGTATTTTCTGATTCACCGATTGTTCCTCCAAATAAAAGCCGCGTTCCTGATGCCTGAAAAACGCGTTTTTGATGACAACGCGAAAAGCAATCTTTTGAAAACTCATTAGTGTGGACAGGGCCTAAACCTGATAAAGAACAAACAAAAGAAAACAAATTAATGATTTATTTTCCTTCGGCTCGTAGTTTGACCAAATGAACTCAATAACTGTTGCTAATAAAAGTCCTTTTGTTTTGCTGTTTTGAGAACCGAGCAGACCAGTTTCCCGCGAGAGGTCCGCTAGTCAAATACCCTACCAATCTGTAAAGTCAATTCATATCGAGAAAAAGTATAAATTCTGCTAGGTGGACTAAAGATAAGTGGCTCTGTGAAGAGAAACTGAATTTTGTTCGATTTTTGCTGCCTTAATTTTAAAGAAGAGTTTTAGCGGCTCACGTGGGCGCAAGTTTTTTGGGGAATTTTGTTGCATTTTTTTAAAATCTTTTATCAGCGATTTCCGTAGGTTTGTGTAATGAATGAACTTATCGTCCTGACTCTGTCTTTGTTAGCTCTCGCGTAAAGAGTCTAAGTTGTGAAATTGCTGCTTTTTGTAAGCACAAAAAATCGCCTCTAAAAACTGATTAATCAGGCCTGTACACAATAATTATTGCACCTTTTCAGCTACAGCCATATCTTCCTTATTCGCTACCATGAATGCAACTAAAAATTCCCATGGCAAACAAAAATGGGGGGAGGGGGCTAGTTCCTCCCTACCACCTCCCCGTGCGCTGTCCCTGACTTTTAGGGATAAGGAATATCCGTTTTAAGATTTACGGGGATAACAGAAAAATATAAGGGATAACAAGACCACCACCACCACCACCCCCAACCCCGCTCCCCCAACACGGCCTCAGAACCAGACATTTTTAAAATTTATCAAATTGTTCTGTGGCTCAGTATAGGTCGTTTTCATGCAATCTCGGGAGACACAAATAACAATGGTGAAATGAAGAACAAATGCTGGTGGACAAACAAAGCGAGCTAATGAGCGATCTTTTGTTTACCGTCCACCAGCATGGTGGCGATGATGTAACGTGAAAACCACCTATTGATAAACGTGTACTTTAAGTTTCTGGAGGGACTTTCGTAAAAGAAGGAGAAAAAAACTGAAACAAGAATCAGCAATAGGGGGTCTGTGAACAGGCTAGCACAGATAGAAATGATGATGATGAATCAGCAATATTATGGATAAAAGCTATGCCTATTCGATTCAACAACAAAGAAAAGCAATTAACCCAATATTGATTTTAATCTTAAATAGAACCTAGACTGTTTGTCTTAATCATTCTTTACATTTCCGCGTTAGAACGGCTGCGATATACGTTCGACATTTCCTACAGCGGTTGCTTCGTACTGTAAAATTTACATTTGGTTGCGCGGAGCAGCCAACGCAGATAATCTAACGGCTAAAATCATCAATCCGGTCAGTACGGCCTTTTGCACCTTCCTGCGCAGATAGAAATGATGACCCATGATCAATCAGCGATAGTGCGGATAAAGTTTATACTTATTCAACGGTGGAAGAAAGCAATAAAGTCGATATTGTTACTTGTCATAAATTAAATAAACCATATACACTTATTTCTCTGATTTTAATCTTCACACTTCCGTGAGACACCGCGATACCCTTTCAGCAGTTTTTACAACAACAACAACAACTTTATTGACTTTATCTTCGACATCGAGATTTCAGTACCAAAACAGTCAATACAATACTATACAGTCTGTAGTTGCTTGTGGATGATAATTGTTCTATATTAGGTTGATCATCAGGGCAGCGAATTAGACTATAAACGATGTAATGGGCAATGGTACGTACTTATCTGTCTTTAGTGGCCCGAATAGAAATGGTGATGATGAATCAGCAATAGTTCGTTCGACTCCTGTTCGTTGAACATGGTATAAAACTATGATGTTGCGGAATAATGGTAGGGGAAGGAAATTAAGCCAACGTTGATATTTATCACAACAACCCACAGCACCACTTCAATTTTTGTTACATAAGATAAGAAACGGGAAAAAAGCTGAAAACTAGCAGAGCTGAGCTATCGCTTACAACTGAAACAAATGCTGTCAGACGGAGGCCAGAAAAAACCTGCTCAAAAAAACCCGAAGGGAAAAAGTTTAGGCAGGAAATCTTGGTAGGAACCAAGGCTCAAGCTCAAAGCCCTTCCTACGGGTCTTTACAATGTAATCGAGAATAGACTGCTCCTAAAAAAAAAAACAAAAAATAAAGAAAAAACCAAAGAGAGGTTGGTTCAGAAGCCTAGATGACGTACGCGTGATATACGCAGCCTTATCAGGAGCCCATCAAATGGAGCCTCCATCTCCCATACAAGCCCTTGGAGTCATCCCTTTCCCGAGTAGATTTATAATTAGAACAGTTCCCAGGGGAGACTTCGCGCGCCGACGGTGGGAAGCCAATCACAACGACGAAATGACACTGCTATTATACTTCATCAAACAGCAGGAAATTCCGTGTTGACAGGCCAAACACAATCATAAGCTAGTGAAACGTGACTTTAGCGTTTTCATCCCTCAGAGATTTTCTTTTTTTCTTTCTACGGGTAGATTATACTGTGGAGAGTTTTAAACTCTGACTATGTTAATCTTAATTTTGGTTGCTTGTCTCACACATTAAGAGGCCATGAAGCTGGTCTGTTACATGCATAATGATTAACTACTACCGGCAGTCTGTAGTTCTGACAGGATTCGTTTCCTTTAGCCAATTTTTTTGCGCGTTAAGGTTCTTATTTCGGCTAAATGACTCAATATTAATCAAATTTCTAGTTTTTCAATTTTTTTTTCCGCAATGGGTTTATCTGATCATGAATAAATACTTGTAGTCCTTGTGGTTGTTTTGTTCGTCAGCTAGTGTGATGATTCCCTGCTATGTTTTGTAACGCCGGGCCCAGCCATTGTTTTCTCGCAAAAAAGTGATCTACAGATGCGAATTCGAAGGAAGAAATTGAGCCTAAACTTCTACATTAACTGCTGAGAATTGTCCTGTTAGTCGGTCATGATTCTTTTGGCGCAAATACAATCCATTTTGTTTTTCTTTAGATAAGTGGGTCTTTGGACTGGAGCGCGATGTCACAAATTCCTCCGTTAGCAAATTACTTTTGATTTAGCTTCACGGTCGAGCAACTGTTGTCTTCTGTTCAACTTTTCAAGTGCCAGTTTTCTCAGGCAACTCTCATGATGATACAAGTCAGTTGTAATGGAAGACTGCAATTTCTCAAATTTCGGAACTGAAGCATTCCTCGTTAGTTGCTACTTAGGTCATCGCTTTTGCTTTGCACGCGGTGCTTAACAGTTAACTGGCGAAAACCACTCCACGGTGATGACAAAACTCAGATGATTCTGGCAATTTTTTCGGCGCTAATCATCGAAAAGTTCCAAATCGTCCACAGAACGTTTAATCGTCGACTCTTTCCAAGGTGCATACTTAAATGTGGGATGTATGACGGCAAAAAAAAAAAACACTCGCAAAGATAACCTTTCCGTGATCCTCAGTTCGCTGCCTTTGTCACATCACTTCATGCTTAGTCTCAGTCGGGTAATTCATTAACTTTTATTTCATGATACCCAGATCCCAGCGGCTGTAAAATTGTAAAAATGGACGTAAAGGAAAAAAGGAAAACGGTCGAAGGGCGGGCTTCTGAGTTCGACTTCATCCAGTTTTATTTTTTCACGGTAACACACGAGACCCACGGAAATATGACACTTTTCGCGGGAAACTAGCCGTTCTATTTATAAATCTACTCGGGAAAGGGTTGACTCAAGAAATTAATGGAAATGGAGGCTCCATTTGATGGGCTCCTGGCCAGGAGCCCATCAAATATACCCCCGATATGGCTACCGGCATGGTGCACCCGGCCTAGTACCCAGGCCCTGTTGTATCTGTTGTATGCTCGGTGAAGTTCTTTAACAACCTTCCACGATGGGTGCCCTGTGCTGAAAATTGCAATCCCTTGTTTTTTGCCAGTTTTTTGGTGAAAATCACATAAAAAAGGCAAGTAGATGGAAAAAGAAAATTTATTCCTATTATTATTATTGAAACCAATGGCTAAAACAGGTCAACTTAATGATATAACAATAATGATATACCATGGAGGGTATCCTGTGCTAAAAAATTTAGCCATTATTTTGATGAAAATCACATGAAAGACATACAAATAAGAAAATAAATTGTATTATTATTGAAACCAATGGCAAAAACTAGTCCACTAAATTATATAGCAGGAAAATCCAGGGAAGATATTTTCAGACGCGTACTCAGTCCTAAATGGCCTTTTAAGGTAGCCGCTTGAAGGTGTCTTTACATGGACTGTAAGTATCTGCTACAATTGCCGTTTTTTATGCGCAGTTGTTTACAATTTGAATTAAGACAGGTTTAAGTGAAGTTTTAAGCTCAAATGGGCAATTGGCACTTAAAGGCCGGTGTAAGACATTCGGTGCAGAAAGCAAGAAGAGAAGAAAAGGTGGTAGAGTTGCCTTTAACAAATAATCGCTAGCATTATAGTTATCCGAAAAGAAAGTATAATATACTGTTTCTTTCGTTCCCTATGATTATACAACAGATATCTAAGAATCAAAATCAAATCAAATCAAATATTTATTATGTAAGAATACATAAAAGGAAACGTCAGAGTTTATCCCTATCGAGGACGCTCCCTGCCTAAAATATAAAATAAATATTACAATGTACTGAATTTAAGAATAATTAAGAAGTGGCTAAAAAAAATTACAAAATTTCACAATACTTTCGAAGTTTACTTCGAAAAATGCTGAAATCCTGTTCGTGCACTATCTCTTTAGGAAGAGCGTTCCACTCTTTAATAATTCTAACAAATGCAAAAAAACAATTTACTCTAGCTAATGGCTGTCTTAATTTAAATGAATGGTTTGATCTTGTTTGACCATAACATTAAATTAAAAAAAGTCATTACTGAACAGTTAAGGCCATGAATAGTCTTGTAGCACTCTAGCAAAGATAGATAAGACCTGACCTTGATTGAAGACTGGACAACCCAAGCATTGCCACTCGCAGTCTTTCTTCGTACGGAGAGTCCCTAGATGACATCGGGAGAGCATATTTCGAGGCCCTACGTTGGACACGTTCAAGAGCGTCAATGTTCTTCTGTAAATAGGGTGACCAGAGAGGGACAGCATATTCCAGAATGGGTATAACCAAGGCCTTGTACAGACGAGAAAAGACTTCCTTGTTCCCTGGACCAACATTCCTTTTAAGGAAACCCAACAATCTTGTTGGCTTTATTTACAATTTTCTGCGTTGGGGTGTTCCAGGATAGATTAGAGGTCAATGAGTCAAATACCACGTGCATCATGTGCTATTTTGCTTAAACTGTTTCCTCTTTCTCTGTGATTATAGATCAGACTACTAAATCCCATAAGGGCTGTTATATGAAAGGGACGGGAATGCTTGTCACCTTGAATTTGTTAGGAGCGTAAGGCCTCTTTAAATAGAGGTGGGGGGGGGGGGCGGGGGGGGGGGGGGAAGGGAGGTAAGATGTCTGGCTTAGGTCGGTCAACCGCCTGTCCATATAATCTCTCATTTTAATTTGATCACGTTTACATGATAGGAGGGGTGATCCACCGAGGCGGGTTGCCCGGTCTGCCAGGCCAAGTAACCCAACGCTCACTACTTGAAGCCAAGGTGGTTGCCAGTTATAGGCGCCCGATCGCAGCGAACTAACGGGAAATAGGGTAGCCAATGAAATAGTCTACCTTTTGCAATTCCTCCTGACACCACCTACTCTACATAAGACAAATACCTGACGGACTATCACTTGACACTAAGTTAGTCGTGAAACGCTTCATGCATGTGCAAAGGTGCAAACCGCTACTAATTGTCATGCGACAATTAATTGTCGAATTTGCATCTTTTATATTCGGAAAATACCGTCAACCGTCAAATGCACCAATTTTTTTTCCTTCGACCGTGAAAGAGGCTCATGTAAAACCATCAACAGTCACAGCACACTCCCTTCCCCCAATTGAAGACTCTCACATAACTGTATAGAATTTGACTGCAGTTTCCCCCTAATTCTTTTCTTTCCTTTCTCTACGTTTTTAAGAACATTTTCTTTCTTTTTTAGTTCAAAATTCTGAGACGGTTTCAATAAGTGAAACTAGTTTTCGGTGAGATAGTCATCAAATGTCAATATAAGATACGGTTTGTTTTACTTACTAGTAATCTGGTAGTAAGAAAGCATCTGCCGCGACTTTGATGATGTTCATGAATTGGTTATTTGAAATTTATAAGTGTTAATAGACATCATATCTTTGTAAACAATAATATTGTAGATAGAAAAATAAAGGATTTTCGATCTTAATAATAGTAATAATAATAAAAATAATAATAATAATAATAATAACAACAACAAGAGGAAGAAGAAGAAGAAGAGGAAGAAGAAGAAACATAAACAAAAATAACTACAATGATGTATCTGTTCTTAAATTTGTAAATACATTCTGTCAGCTTAAAAAGCTTAAAAATTTTAGTTTCGTCGTCAAAAGCTAAGGAATGTGAGGAGAGACTTAAATACACAGTCTCAGTAGTGCGGGCTTCCTGTAGAAACCCAGCAGGCTTTGTGGCTGTATTTAATTTCTTGTGGGTATGAGGGCCTGTTCGTCCTCTCTTCTCGATTACTTCTATTAGAGGTAGATTTATGTACAACGAGAGACCTGGAAATTGTGTTGTGATGCCGGTACCTATGTCAGGATAAAATACTTACGAGACAACAGAATTCCATGTAATCCTTTGTGTTCTATTGAGTTTTAACAATAATGAGCTAGCTTAATCATACAGATTGCACTGACATTTAATTAAGTTCAATAACTTAGAAACTATTTCATCAAGAAAGACAAAATTATCCTTATGCTTTAAATGTCTTAATCTCAAATTGAAACTTCAATCTAAATTTACTTAAAGCCCTGCCACTTCTAACTCTTTGGGTTGAAAACGATATTTGGAAAGGAAAATCCTTCTTTAATCACTGCTGCACACTCTAGAAGAAGCGGAAGAAGCCCACAGCGGCGCATGACACCATAAGGAGAATGCTGACCATAGGCGAGGTCCCTTTGTTACAGCGGTCTTTATCGCAGCACTTGTATTCGCATTTACCACCTGCAGCTTTGCAAGCTTTTAAAGCTACCGAGCCTGCCAAAGCACAATCAGCTTTGGTAGTGCAGGATTTTGTGCATGATTTCGATTCCTGAGAGCCAACTTTAAATTCCGTGGTCAATGTGAAACAGCGCGGTTCAGATCCCTTGCAATCCAGCTCTTTTTGACTCTTAGCACAGTCCGCCAAACTTGTCGTACTGGTGGGACCACATTGGTAGCACTTTAATCCAGAAGCTGCGAGAAATAACGAACGCTTCAGAAAGTTATCTTTTCTCAAAGGTTTTACAATGAATTACTAAAAATTATATAAAATTTAGAGGGTTCGCTTCCCACTGTCTATACACCGACGTTATTTCACTCAAACACTGTTGCAGTACGTGGTATGATTGCGCTGTTATCAGGATTTCAACATCGAACGGCGTTAAGTGATGTCGATGGAGTAACCAGAGTAACTCGAGACTGAACTAATCTACACAGGAAGAAGTAAATTATTTGGCTCCATAAACAAAAGGTGAATTAAACGTTAATTCTTTTCTCAAGTAATTGTGCGGAGGCCTTAATTTCCTCTTCAATTTTCTCTCAGTTGGTGCACATGATAAAGTTAGCCTCACAACTCCCCTCCGTTTGATTCTTGCATGCCACGTATAGCCCGTGGTAATTTCTCTTCTCCAACTAGATGCAAATATAAGTGGCCGAGTATTCTGAAGTTAAGTCCTTGGTCTTTTCGGTGTTTCAGACACTTCTTTTGGCGCCCTAACCACCCACTTCAGGGCTCTCAGCCATGAGCTTCGAAACCTCCTAACCGTATCGTGTCTCAATATCTAATTAGTTGTATACAAAGGTATTATATACGGGTGGCCCAAGGGAGAATTATAGTTTAGCCCCCCTCACGCACCCACCATAAGAGGACATCCTTGGGAGTTCGGGACTTAAGATGTTAGCTTATTACAGTCGGCGTCCGCTTGGGGCAGGTGCGAAGCCAAGTTACCCTTGGCTAAGTCCTTAAATTCCCTTGTTCTTTAAAGTGCTGCTACGATCAAAATTTAATGTCAAGTTTGTTACAAAAAAGCTTTCTTTTCAGCTTATCAGTACCTGCTTCGGTCATTGAAGTGAACTTTGGCGCCCTCTAAGTGAAAATATTGAGCTTGAAAATGTAGGTTTTTCGCGTCCGCCATTACAAATTTATGTTCCAGTGACAAAGCTATTGTTCTGTGATTGTGACGTCATTTTCTGAACACGCTAAGAAAACAAACCTGAACCGTGAGAAAACAGCGAGCGATTCTCAAAGCTTCGCTCGTCTTCGCCCGATTCTGGAATTGTGAAGGAGGAAATCATAGATTACGATGACTCTGTAGAACCAGCACTGACTGAATTTGAGAAAGTCAAATACTAAGGGCAGCTAGCCTCAGAGAAGGAAAAAAACACACTTCACCAAGTCGTATTTTATGCAGTTTGTGCCGATCGACGGAGAGTCGGACTACTGCTAAGTGTATTTGTATACGTACTGACTATAACAATAATAATAATAATACACAGGCAAGACGATCGAGAGTCAGCACCAATTTCACCTGCCTTCTAGCCACTCTCGAGTGCGCATTTATCCAAGGGAAGATAAAGTTTTGCTTTATAGCTCTTCAGGCACAGGGAATCAGAGTGGGTACAGTTTTCAGTTCAGCTTGCTGTCCTTTGTTATTGAAAATTTAATTGTTACTTTAGTGTTGCGTATCTAAGCTGAGGATTTTAAAATTAGATCTAATGTTAAGTTCTCTTTGTCAGAAAAGTTAATTTACTCATTTTCAATATAAATAGATATATAAGGGGATCGCTCGCTCTTGATTTGGTATATCAATTTAATAATTTTCAGTGCTGACATTAAAGACTGTCACATTCTTTGTAGCTCATGTTTTTTTGAAAAGGCTGCGTCTGCCTATGCCTTCCCTATCGATTGACTGCAGATCATTATGCAACTTATAAATTGCAACACTAATAAAAATTCAGAGATTTCACCTCATCCAACTATTGTCAATGATATCCCCTTGTATTCCCATAACTTTTATAGATTACTTTATGAAATTGTTGTATGTGACGTTTTTTTTAAAATTTATTTATTATTCAAACCCAGGTGTGCATATTTTTGGATGCTCTCTTTACTGGGACCAGCTTTGAAGCTTTGGCTAGACAAGAAAATATACACAATGGATCGGTTAACACAGACATGTTATGATGTCTATATTATCTAGGTGTCCACATTAAGTTAGCTCTCTGGAAAAAAGTCACAGACACGTGATTTATTTGATATATAGCATAAAGGAACAAGGAGGAAGAAGGGTAGGAACAATGACACAATACGTTAGCTCTCTGGAAAAAAGTCACAGACACGTGATTTATTTGATATATAGCATAAAGGAACAAGGAGGAAGAAGGGTAGGAACAATGACTGTAGCAAAAAGCCAAGGACATGAAACTTGTTAAGTAGGAGACAGAAAATTTATCAAAGGACTACAAACAGGGGAAGAAAGAAAGACGTATCAAAACCAAATGTGTCACGCTATTTGGCTGCAGATGTTTTGGTAATAAAATCTTATTAAACCGTGAACGTGGTACAATGCCTACAATTGGCACATCATTGTGACAAGAAAAATAGAAAGTGCCTGGGTAACCAGTGTCTGTAAAGCTGGATTAAGAATGTATAGGAATTTCTGACTTGAAACACAGAAAAGTGGTTGTTGTCCACATTAACTACTGTGCCTACTAAACCTGTTGATTTTAAAGAAAAAATGTGTGCTTTTCCTCAGGACAAACAAAACTGCCTGTTATATTAAGTGGGTGTCTGTACATCATAGAGTGGGTTAACACTGCATTAATAAATTATTATTTGCAACTAACTTTATGCATTGAAAAACTAAATGGTTCAGTACATCACTAGGTTGCACGATTCTGCTGATAACACAGTGTGCCATAAATTCACTTGCCTCTAGGAAGAAGTGTTACACAGTGGAAATTATGTTCATCATGGAGGCCCACCTTGATTGTGCTCTGTGGGTTTTTCTTGCTGGTTTTTTCCATTGTAAAATATTATTAGAAACTAGCATTTTTAAGAGTTAAAACCCCTAAGAGGGCCTGGGAAGCAGTTTTTAACATGCGCAGGCCGGTGACCACCTACATTGAGGTGGGAGGGGGGGGGGGGGGGGGAGCAAATTTGGCTGTTCTGTCTTTTTGGCTGTTTAGAACTGTCAGATTACTGATCTAACCTTTTCTTGAGTCATTGTTGAGCAGAGTCATGTTCATAAATTTCAAGCCGCTGAAAAGTACCTTTCTCCTGCTGAGCGTGATTGCACATGCTGAATCCACCATTAGAAGTTTGCAGATCATGATATTACACTGCAGGTTCCTGTAACGTCTTCATTTTGTCTAGCATGTCATTGAAATGTGCCAGAGACCACATCATCAGCTGATATAATTTGTTTTAAGAAACCGTAGTTCATGGAGTAGTCTTCAGATTTAATCAAGAACCTTCATCAAAAAAGACTATTCCGCATTGTTGCAAATGCTACATAGCTTTGGTTTGAAAATGCAGAAATCTAGGATGATTGACTTTTTGAGGCCACTGTACTTAATTTTGTTTATTTATTTTTCAAAAAGTGGGGAAGCCCCTTTGCCCTGTGTGGGTCCTGCCCTAGCTTGGCTTAGACTATATAATACCCCCAAAATAGACTATGCTTAATCAGGCAACAAATAGCAATAAAATTGCAGCCTTTAAACAGTACTACAGCCCTTGGCTTGTTTATCGTAATCACTGGTATGACTAAAAAATAATGGATTTGTATATTGCACACGGCATGTAAGACCAAAACTTGTCCTCCAGGTTCTTAGCTGGGGCCTCACATTTAACTTGTGATCAACAAGTGTGCAGATCAATTGTCACAGTAGGGTGGACAGTGCCTTTGTATCTGGTAATGGGCCATGAAGCTTCCTCATTTATAGGAATAACATTAGTCTATCCCATATTAAAAGATACACCAAGGTTTTTTGAAGTAGCAAGGCTGTGCTCTAAGAAAAATTGAAAGGAGCCCAGTGCTCTGGACCCATGAAATCCTGGGTGCCCAGCATATGATTTCTATGAAAAAATTTCCTAGTTCCCCCGGAACAATAGTTAAGCACCACGGGCCAACTGGGTGCTGGTAGAGCACAACCTTGAGTAGTGAAACATAAAGCAGCAGTGATGAGCGGGGCCATCTCATACATGTAGTACATAACCCTCAGTTGCCGTAAATATTTCAGTGACCAAGCCTTGGTGATTATTCATTTTTGACTTGCAATCTGTCAGTCACATTACTTCAGTGATTCAGTGCATGAGTGCCCCTGTGTTGGAGTTTACATCTCAAATTATGATATACTATAATTATAATTATTATAAGTATTCAATGCAAGATTGCAAAACTTTTCATTATTCACTCAAAAGAATAACAATACACAACATTCAAGATAGGATCACGATTTTATTTTTAAGAACACATCAGTGAATGGTATTTTAGAACATTGTACTTTAGAACATTGCAAAAACAGTTTTTGCAATGAACTTGTTTGGGCTCTCTTTCTTTAGCTTGTGGTTTGAACTGACAATGTGTCTGTGCAGTTTGAATCAGGCTCTGAGTTTTGGGAATACTAAAATTGAAAAAAGCATACCTTTTGTTTAGTGAGGGTTATGGCGACAAGAATGTTGGAAATACTAAGGAATTTACTGTATATTAAAATATCATACCATTCAGATTGCACCATGATCCTGATAGATTTTAATATTTTATAATAAAAATTTACAAATAGAACTTTAGAGCTTTTTATAAAAGCTCAAAGGAATGTTAATAGTGGTAACAGAAAAAATAGTACACTACAGGAGCAAGGTGTGAGCAATAATAGTGTTTACAAAACTAGAGGGCTCTCTGTGATCTGTTGCCTTAGGGCAAACCTTTTTGAAAGTTTCCTAACAGTTTTGTAGTCTTCGCGTTCCAGTCGAAGAAAGGTCTAAGAAAAAATTTATCTTCGGTGAATGCGCCAGTAGTAAAAGCAAAAATCACCACCGGCGATATAAATAAACTTAGCGTTGGGGACATTCACTGCAAGTTTTGCGAACTGTAAGCTTACCTCCATGCGCTCCCTCTTTATGCGAAGATTTCTTTCCGGATTCAAGATCTGTCGATTGATCTTTCTTCCATATGCTAGCAAACGATCCAAGTTTAATTTTCCGCCACTGGTTTCCGTTGAAAGCCCCGTAAATGCCGCATTGAAGCACTCTTCGAAGTTATCAAACCGAGAAAACAGCGAAACTGTCAGGTGGAAACAAACCCATTCCTCGAATCTCACATTCAGTTGGTCAGACTCGCGTGCAGCACAATTCTATCGATTGAAGCGGTTGCTGCACACATACGGAGCCTAATGTAGTAAGATCGAAAGAGTTTGCCTAAACAAGAACGCATCGAAGTGGGAGGAAAGGGAACATTGTTGAGCAGGGTTCTTGGAAGAAAATTATCATGCTGTGTGTACTGCGTTAAGTAAATGACGTCACAAAGCAATTGCCTTGTGTTCTTGGTAACCGAACCACAGGAACATGGCGTTGTAATGGCGGACGAAAATTAATGGTTTTTGAGCGCCAAAAAATACCACTTTCCTTAATCGCATGAAGCTATAATTTGCACACCATGTACTTCAAGTACTAAACTGCCAATCTAGCGAAAAAAAATTGTAGTCAAGGATTTGATCGTAGTAGCACTTTAACCTGTACGTTAACGACCTTCAATTTGTGTTTGAAAATAGATTATCTATCACTTTACCAAATGGTGTAAAATTCAACTCTCATTTGTGTGCGGACGACCAACGACCTGCTGGTATAAAAGCCTGTAATAGGCCCGCTGTCTTTTTTTACAGTAGCCGCTTGCGGATGTTCTAAGAAAACTAAAATTATGATCTTTTGGAAACATGTGAGAAATCTTAAGACATTAATTGCCAGATACAATGTAGGCAATAAAAAAAATCACTGATATTGTAACTTGCAGAGATCAGGCTCTATTTTCGTTTAGCTTGAAAAATAACTATTAAAATGGGCAAGGTGAAACAAAAAGAATCCAATACGAAAAGCCCGCCCCCCACTTTTATGATTGATTGACATTTGCCCAAACAGCAATCAAAATTACTCGCCCTGAACGGTTTTTACAGTACGCAAATTTTCCATATGCCATGATATGCAGAAAATTAACGCTGTCTTTATCTGAAAAATTTAACATAACATGAAAACTACTAACCCTGATATAAAGTTCTTGGACGTTTCTTCTGCATTAAAAAGACGGCGTAATGTTTTCACTGTGATTTCGTTAAATCGGGCAGGCGGGCTACTGATTTTCAAAGTGAATGATATTTTCTATTAGCCTCTGAAAATATTTTCCTCGGCTTTTCTTCGATTCCTGCACAGAAATCTTTAAAAATCGTGGAGGAATTTATCACGAATTTTGTTCAAAGGATAAACTTATCTTAGAACACGGTAGACAGTACACTGTATACTCCTCTAAATTCGCAAATTATCACAGGAGTACAGTCGTTGGCCTGGGTGCTCCTGTTGATTCATTAGCTCAGCAGTTTGGCGTCATTGTACCAACAGAGATATAACAGGATGAAGTTATCGCTTTGGAATGAATTTACTAATTTACTGGCGCTACCTAATGATAATTCATATAACATTTAATAGGAGTAGTGGTCAAGCCCCTCGCTCTGACTTGTTTACTTTCTTTGAAATTCGTAAATCGAAAATCAGTTTACATATAGAAGAGAAGAAAGCACTAGCTATCATGTTTTAGTGACAGCTCACTACAACTGACCAATTTTCAGCCACGTCGAAAGCTATAGGAACATGGATTTACCCTTCCAGTAAAAAAAATGACGATAGATTTAAGAGTTGCGAAACAGTGTTTAAAGACGTAGCGGCGGCTATTTTGCGTAAACAACGACCGGCTGAGAAAATCGTGCCATGAAACAGGGGCACCGGGCAACGACAATTTTCGGGAAAATATCTGTTTAAAAGACGATCTGAGATATAGAATTTTCGGAACATTTGTTGTAAAATTTCTTGCATGCCTGCCTCTCCTAGGATTTTCGAACATCTAAAGAATGGTATAATTGCCTATTTTTAACGGATTTTTACCCTAAAAGGGTCACCCAGAATTTTCGAGAGCCTTTTTTGTGGCTGAAATTTTCGAAAAGTTAAGTTTTGAACCCTATAATTTTCGGATCACTAGACTTTCAGCTAAGAAATCCGAACAGATGAAAAATTTTGGGGGGATAAAAATATGGCTATATCTACCGTTTAAATACTAAAATACGTTTATATCTACCGTTTAAATACTAAAATACGTTTAACAATTCTATGTTTAAGTGGTTTTGAACTATATTCTCGTTGGGTGCCCCTGATGAAATAATATTCACTAACATATAATGTCGAGATGGGTGACAATAAAAGTTCAGCAAATTCATTATAAACGAGAGGGAACTATACGAAACTCGTGCGATTCAGTCAGGTAGAACTAAACCACCATGGCGATAGAAGGTTGTCTATATATCATGTTTGAACCTGTAGCAGCTGATTTCTATCCATGCGATAAACTTTAAAACAAAGAAGCGTAGAATTGGAAGAAAGCTTACCGACAGAAATGCAAAGCACAAAGGCCAATGGGAATTCTTGGGGTGTGCTGCCCGGTTCCCCAAATCCTGACCCTATTTCAGACCAAAAAAAGGCCATTCTCCACACCCGTTTTCAGACCTGGCCTCTAAACGCATAGCATTTTCAGACCTGGCATAGGCAGAAATTATGTCATCATTACTTAGATTAAACCGCTAATAAAAAGATTTTTTAAAATTAATATCACATTCGCATATTATTCTTTCTTTCTTATTCATTTGCACTTGAAAGGACAAATACGTTCATGCACTCTCGTAGTTCCCTTAAAAAAACATAACCGATTCCAGATCCAAATGGGCAAAGTCTATACCCGTTTTCAAACCAAAACGGTGCAAAATCCATACCCTTAGAGGCAGCATATAGCTATATGGTTCATATAAAGGAGTAAACTCCTCCTCCCGGGACTGGTATCAGGGCGTTGGCTCTTTCCGGGCTTTATATTGTGCGCTTGCAAAACCATTCGAGTCATTCGGCGTAGAAAGAGAGGAAAAGAGGACTCATTCGAGTCATTCGGGGTAGAAATTAAGGAAAAGAGGACTGTGTTGCATCTGCATGCTATACTAAAAGGAAACGTGCACTTTTCCGTGAGAAAATTAAAACTTTCCTTTAAGATAACAAAGACGTCCGAATATGAAATAACAATCACCTGACCTTTTTGATATCTGTCAGAACACCGGAGACCTTTTTGGCTGTCCATTTAATAAACACTTGAACAAGAAACAGGTCTTGATGTACTCGGAAAAATTGACGCTCACGTAGCCAGGATAGGGTGTGTTTAAAATTTAACAAATCAATATCTGGCATCAAGATACACTAGAGATAGAGGACTGTAGTCATAGAACTGTTCTTCAATCCTCCGAGGAGCCGTAGGACACAGACCATTATAAAAGAGAACGGAAGTATGCAAAACAAATTAAAAAAATACTAAGTGGGCAACAAGGCAGAATTATGCTCTTATGGGTCAAAAGTCCATATCTCCCCCCACCCACTCTAAAGTAAATATTTAATAAGTCTTAAAAACACCGAGAAAACCGTTTTGATTCGTTCCGGATATTCTTTTGACGCTGTTGAAGTAAAAGTCCAGAAATATTACAAAACACTTATTAAGTTCAGGTCCCTCGGGAAACCAGTTAGTTTTGTTTTCCTACGAGTCTTGATGTTTCCCTCGACGAAACATCAGGACTCGAGGGAAGACAAATTACAAGAGCATGTCGATGCATGTGCCCAGTGTTATAGCAGATTGGATAAGGTAAAGCCTAGATAACATTTTCCGCTTTGGAAACATTAATAACTGAGGTACGCGGTAGTGTTGTTTTTAATTAAATAATATAAAGTAAATATATACCTGGGTTGGGTTGTTCAAAGCTGGGTTAAGATAACCCAGGGTTAGTGTGAAATTTGAAAAATGAAAACTTTAAAAGCAAATTCAATTTAATTCTTTTTGCCTACAATTTGAATTCTTGATGCCCTAAAACAATAGGGAAAATTTATCCGATAAAATGCTGTTAAACAAAAGAAAAAGAAACCTGGGTTAAAATTTAATCCTGGGCTAGCGCTAATCGACCTTCGAACAACTGGGCCATATTGTATAACTGATAAGTGACTTTTGAGGACTATAATTTAATTTCATTGATATACATTTCGCTGAATGAGGCGGCTTTTTGTGAGTTAGAGTTCTGTTCAGGGATGCCCTGCTTTATTTCTTTATAATTATTTCGGCATTTGTACATATTTCCTTGCCGAGCCTTGTACGTGGTCTGTCAAACAGTAATCCCTAGAAGAACCAAATGAACAAAAACAACTGGTTAAGCAGGGTTCAAGGAACAAAATCTGTTCAGACATTGTCCGGACACTTTTAAGGGTTAAGAGCGTGCAGGCAGACATGCAAAGCCCGTGTCTTTTCTTCATCTAGCTTCCCTCAGCCTTTCAGGAATGAGTATGATTAAGTTTATTTGCTATTCTCAGTTTTTACATGACGTCACCAAAACTCAAACTAAGAAACTATCGATTCTTCGGAGTTTCTACTATCATGTAGTATTCCAACCCTTAAACACCTCTATTTAACAAATTTTCAGTTCGTCATGAAACAAATAATAAAAATAAAATAAATCATTTTCTTTAAAATAAAACATAAAATATTTTAAAAAGACGATGTGATACTCATCGCTAAGTTCAAAGAGATCAGTGGACCTTTTATTTTAGGAAAGCTTGCGCAAAACCTTAAGAGAACTTCGTCTAAGTAAAAACACACCTGTACGTGAGCGATCCCGAAGATTGCCTAATATTCAATTACGAGTTCACCGCTCAGGTAGAGAAACATCTTGTGACTGGAACCGTCTGGGAATTGCAGTTCACAGACGAAAGTTTTGATATCGATTTAAACCAAGAGCTCTACGAAGAATGTCTCGAGCGTACAAGGGGGTTGAAGAAGGAAGAACTTGAAAAAGAACTTGAAGAGAAACAACACCCTCGTCTCAGAACAACCTCCTCTGGAAGAATCCTAAATTAAAGCTTCCAAACCGTTTTTATTGAAAGCACGGCCCAATTAAAGCCCAGTGTCAGCAGAGCGGTAGAGAAACTCAAAAAAACTCAAGGTAGCAATATCTTCTCTTTCTAGATTAGCATATATATGGTAGCCATATTTAGTTAAGCACCATACAGAATAGCCTGAAAAGAATTATATTTACTTTAATACACAAGAAGTATTTCACAAAATCTCAAGCAATACTGACAAGAAACCGAGCATGCGAGCAACTGCAAAACTTTTGGGAACACGAGCAAGCGAGCACTCTTTTAAATTTTGTGAGCAAATTGAGCTAAGGTAAAATTTTGCCAGCAGGTTAAAAAATTTAATGGACCATTCATCACCCCTTAAAAGGATATCTGCCAGAACACCGGAGACCTTTTTGGCTTTTAATTGAATAAACACTTGAGCAAGAAACAGGTCTTGATGGGCTCAGAAAAACTGACGCGCACGTAGCCAGGATAAGGCGTGTTTAAAATTTAACAAATCAATATCTGGCTTAAATATACACTAGAGATAGAGGACTATAGTCATGGAAGTGTTCTTCAATCCTCTGAGGAGTCGTATACTGTGGCCCGTAAGTAGCCTGCGTAGCATGGCGGTTTTGTTGAGCCGGGCGCAGGAGCGGCGTAGCCGCGAAATTCGCGCGCGAAGCGCCCGAGAACGAGCGGCGAAGCCGCGAGAAAAATAAAAACCGCCTGCCCGGATTCGTGGCCTTTTCAACTGCCGCCCCCTTCAACTCATTTTGACATCCTGTTGACAACTTGTTTGGTTTCAGTTTTCCCAGCCAATCAGAAATAAAGTGTTGACAGCCTAAACACGACACAAAAGCTCGTGATATAGTGTAAAACGTGACCTTGGCCGGAATTGGAGTTTGCTTGAACAAACACGGGTTTTTTCTTTGTGGCTATCTCACGCATAGGTGACTACATTGCGTTCTAAACTTGACTGAGTAGATCTTATTTTCGCTGCACTAAGTCTTACATTTATTTAGAGGTCATGGAGTTGGTTTGTTTAATCCGTATTGAGTAATTATTTCCTGTGGTTAATGTTATTTTCGCTAATTAGAATTTGTTGATCTCAGATGCAGTTGTAAAGTACTAATTTCTTTGACCACTCTTAAAGCCTAAAGCTTTTTATTACGGCTAAATAAATATTTTAGTTTCTTTGGTCTTTTCCGACTAAAATGCCTGGATCTGGACAACTACAAACCAAGGAGCCTTGGTTTGTAGTTTCTTTGTCACTGCTTTGTCCGTGAATGTTTTGACGCTGGGCCCGGCTTTTTAACTGTTGTTTGCAGGATGTTGTATTTTTACGTAGAGCGCGATCTTCAGATTTGAGTTGTAGCTTAAGCTACACCAAGCAAAAAAGTATGGAGAATTACGCTGTGCGTCTTCTACCATATGCGATTCATCGACCACAATCGCGGACGCCGTTCGATGTATTGCGCTGGAGTGCGTTATTCTCTAACACCGAGTAATAGAGAAAATTGAGGTGAACTTTCTCGAAGCACTGAAATTTACTGTTTCTGTCATAAGGTCCATTGCTTTACATCTCAGCGACACCATTTCAGATATCTGGTCCTCGATAGTACTTTTTAGAGGGGAAATTGTGATCATACAGGTTTCCGATGAGGATATTTCTTCTTTGGCCATAGCAAAGACAGTAAAGATCATGCTCTTGCCAAATCTTGTTGACAAAATTTCCATGACATCTCTCCTTTGAAGAAGACTGTAAATGGCCATTTCCTGTTTAGACTTCAATACAATTGCCCTATTTTCCCGTCAAATATTCAAGATCGACGACGCTCCGGTCAACGCTTCTTTGATATTTTGATTTTGTTTTGCGGAGATGATTTGTTCAGTCCCTCGAAACTCTCCCATGGGAGATTACCAAAATATTTGATTGACAGGCGAACATTCCGAACCAATCGGAACGATCCGTACGCTGGCGTGCGGACCGACTCAAAAAAGCGCCCCGTCCGTGCAGGCGGTTTTTCAAGTTGCTTCCGCCCCAATCTCCTCGCGGTTTCTCTGCCCTCGCCCGCCTTTATTACTTAGCGCTCCCAACCAAAACCGCCATGCTACGCAGGCTAGCCCGTAAGGGACATTACAATTTTTTTTTTGCTTAAGTTATTGCACGATAATTCAAACTTATAGAAATAGCTTTCGCGGAATATTTTTCACTCCTTCTTAGTAATATCCAATCAGAGCAGAGCTATGATCATACGTCACACGCTGAGTCACAGAAGCGCGATTTGAATTGCTGCCAACAATGGCGGTAGCCAGCGTGGAAGAGTTATCTGATGATAGTTCTGATCTTCTATCGGGTTAAAAATATCCATTTGAAGCCTAATAACAAAGAGAAAAAGGTGATAAACTCATGCGACGTCTTCAAGTTTGCTTGTAATCTTGACAGTTGGCTGCATATCATAAGTTTTATCACGAACAACCCAGTCCCGGCCCTCGACAGCGGGTAAATAAATATTGAAAACCACAGGCGGCCCAAACTCACGTTGCGAGGGAAGGGTGTAATGTAATTTGCATAGCATAGGTGACGCGCTGGTGTCGCATTACAGGTGTCTGTTTGTCGTTTTACTGTTTTTTTGGCTTTATTGCGTAACCGCTGTTACTCCTTTCATAGTCCCTGCCAGATCGAAGTGACCAGCCTTCACTTCGTTCTATGAAAGGGGTAACAGCGGTTACGCAACAAAGCCAAAAAAACAGTAAAACGACAAACAGACACACAAAAATTGGTCTGCTCGTTTCTCAAAACAGCAAAACAAAAGGACTTTTATTAGCAACAGTTATTGAGTTCATTTGGTGAAAGTACGAGCCGGAGGAAAATAAATCATTTTTGTTTTCTTTTGTTTGTTTTTTATCAGTTTTCGGCCCTGTCCACACTAATGAGTTTTCAAAAGATTGCTTTTCGTTGTCATCAAAAACGCGCTTTTCACGCATCAGGAACAGCTTTTATTTGGAGGAACAATTGGTGAATCAGAAAGTAAAACTGCATCTTGTTTGGAAACAATTCACAATAAGAAGTTAAAGCGGAGCTCACACATGCACCGCATGCCCTTCTTTTCAGCTATGACTTATTTACCTACTGTTGCTTTGTTTTATTTTCTATTTTTTTTTTTTGCAGTTAGTTTGTTCATTTTTATCATTTATCCTCGACACTTTTTCAGATACGCAGCTACGTGCTAACATACAGGTTGCTACAACCCCCGCCTGTACAAAGAGATACCTGGGAATTGTGTTTTGTTGCACAGGATACTATAAAAAAAAGTAGAGATCGCAAGTTGAGAAATTCCATTTAATCCTCGTTCTCATTAACATTTAACTGCAGTAACTCAGTTAGCTAAAAAGCGTATTACGGTTTATATAGGTCAATAACGAAACCGGCTAATGCAACAAAGCATCAGTATCATTGAACTTTTAATTTTACTACTAAGTTATTTTAATGTTTATTTAACAAACATGTTTGTTTGGAGAATCCTTCTCTTGACTGCACCGCACACTCTTGTTTCTTTAGCGGAGAAAGCCCGCAACGATGCATGACACCATTAGGATAATGCTGACTATAGGCGTGGAACCACTGTTGCAGAGGTCTTTATCGCAGCACTTATATTCACACGTAGTACCTTTATTCGTCTTGCAAGCGCTTAAGAAGGCGGTTTTAGCGGTGTCGCACGTTTGTTTGAGAGTGCAACTTTTTGTGAATGATGTTGTTGATACTGAACCAACTGTAAAATTCCGGCCCGTGGTGAGGCAGCTATCAAAACCTTTTCCGCAAGCAGTCTCTTTTTGATTCTTGCTACAATCTTCCTCACTTACAGTACTGATACATGTGTAGCACTTGCGTCCAGCAGCTGTAAAGATAAATATGAATTTTTACAAAAGATTTTCTTACGGTTCTTTGCACGTATTTTCCAAAATCAATTGAAATTGAACACCGTTTATAACGGCCCTTAAAAGCAGTTAGAAGCAGTAAGCTGTTACCAAAATAATATGAATATCTATCTCAAATACTAAAATCAATAACAAGGGTGGATCACTAGTCAAGATAAATTTTCAGCTTCATTAGCATTTTAAGTTGGAAACTAGCAAGGTGGGTCCTTTCCCCCGGAGGAGGGGGGGGGGGGGGGGGGTTCTCCGGGGAATTCTTGGTCACTCAAACACTATTGCAGTACGTGGTATGATTGCTCTGTTTAACATAGCAACTCGTTATTTTCATGTTATCAGGATTTCAACGTCGAATGGCGTTAAGTGATCGCGATGGAGTCAGAGTAACTCTGGACTGAAACAATCTACACAGAAAGAAGTAAATTATTTGGCTCCATAATCTAAAGGTGAATTAAACGTTAATTCATTTCTCTAGTACATGTGCGGAGGCCTTAAATTCTTCGTCAATTTTCTCTCAGTTGGCGCATGCCACCGAAACTGGGCTAAGCCCAGTTGTGAGCAGTCACTTGGTTTCACTCGTTTCTTTTTATAACAAGTTCAAATATGGCATATTTCATAGGAATATCAAGGCTGAAATGTGCGAAATTTTAAGAATATTTGAAGAAAAAATGCGAGGTCGAGATTTTGAAAAGGATGTTATTTATATGTGTTGAAAATATGTAAATGCAATACAGATATACAATTCCATGCATACAAATAACCACATAAAATTACTGATTTCTTTTTCTAAACGGTAGAACTATAGCCTGAGATAACGGACATTTCGAAACGCCTCCTACGGTTTCCCCACGAATTGACGTCAGAGAAACGAGCGCAGATATTCCAAACTGATGACGCGTCACTACCCAGATCTGGGTAGTCCTTCCAGTTGGTAGTGTCGCCTGTGAAACTTGCTTCAACCAATCAGAAGCACTACCCAGATCTGAGTAGTGACGTGTTATCAGTATGGAATTTCCGCGCAGTCGTTTCTCAGACGTCAATTCCGGGGGAAACCGTTGGTGGCGTCGCGAAATGTCGTCAGTTTTCTCAAACTAGTAAAACTAGCGAACAGAAGGAAAAAACCTGCACTACCTTAAGCCAAATGTTAAAAGCTATTGACGGTACGATGAGGGATACATGTCATACGTTTGTACCGTATCAAGACAGCACAAAAGAAAAGTTCAAAACTGCAAAGCCAGTATCATCATGATATTTTCTTCCTTTTTAAAGGATAATACAAGAATATTTTCAGCCTAAAAACGGTAGAAAAATAAGACTTTTCAGCCTGGGCCGAAAAAATAACGTAAAAGAATGTAGTTTAGTTATTGCTCTCACTTAGTATTCAAAGGCCAGACTAGGGCATCATCCTCAAACTTGTGCGATGCTCGATCTTTTAGACGGCTTAGAACAAATAATAGTTTTAAGTCTATTTTTAATAACCATTTCGCGCCAGTTACTTATTCGATGGTCCAAAAAAAAAGAAATATTATTAAGTGGTTGTTGGAAAAAAAATATTTTCTGTTTTAAAGGAAGACAGGCGCTACACTTTTGCTTTTGGCTACCACCTAGATGCAGTGTAATATACGGTGTACATCATTTAGCTTCAGTACTGATTATATCTAGAAAGGTGTAATAGCTGAGTGCTACCCATGTACAAAATAGTTAATGAAATAGGGGTAGAATTAGAGAAAAGGCAAATGCAAAGTACAAAGGCGAAAACACCCAAAAACTCCAGCTTTGAAGAAAGCATCCTGAACAGCGTCTAGTTTGCTTCAGTACCTCAATAATGCTGCACGGCCTGACGACTGACGGCAAACGTAACCAGCTATCGGTTTTAAACGTGCTTCTGGAGCTGCTGTCAATATCGATATCATGTGTCAATCAATGTCAGAGTTATATTATATTCATTTCCAAGCATCAAGGAAACGAGCCCGACGGTATGCTCTTATGATAAGCCAATCGGCAACGCGAGTTTAATATTATCATCTATATTGCCTATATGTACTTTAATCTTTTAGGTACACTGTTTTTTTATTACTTTCATAGAAAGGTTAACAGGTACAAACTTTAAATTTGTCAACATTATTTAATCCCCCATGATGTAAGTAATAGCAAATAATAATTGTAAATGACATACGTGCATCCTGCCAACATTCAACACTTGGCATTAAAGCCGACAATATTCCAGGGGCACTTAATCCATCTAAATTTATTTTTAGTCCCTAACTTTCAAAGGGGCAATTATAAGGGTTATTCATTGATGTACTGGTATCTGGGCGTTGGCTTTTCACTCAGGGCTTTTTAGGGGTAAAACCTTTCGGCGTAGAACTCAAATCGAGAAAAGGGACCTCAACGCTTACAAATGATAGCGACTCATTTACTATTAATACTACAAGAACAGGACCACTTCTCGGGGAAAAGTCGGTGATAAATTGTCCCTGAAAGTTTCCTTTTAAGATAACAAAGACACCCAAATATCAAATAACAAAATCTCCCCGGGGGTGTTACTCCCTTATATAAGCCAGACAGGTATGTGCCGCTCCAACGCATTAACGGGTAGGTTTTTTGCGTCGTTTCGGTCTGAAAACGCGGGTATAGACTTTGCCCACTTTGGCCTGAAATCGGGTATGACTTTCGAGGAAACTACTGGTGTGTATGAGCGTATTTTTCGTTTCAGTTCCAAATGAATACGAAACTGAAGAGTGATATGCGAATTCCCAGTGGAATTAAGGAAACCTTTTAGTTGGCGGTCTATAATTTTTGCCTGCGAGGTCTGAAGACGGGCATGGATTTTGGAGGCTAGGTCTGAAAAAAGGTGTGGAAAGTGAAATAAAATAGGGTTAGGATTTCGGAAACCGGGGGCACACCCCCCAGCAAGAATTCCCAGGATTACCCCCCGGGAAAAATCGACATGTGCATGGAGTGGAATATTAGTGTCTGAGATAATGCCGGAAATCTTGGCACTGAACTAAAAACGTCTGCACTTAAACACTTGAGCAACAGGTCTTGATAACCTAAAAGTTGGCACGTACACGTACGTATAGTAGCTCAAGTAGGGCTTGTATTAAAAAAACTGATTAATAATATGTGACTACAACATGTAATGGAGCTAAAAATGTTCTTCAAGCTTTTGAAGGATTGAAGGATTCAGAACAACATTTGCAAGATACATCAAACGAAAATATTAAACTAAACAATCAAAATATCTTGACGTGCGCAACCTGTTAATGGGGACAACGGACAGTTTTTTCTTGTCCGCTCAACTGATTCTCAAATAAAGTTAACCTCGCTATATGCCGGAATCTATACTGTGTGCTCTAGTAAACCTTACTCTTTCTGAAGGTGATAAACCACTGGAAGACTATGCATGACGATGTTCACAGTGCAACAAGTAGACTGGATAAGATCAGGTTAAGTCCAGAAGTCAATTTTTGACTATTTTGCTATTTTGCCAACATAATAAATGACTAATTTATAAAGAAGAGTATTTTTGATTAAATAATGTATTAAAGAACGTTTTTTTCAGTGTCCACTGACAAATTTTGTTTCGCGGAATAAGGCAGCCCATGTTAGAGACCTGCTTATTTTGACGATGCTTATAATTTACTGCGGGGTAGTTTATTTTATTCCTTTAGATAAATTCCTTGTATTTGGGTGTGTATGACAATCATAAAAAAGCCTCTTCCATTTTTCAAGACAGTGTCGAAACATGTTGCAGCAGATTAGACTGCCCGTAGTCAAATAATAATGTCTCCTCGATGTCTGGAGTGTAGTAAGGATCCCAATTGAGAAGGAATGCTTTTCTCTTTTGGAAGTGCACATGATAAAGTTATCCTCACGACTCCCCTTCGTTTGATTCTTGCTCGCCACGTATAGCCCGTCGTAATTTCTCTTCTCCAACAAGATGCAAATTAAGTGGCCGAGTATTCTGAAGTTAAGTCCTTGGTCTTTTTTCGGTGTTTCAGACACTTTTTTTGGCGCCCTAACCACCCACTTCAGGGCTCTCAACCATGAGCTTCGAAACCTCCTAACCGTATCGAGTCTCAATAGTTGTATACAAAGGTATTGTGTAAGGGTGGCCCAAGGGAGAATTATAGTCTAGCCCCCCTCACCCACCCACCATAAGAGGACATCCTTGGGAGTTCGGGACTTAAGATGTTAGCTTATTACAGTCGGCGTCCGCTTTGGGGAGGTGCGAGGCCAAATTACCCTTGGCTAAGTCTTCAAATTCCCTTGTTCTTTAACTTGTACGTTAACGACCTTCAATTTGTGTTTGAAAATAGCCGGATTATCTATCACTTTACCTAATGGTGTAAAATTCAACTCTCATTTGTGTGCAGACGACCAACGACCTACTGGTATAAAAGCCTGTAATAGGCCCGCTGTCTTCTTTTACAGTAGCCGGTCGTGGATGTTCTAAGACAACTAAAATTATGATTTTTGGAAACATGTGAGAAATGTTAAGACATTAATTGCCAGATACAACGTAGGCAATAGAAAAAATCACTGATATTGTAACTTACAGAGATCAAGGTTCTATTTTCGTTTAGCTTGAAAAATAACTATTAAAATGGGCAAGGTGAAACAAAAAGAGTCCAATACGAAAAGCCCGCCTCCCAGCATTATGATTGATCGATTGACATTTGCAAAAACAGTCAACCAAAATTACTCGCGCTGAACGCTTCTTGCAGCACGCAAATTTTCCATATGCGATGACATGCAGCAAATTTACGCTGTATTTACCTGAAAACTTTTACATAACATGAAAACTACTAACCCCTGATTCACTAGCTAATGTCTTATGTAACCTAGTCATTTACAAGAGTCTGTACTATGGACGGAGGCGTTATGCAACAGCGACACAACATTGAAGTCGTGCAAGGCGTCTGGAGGAGGGAGGAGTATGCAAACGGGAATGAGTGTTGCGCCACAGATCTCTGCAACCCGGCTCAATCAGCTTCGGGGACAAGTGCGCCTAAACCTGTTTCTGCCACAACAGCAGCTAAGGGAAGTGCTGGTAGCAGTACATTCACTGTCCTGCTGACAATGGCATGTTGCTTTGCAAGCTTCTTCTCCCAAGAAATGAAGCAAAGATGACATCCCTTTAATGTGCAGCAGATCAACTGGCTAGGTTCTGCCTTGAAGCCAAGTGTCGTAGTGCGGTGTTTTAAGTTCGCATTAGAGAAAAAAAAGATAAATAAAAAAAACCTAAACCCCATTTATAACTTAAGAAGAAAACTTCTGTAAATTGTAACAAACTGCACAATAAACACCAAAGATTTAATTTTGATCCAGCGTTGTTGTGTACTTTTTATTGATATAATGTGTGCTTTTCATTAATGATTTCTTGTCAGTAACGATCAGTTGACAGTGAGTTACGAGACGACAAAGAAATGAAAATGTGCAAAGTAATCTTTGCGAATGGTTGTTGACCGGGACTTCTACAATTAAAAAGAAGCCCGCTAAATAAAATTGGTAGTTTGATTTTAAAATTTCCCGAAATCAGTAATTATATTAATCTACCGTAGCGCAAACGAACGGAAAATCGACAAAATAAAATAAAATAATTAAAAGAATAATAAAATATATAAATAAACAGATAAGCAAATAAGTGCAGAAAATGACTCCAAGTTGCGATTTTATCTCGTTTATCAGCGTAAGACAGAGTGAGATGTGGGTGCAGGATTAGTTTTCATATTCTCCCGACAATGAAATTAGTCAGATTTTTTTTTTTCTGAAGAGAAAACCTTAAGTTACTCATTTAAACTTGACACTATCAAATGCATGGTAACACCGAAATCTGTTATATAAAAATATTCCCAAAACAGAACGTTATCTGGTCGATCTCATTTCAAGGGCGGTCACTTGACGATCAATGGATAGAAAAGGCTGAAAACTGACAAATTGGATGGTTGCCAGAAGGGAATTATTTACACTTCAAAAAGAAAGAGAAGAGTGATCAAATTCAAAGGAGCTACCGGCCACGTTGGTCAGGGATTGAGCGACCACGACAATAATGTCAAAGCGTCGTTCTTTCAGACTTTCTTTCAAAAGTGGGCGTATTTTCCCGGAGTTGAATTTACAATTGTACAATACCATAAATGATCCACGACCGCAAATGATCCCAAGAATGGACCTGAAAAGATCCTCGACCGTTAATGATTCCCGTTGCCGACCTCAAATGATCCAGAAAGGCAAATCAGAATGCATGGCTTTTACTTAACTCACTGACCCACAATATTTGAACTCGGAAATGCGTGTTTAGGAAGTGAGGTTTCCGCCGTTCATTTATTGCATGATCACGTTCTAAAATTTCAAAAAGACGGCTTTAATGATAATTTAGAGAGAAACTTGAGTCTGATATTTGCCACATATTTGTGAGGCACCATAATCATTTCAAAATTAGTTGAAGGTTTACTCAAATCGGGTACGATTTAATATTTTTTTAAAATTTCATGTTTTACTTTTTCTTGAACTGAGAACAGGGTATGATTTTTCTGTAAGGACCACAACACAGTGAGCCCCATCATGGAATTCCTATGCGTCCACTTTAACTGTGTGCTAGGTCAACTCTACAACTTTTTTTTTAAATAGATACTTTGCATTTTAGCCAAAAAAGTCTCGTAGTGTACATGTTTTCGCCGGAATTTTTAAAAAAGCGTTTCACAGCTATTCAAGTACTGATTTCCCCGAGGTCTTCTTTAACAGATGTGAATCAAATTGAACAAAACTGAAAAGCATTTCCGATTCTTCGGGCTGAATCAGACTATTAAATACTTGCAAATTTGATTTTTGTTTGATGAACCCCTTTTGTTTTGAGTTCTATTTCTAGGTCGATTTTTCCAGGCGAAAGCGGAACAAATGCGTTATTTTCTCTTGATGTAATCGATCGTTCGATTTTGCCGCTTCGAAAATTGAACTTGCAGCTTTGAGATGGATTGTCTGCCGGCCGCATACTACATTATTCCACTGGTCAACCACAAGGAACTCACTGTAGCCATGCACGGCTAAATTCATTAAGTGAGCGATATTTAAACTTGAAAAGAAGCTCAAGGTTATCTATCAAATACAGAAGAGAGCACGGATGGACAAAACTCAAGAAGATTAAAAAATGAACAGATAAAAATTAAGCAAAATTAGGGTTTTTGAAAACTTATGACCTAGTGTGGAAACGTTTGCCTGCGGATTTTTTGTTTTAAAAATATGTTCTTAGCCTTGTAAATATTTCACTGTTTGTTCAACCTGAGTTTTCACTCAAAGTTTACATCTGGTGCAGATGTTGGTGCACTTTTAACGACGCTCGGAGACAAAATTGTTAGTCAAATGGTTAAGCTCTTAAAATGTTAATTAATTCCATCGCTAACGTTTCAGTTCCACAGCGAATAAGGGTAAGTAATTAGGAAAGCAGAGAAATGAATCGGACTGCCATGACACAGCTGTCCCTTCACTTAACTTATTATGCACTCAAAATATTTTCTCGATTCTGTTTGGCTAAAAGCACACGTTTAATTCACCATAACCAGTTACTGATGACCACATTTGGAAGAATTTTGTGTTTAGCGAGGAGATGACGTCAAAAATGCAGCGTTCTTGCAGGTTAATGCACCGTTAACCGAGAAGACCTGGGGACGAGGTTTAGTTGTTTTGGTTGTGAACTTGGAAAATGGCGGACATTTCACTCGTTTCAAGAGTAAGAACTAGGCGAAAAAAAAGCTAAAAACATGGCAAGAACATAAAGAAAGACAACTCGAAGGGCGACATCTGCTATTTGGAGAATATTTGCGGAGCTGAACAACCCTAAACGTGCACTATCAAAATCGAAGATGAACTTAACATCAATGGATCGATGTAGGTAAGCATGTTTTAACCGTGTTTTCAAACTAGGAATTATTTTGAATGAATAATAAAACAATTATTGAATTCGGCTTTCACATCATATGAAGAATTATGGCGATCTCGGAGGGTGTCATCCGCCTCGGCCTACGGCCTCGACGGATAACACCCTCCTCGATCTCCATAATTCTTCATAAGATACTCAGCCTCATTCATTAATTGTTAATTATCTTATGTTTCGCTCTGCGAACGTGCTGTTCGTTCAACAGTTTTCTTGAACGTGTCTTTTCTAATCGGAAATGTTACAAGTTATTCTGTGACGTTAAGCCGTTATTTTCCGGCTTGGGCCCTAATGCACAAGCATGTACAGGGTTCATACAATTAAAAGCAACCATTTTTTAAGGACTTTTCAAGGACCACATTAGATTTTTAATGACCTCCTACTAGGAATATAATTTCGCAGATTGTACAAAAGTGCACATTCCCAGTCTATTCTAATAAGACTTTAAGGCTTGAACTGTGGCGTCACCAACTTTTCTACTTTTTTCAGTTCGCTTGTCTTAGATTGATAGTTAATTATTGAATAAAACAAAGGTCACTTTATGTAAAAAACCTTTAAATTCTCTGAGCTATGATTAATATTCTGTCTTAGACAACCAAAAAGCATCAAAAACACTTTCCAGGCCACTACATTCAAAGTTGAAGAAAATTCAAGGACTTTTCAAGGACTTGCACAGAAATCTAAGGAAAAATGGAATTCAAGGACTTTTCAAGGACTTCCCCTAAAATTTAAGGACTTTTCAAGGACTTCCCCTAAAATTTAAGGACTTTTCAAGGACTTTTCCCAAAATTCAAGTAATATATCAAACATGAGATGCAGTGTTTCATCACCAGATGAAACACCGAGAAGAGAGTTGAAAATACGACGCGCAGCGGAGTATTTTTGACGAACTTCGAGGTGTTTCATATGGTGATGAAACACTGTGTCGAATGTTTGATATTTCTTCTCAAACAAAATCATTTTTGAAGGAGAAATTAAGGATGCAAATACTAAGCAGTGTTTCATCCGATTTCCGAACACTCATTAAACATTAATTTCCTTTGTATTTTCTTAATGAATTATTATTGAGTTTGAGAAGGACTTTTCAAGACTGTGCGAACCCTGACGTACTGATACTTATACGTGCTGCTGGATTACTTTTCGCAGCGTGTAACGTCTTGTTATCATTAAGAAAGTAAATAAAATTATTTATTCATTCCATCTAAATTAATATCCTGATATTCTTCTAAGTTTTCTTTAATCTTGATAATATAAGCCAGGGTGCATGTGACAATGATAAACTACTCTTATGCTCTATTTGAATTCCCCCAGTAAAGCAAAAATTGGCGACTATGACAATATGATATTTTACTTTCAGCGAGAGAAAATGTCACTGTTTAAATTCTTCCTTGGGTGGTCTTCTCTTTTACCTTAAGACTGTGTTGATTTATTTTTCCCCTGCTCCTTTTAATTGTTCCCGCTTACGTTTTTTTCCTGTTGGAGAAATTTAAGTTCACTTTACGACAATCGGCAAACGCTGTCAGATTTAAGTAATACAAAACCCGTTAATTCTCGGTTTTCACATGAACCCTCTAAAATCTGATTCAAACTACAAACTATACATTCCACTGAGATTTTACTTTCCTGATGTATTAGAGCAGCTGAAAACTAATATTCATACAAATGTTTGCTTCTAAAGGGTTCTTGGTTTTGCGATAGAGTACGCTTGAATTTCTAAGCTATTGCGTGACGCGGCATTTACATGACAGAGCTGTCATGTATGTTAAGAAAGTAACTTATTTCGGAGAATTTTGCTATCTGAACAGTTCATGTATTAAAAAAGTATTACTTTGATGTTTTATGAGTTCCTCGAGAGATAAATTCAAGTTTTTGTAGCAAAACTCGCGCGGTGGCAGATGTCTTTGTTGGTTTCCGGCCGCCATGTTGGTGCCCATCCTGTTGGGCACCACAAAGATGGCGTCTCTATACAAATCTCTATAAATTTGGGTGAAACATTTCTCCTGATATCTCGTATATTAAACAATTCTCTGTCCTCTGTCAAAAATTGACATCTACAAATCATCCTATCCGACGTATTGTAGCGCTGTGTACATCGACATGGTGTCAACTGAAGGATTTTTTTCCTTAAAAAAGGAATCTATTGCAGCACACAGATGATAATGAAGTGCTCGCTTTAGCGTGGATGACTTTGTCTGAGAATTCGTTGACTGGGCAAGAAGCAAGCGTCCATTCAGTCCGCATTAACGGGTGTCCGTATTAAGCGGGTTGAATTTACCCAGAGCAGCTTATCGAACGAAACCGAACCAAAAATCAATCGACTCAATCGAAACCAATCGGTCCGATTGCTTTTCGATTGGTTCGGTAATTGAACATAATCGAACTGCATTTTTTCGGTGAGTTCGCTTACCGAACTCAATGGACGCGATTAGTTCAATTTTGTTCTGCAGAAAGACAAAACGCATCCAGTTTCAATTTAATCGGAAGCAGTCGATTTGAAAACAAAAATATGTCAATTAACCCGGATGGAATGAACTAAAATCTTAAAAACCGTCCAGATATGGATAAAACTGGCGTGAAACCACCCATTTTTGTGTAGAAGTAATTAACAGTAAACGACAATATTTATTGGGAAAAACTTTGTGACGTGGTACAAATTTACTTTTGCCGTTTGGCGTGAAGGTGACTCTAAGTCTCTCTATTACGTGAACAAGTTTTGGTGTATCCACAAAAATTATTCTGGGTAGTTTTAACCTGGTCATCTCCAAATTTGGCGTTTTTTATTTGCCGTAAACGTGATTTGCGCAAGCTTTTTTAAAATTTGTATGTTGCATCGCAATTATATATTTCACAAAATGTATTCCAAATATTTCCTTTAAATATAGAGCCGTCCTTTTAAAATTTTGGGACGTGGTCATGCCATGTATGAGCGGAAACTGGCTTTCGCAATTCTGAAAACGTATTTCCTAAAGGTCACGATGGGTCTTGAACAAATTGGTTATAAACGCTCGTCTACATTAGAATTTTTACAGTTGGGCCAATCAACCTTAAAATCAAGACAACAGCACCGGCCGTCGCCTTCTTCCCAATTACAATCTTCAGAATGAACAAGCTCCAAGCAGCAGGCTTTACTTTCGTATTGTTATGTATATCGTTTGGTAGGTGATACTAGGTAATAACTTTGTCATTGATTTCACCTGCTGTAAGGTATGCAGCCTTGGCCACAACTTCGAATAGCAAGTTTTTTTGCAAATTGGTCAAGTCTTTTAATTTACGCCGTCTTTGTGTAATCAGAGTTAGCTAACTGTTCAGAATCCAATCATTTGCCTAAGGGCAAGTCTTTCTTTATTTTATTATTATTGATTCCCAAGCATATATTATTCGAAATTATGATTACACATCTTAAAAATTGCGACGCCCTGTTAGCTTTAAATCCGGCCCACGTTTTCTTATTCCGTAAAATTAATTTGGGCATGACCTCAAACCAAGGACGGACGAACTTTTTCAGTATCTGCGGCGAAACTATGGAACAAAGCCCCGTTAGATATACGTAAGGCAGACTCGCTACCTTGTTTTAAGAACAACATGATTAGCAGAGTTTTTAAGGATCAGCAACTATTGCATCACTGATTTTAATGTCTAGGTTGTATTTTAATATATATTTTTAATTGTAAATAATAGTCTCTTTTTTTAACATCTATTCTATAATCTTTTTATACCTAGACATTGTAAATAGTTTTTTTTAGTGTTTTTATTAGTATAGATTTTATATATTTTGTAAGATTGTGTTTTGAGGGCCACGAGTTTACTAGCCTTGGGCTATTTAGTGTTACTAGGCCTCTTTAAATAAAGGCATTATTTATTTTATTTTATTTTTTACTGTACTTTTTTTTAGCATTTGGGCTCCGCTGCAAAGTTTGTTCTAGTACAGTAAGTCTTGAGGACTGTGACAAGAACAGCAAGGAGATAGGCTGTACCGGGGGGACAAACCGCTGTGGAACCGTCAGTATAAAGTTTACACAGGCTAATGTTGTAACCAAGTCATTTGCAAGAGTTTGTACTACAGAGGTGTTATGCAACAGCAACACAACATTGAAGTCGTGTAAGGCGGCTGGAGGTGAATGCAAGCAAGAATGTTGCGCCACAGATCTCTGCAACTCGGCTCAATCAGCTTCGGGGACAAGTGCGCCTAAACCTGTATCTGCCACAACAGCAGCTAAGGGAAGTGCTGGTAGCAGTGCATTCAGCGTCCTGCTGACAGTAGCATGTTGCTTTGCAACCTTCTTCTCTTAAGAAATGAAGCAAAGATGACATTCCTTGAATATGCAGCAGATCAACTGGCTAGCTTCTGACTTGAAGCCAAGTGTCGTAGTGCGGTGTTTTAAAATCGCATTAGAGAAAAAAAACATAAACAGGAAAAAAACCTAAACCCCATTTATAATTTAAGATGAACACTTCTGTAAATTGTAAGCAGCTGCACAATAAACACCAAAGATTTAATTTTGATCCAGCGTTGTTGTGTATTTTTTATTGATATAATGTGTGCTTTTCATTAATATTAATAATTTCTTGTCAGTAACGATCAGTTGACAGTGAGTTACGAAAGGACAAAGAAATGAAAATGTACGAAGTAATCTTTACGAATGATTGATGACTGTGACTTCTACAATTAAAAAGAAGCTCGCTAACTAAAATTCATAGTTTGATTTTAAAATTTCCCCAATTTAATTATAATATTAATCTACCGTGACGCAAACGAACGGGAAATCAACAAAATAAAATAAAATAAAGAATTATAAAATAAATAAATAAATACATGCAGAAAATGACTCCTAGTTGCGATTTTATCACGTTTTTCAGCGTAAGACAGAGTGAAAGGTCGGTATAAGATTAGTTTTCATATTCTCCCGACAATGAAAACAGATTTTTTTTGAAAAGAAAACCTTAAGTTACTAATTTAATCTTGACACTATCAAATGCATGGGAACACTGAAATCTGTTATATAAAAATATTCCCAAAACAGGGCCTAATCTCATGCCAAGGGCTGTCAAGTGACGATTAATGGATAGAAAACGCCGAAAACTGACAAATTGGATGGTCAATTAGAAGGGAATTATTTACAGTTCAAAAAGGAAGAGACGAATAATCAAATTCAAAGGAGCTACCGGCCACCTTGGTCAGGGATTTTAAGTGACCACGACAATGATGTCAAAGCGTCGTTCTTTCGTTCAGACTTGATCGCGTTTATTTGGCATCGCTCAATCTGTCAAAACTTGGCCTATTTTCTCGGAGTTAAATTTACATTTGTACAGTACCGTAAATGATCCACGATCGTAGATGATCCCAAGACCGTGCCGCAAATGATCCCCAAAAAGGACCTGAAATGATCCTCGACCTTTAATGATCCCCGTTGTCAAACACAAATGATCCCGGAAGGAAAATCAGAATGCATGGTTTGGACTTAAGTCACTCACCCACAATATTTGAACTCGGAAATGCTTGTTCAGAAAGCTAAGTGAAGTTTCCGCCGTTCATCAGTATCATGATCACGTTTTAAAATTTCAAACAGTGTAAAAATCTTAGGAGTCACTATTAGCTCAGATTTAAAATAGAACGAACACATCTCAGAGTGCATTAAGAAAGCGAACAAGCGCCTTTATTTTATTGTTCTCCTAAAGCGCGCCAACGTTCCACTGAGCGACATTGTAAATTTTTACTGCACCGTGATAAGACCTGTTTTAGAGTACTGTGCGCCAGTTTTCCATCATGCTCTTCCACAGTATCTTAGTGACGACATCGAACGAGTGCAAAAGAGAGCGCTCTCCATCATTTGTCCTTATGCGTCGTATTCAGAATGTTTGGTCAGGTTCGATTTAGTAACCTTGCATGCTAGACGCGTGGCTCTGTGTAGTAAGCTTTTCGAGTCTATCACGTTATGCCCGGATCACAAACTTGTGCCTGTCTTACCTCCCAAGAGAGAACACAGACATAATCTAAGACAGTCCAGGGCTTATGCCATGCCCCGCACACATACAAATCGTTTTAAGAACACTTTTATTCCAAGTATGTGTACATAATTTTTTGGACTAGTTTGTACCTAGTTCTATAGAGAGAGTTTTTCGCATTTTTATAGAAATGTTTTTTGTTATAATTTCAATTAGTATTTATAATTTTGGAATTTATTTAATCTTAGTTTTAAGTATTTGTAACGTAATTCAGTCTGCGGACTGCCATGTTCGATATTTTAATAAACTATCTATCTAATTTATATAGAAAATTGAGTCTGATATTTGCTACATATTTGTGAGAGGCACCATAATCATTTCAAAATTACTTGAAGGTTTACTAAAATCGGGTAGTCGATTTAATATCTTTTTCAAATGTCATGTTTTACTTTTTCTTAAACTGAGAAAAGAGTATGATTTTCATTAAGGATCACAACATAGTGAACCACAATGGAATTCCTATACGTCCTCTTAACTGTCTGCTAGGTCAACACTACAACTTTTTTTAAAATAAGTACTTTGCACTTTAGCCAAAAAAGTTTTGTAGTTTTTTCGCCGGAAATAAAGCGTTTAACAGTTATTCAAGTACTTCCCCGCGGTCTTTTTTTACCAGATGTAAATCAAATTGAACGAAAGTGAAAAGCACTTCCGATTCATTGAGCTGAAACATAGTATTAAATATTGTATGTTTGATTTTTGTTTGATGAACCGCTTTTGTTTTAAGTTCGATGTCTAGGTCGATTTTTCCAGGCGAAAGCGGAACAAATGCGTTATTTTCTCTTGATGCAATTCGATCGTTCGATTTTGCCGCTTCGGAAATTGAACTTGCAGCTTTGAGATGGATTGTCTGCCGGCTGCATTACATTATGCCATTGGTCAACAACATGCACGGCTAAACTCACTAAGTCAGTGAGCAATATTTAAACTTGAAAAGAAGCTCAAAGTAATCTAGCAAATACAGAAGAGAGCACGGATAGACAAAACTCAAGAAGATTAAAAAATGAACAGATAAAAATTAACCAAAAATAGGGTTTTTGAAAACTTATGACCTAGTGTCGAAAACGTTTGCCTGCGGATTTTTTGTGTTAAATATTTAACAATTATTCCTCGAGTCCGAATGGGCTCTGAGTCAATAGCCCATGAGGCCTCGGCCTCATGGGCTATCGACTCAAAGGCCATGAGGGGGAGAGGAATGATTGTTTTAGTAAAAACCAACTAGTTGGTCAAACATATCGAGAATAAAAAACTTTTAGCTAGGTAAAGCTAGACTTTCATCCTTTTTTGCCGTCAAAAAGCCCGCGCTTTTCGACACTAGGGGACTATAACATATAGCCTAGTAGTAGCTCAACCAATCAGAACGCAGCATTGATAATAGACCACTAGTTGGATTTTACTAAACATACTTAGCCTTGTAAATAGTTCACTGTTTGTTCAACCTGAGTTTTCACTTAAGGTTTACATCTGGTGCAAATGTTTGTGCACTTTTAATAACGCTCGGAGACACAATTGTTTGGCTTGGGCCCTCATGCACAAGCATGCAGTGATCATGATTGTACTGTTACTTATACGTGCTGCTGGATTGCTTTTCGCAGCGTGTGACGTCTTGTTATCATTAATGATTAGTAAATAAATTTATTTATTCATTCCATCTAAATTGATATCCTGATTTTTTTTCTAGGTAATCTTTAACCTTGATAATATAAGCCAGGGTGCAAGTGATAATGATAAACTACTCTTATGCTCTATTTGAATTCCGCCAGTAAAGCAAGAATTGGCGACCATGACGATATGATATTTTACTTTCAGCGAAAGAAAATGTCGCTGTTTAATAAATTCTTCCTTGGGTGGTCTTCTCTTTTACCTTAAGACAGTGTTGATTTATTTTTTCCCTGCTTCTTTCAATTGTCCCGCTTACGTTTTTTTTTCCTGTTGGAGAAATTTAAGTTCACGTTACGGCAAACGGCAAACGCTGTCAGATTTAAGTAATACAAAGCAGGTTAATTCTTGATTTTTACATGACGCCACTAAAATTCAAACTAAAAACTTAATCGATCCCACTGAGATTTTACTTGCACGATGTATCAAAGCAGCTGAAAACTAAATAAATATTCATACAAATTATCGCTTCTAAAGGGTTCCTGGTTTTGCGATAGAGTGCGCTTGAATTTCTAGGCTATTGCGTGACGCGGCATTTACATATCATGATATGACGGCCGAGAGAGGTGTCATGTATGATGATGATGATGATGATGATGATGATGATGATGAAACCTTTAATAAAGTATCATAAAATTCTAGTACATTACAGTACTAATTGGGGACACTAAAACAAAGCTAATTAAAATAAAGTAAAATTATCATAATTAAGACTTAAGAATCTAAAATTCCTAAAAAATATGTACAATTTATATCAAATTAATCATATAAAATTTAAAAACATTTATCATAAAAATTTACATATAATATTAGGTATTACATAAATAGCAAGAGGCACAGCTACTGTTGTCCAGTGCGGAGATATCTCTACAGTTTATCATTCGTTTGAAGTCTTTCAGAGTTGGTGCATTTCTCTCAGAGCTGGACAACTTGGACCATAACAATGGGCCCAAGTATGTAGGTTAAGAAAGTAACTTATTTCGGAGAATTTTGCTATCTGAACAGTTCATGTATTAAAAAAGTATTACTTTGATGTTGTATGAGTTCCTCGAGAGATAAATTCAAGTTTTTGTAGCAAAACTCGCGCGGTGGCAGATGTCTTTGTTGGTTTCCGGCCGCCATGTTGGTGCCCATCCTGTTGGGCACCACAAAGATGGCGTCTCTATACAAACCTCTATAAATTTGGGTAAAACATTTCTCCTGCTATCTAGTATATGGAACATTTGTCTGTCCTCTGTCAAAAGTTGACGCCTACAAATCATCCTATCCTCATATTGTAGCGCTGTGAACATTGACATGGTGTCAACAGAAGGATTTTTTTCCTTAAAAAAGGAATCTATTACCTAACAGCACTCAGCTGATAATGAAGTGCTCGCTTTAGCGTGGATGACTTTGTCTGAGAATTCGTTGACTGGGCAAGAAACAAGTGTCCATTCAGACTGCACTAACGGGTGTCCGTATTAAGCGGGTTGAATTTACCCGGGGCAGCTTATCGAACGAAACAGAACCAAAAATCAATCGACTCAATCGAAACCAATCGGTCCGATTGTTTTTCGATTGGTTCGGTAGTCTAACCTAATTGAACTGCATTTTGTCGGTGAGTTCGCTTACCGAACTCAATCGACGCGATTAGTTCAACTTTGTTCTGCAGAAAGACAAAATGCATCCAGTTTCAATTTAATCGGAAGGAGTCGATTTGAAAACCAAAATATTTCAATTAACCCGGATGGAATGAATTAAAATCTTATTGTTAAAGTGATAAACTCAATAAATTCAGAAATTATGAAACATGAGAAAACACATGGTACATGGTACAAATTCACATTTGTTGTTTGCTGTAAACGTGACTCTGAATCCCGGCTCTATTCGGTTAGGTAGAGAGTCGCATTTACAGCAATTCAAGTTGAGTATTTCTCAAAATAGAAAATAAGTTGATAAAAACCGTTCAGATATAGATAAAACTGGCGTGACACCACCCATTTTTGTATAGAGGTAATTAACAGTAAACGACAATATTTATTGGGAAAAACTTTGTGACGTGGTACAAATTTACTTTTGCCGTTTGACGTGAAGGTGACTCTAAGTCTCTCTATTACGTGAACAAGTTTTGGTGTATCCACAAAAATTATTCTGGATAGTTTTAACCTGGTCATCTCCAAATTTGGCGTTTTTTATTTGCCGTAAACGTGATTTGCGCAAGCTTTTTTAAAATTTGTATGTTGCATCGCAATTCATATTTCGGAAAATGTATTCCAAATATTTCTTCTGAATATAGAGCCGTCCTTTTAAAATTTTGGGACGTGATCATGCCATGTATGAGCGGAAATAATTATGTCCCAATTACAATCTTCAGAATGAACAAGCTGCAAGCAGCAGGCTTTACTTTCGTATTGTTATGTATATCATTTGGTAGGTGATACTAGGTAATAACTTTGTTGCTGTAAGGTATGCAGTCTTGGCCACAACTTCGAATAGCAGCTTTTTTCGCAAATTGGTCAAGCCTTTTAATTTACGCCGTCTTTGTGTAATCAGAGTTAACTGACTGTTCAGAAACGAATCAGTTGCCTAAGGGCAAGTCTTTCTTTATTTTATTATTATTGACTCCAAGGATATATTATCACTCGAAATTATGATTACACTTCTTAAAAATTGCGACGCCCTGTTAGCTTTAAATCCGGCCCACGTTTTCTTATTCCGTATATTTAATTTGAGCATGACCTCAAACTGAAGGCGGACGAACTTTTTCGGTATCTGGCGAAACTATGGAACAGTGTCCCGTTAGACACACGCAAGGCACACTCGCTACCTTGTTTTAAGAACAACTATGGAACAGTGTCCCGTTAGACACACGCAAGGCACACTCGCTACCTTGTTTTAAGAACAACATGATTAGCAGAGTTTTTAATATCTAGGTTTTATTTTAATATATATTTTTAATTGTAAATAGTAGTCTCTCTTTCTTTTTTTTTAACATCTATTCTATAATCTTTTTATACCTAGACATTGTAAATAGTTTTTTTAGTGTCTTTATTAGTATAGATATTACATTTGTAAGATTGTGTTTTGAGGGCCTCAAGTTTACTAGCCTTGGGCTAATTAGTTTTACTAGGCCTCTTTAAATAAAGGCATTATTTATTTTATTATATTTTTACTGTACTTTTTTCAGCATTTGGGCTCCGCTGCAATGTTTGTACCAGTAGCGTAAGTCTTGAGGACTGTGACAAGAACAGCAAGGAGATGGACTGTACCGTAGCAAACCGCTGTGGAACCGTCAGTATGAATTTTACACTGGCTAATGTTGTAACCAAGTCATTTGCAAGAGTTTGTACCACAGAGGCGTTATGCAACAGCGACACAACATTGAAGTCGTGCAAGGCGGCTGGAGGAGTATGCAAACAGGAATGTTGCGCCATAGATCTTTGCAACTCGGCTCAATCAGCTTCGGGGACAAGTGCGCCTAAACCTGTTTCTGTCACAACAGCAGCTAAGGGAAGTGCTGGTAGCAGTGCATTCAGTGTCCTGCCGACAATGGCATGTTGCTTTGCAACCATCTTCTTCTAAGAAATGAAACAAAGATGACATCCCTTCAAGGTGTAGCAGATCAAGTGTGGTGTTTTATATAAAAGTTCACGTTAGCGAAAAAATAATAAATAGAAAAAAATTCTTTAACTCCATTTATAATTTAAGATGAAAACTTCTGTAAATTGTAACCAGCTTCACAATAAACAGCAAAGATTTAATTTTGACCCACCATTGTTGTGTACTTAATTTTTATTGATATAATGTGTGCCTTTCATTAATATAATTTCCTTTAACGATCAGTTGTCAGTGCAGGGCGTAACCAGCCTATAGATCTGTAGGCCTCGGCCTACAAATGTTTGGTTTGATCACTCTACCGCTTGTTATAAATAATGCGTTGTTGAGTTGAGCTAAAAAATTTAAGAGCTAAAAGTTTTGGTGAGGTCAGTGCGTACAGTGCCGTAGCCAGACCAAACGGCCAACCGAGGCAGGCGGGAGTTGCTAGGGGGGTTCGGGGGCATGCCCCCCCCCCCCCCGAGAAATTTTGAACTTTAGTCTCTCGGAAATGCGATTTGCAGCGTTCTCTGGGCCTTTCGGTAACTTTTTTTCGAGTTAATTTAAGTGGAATTTAAAAGCAATAATCAGAAACAAGCTACATAATCTGGGTGACTGTTAACCTCGCCAATGGTTTTGATCAGTATTTGTTCGAAAAAAATTTGAGTTAACGTACGTAGCCCCTTGAGATCGATGATATGGTAATTTTTTCATAGTATATTGACTGAATTGCTGAATTCTTTGTAATATCATGATGCGTTAAAAATATCCGATGATCGCTTATGTAAAATAAAAATGATCGGCGAAATTCGTCAAAATTTTACCGAGGCGAGTGCCTCGGTTGGCCTCATACTAGCTACGGCGCTGGCGTACTAGTCATGCGTGCAATTTTCAGGAAATGAAAGCCAGCCAGGCCTACAACTTGTTAGAAAACGACAAAGAAATGAAAGAGTACAAAGTAATCTTTGCGAATGCTTGATGACTGCGATTTCTACAATTAAAAAGAAACCCGCTTAAAAAAAATCCCTTGTTTGATTTTAAAATTCCCCCAATTTAATTTATCTACCGTGGCCAAACGAACGGGAAATCGACAAAAAAAAAATGATAAATTAAAATAAAATAAATAAATATTAAATGCAGATAAGAACTCCAAGTTGTGATTTTATCTCGCTTTTCAGCGTAAGACTGAGTGAGATGTAGGTAGAGGATAGTTCATATTCACCCGAAAATGAATTTTTTTTTCTGAAGAGCAAAACCCTTTACTGCTCGTTTAGTCTTGACACTATTTAATGCATGGGAACAGAAATCTGTTTTATTAAAGTATTCCCAAAACGGGGGCTAATCTGGTCGTACTCATTTCATAGGCGGTCACTTGAGGATTAATGTAAATAAAATGTGAAAACTAAGAAATCGGATGGTCAAAGCAGAATATTATTGTACACTGAAAAAAGAAAGAGGCGAATGATCGGCCACTGTGATCAGGCCTTTTTAAGTGACCACGGCAATGATGTCAAAACGTCGTTCTTTAAGACTTAACCCCGTTTATTTGGCTTCGCTCAATCTGTCAAAATTGGGCGCATTTACTGTACAGTACCGCAAATGATCCCCTACCGCGCCGCAAATGATCCCTAAACCGCAAATGATCCCAAAAGTGGACCGCAAATGATCCCGTGAAAAGTAGAGGAATGGAATGGATTTTAGAGTCATGATCTACGCCAGACCATGCTCTGTCTCCTTTTTCACAGAAAATTAATAACTTCACTAAAAACTGCTCCGATATCTACGAAATTGCTCAGAATGTAAAAAGTTGCTCGAAACGAAAAAAGTTGCTCGAAATAAGAGAAGTTCCCTAAAAGTTGCCGAGCAACTTGTGGAAACCCCTATCTATGGTACAATACCCTGGCAACCGGAAATATAACCGCCGTCTGGTTGGCTCAGTTGGGAGAGCGCCGGTCTGGGTCGTCACTTGTTTCCATCTGCCAAACCGAGATTTTCCTCTCAGTGGCTCTCACAAGACATTTCACTTTTCTTACATGAAATTTCTCTGTCTCTTGAAATTTCTGTTCGTAAAAGTCTAAGTCTCTTCAATTTTTAAGGAAAAAATAATTCAGGATGGCACGAGTAGGATTCGATCTCAGAGCATCGGCTCTGCAGTGCATCACTATAACCCCTACACCACCGAGGATTTGCTAACAATGAATTAATGCTTTGATTTGAATATATATAGCAACCCTAACCCTAACCCTAACCCTGACCTAACCCTTACTTTGTGTACGAATCATTAATCTGTCAATGTCAGTTTGGCGGATGGAAATAAGTGTTGACCGCCGGTCTGCTGAGCCGGGGTCACGGGTTCTAACCACGGCCGGACCAACACTCAGGGTCTTTAAATAACTGAGAAGAAAGTGCTGCTTTTGTAATGACATCTGCGAACGGTTAGACTTTCTAGTCTTCTCGAAAAACCGTAGGTCCCGTCTCACAGCACTTACACTTATCTTGTTCATGTGGGACGTAAAAGAACCCACACCACTGTTCGAAAAGAGTAGGGCACGTAGACCCCGGTGTTGTGGTCAAGCTTCACACATCACATCATTTACATCATGGGTTGGGTGGGTACAGTAAGCTCATGAATGGACTGAGAGCGGCGGCCAGCGGCTCCTTTGTCAGCATAGCCAGAATTTAATTTCACGCACGCACGGTAGCAGTAAACAATGGAAATTTTACAAAGAAATGTGGGATAAGTAAAATAATTTGCGATACAGCATGTCGTGAGATATACCTGAACACTAGGACGCGATTGAGACTGCGAGGTTGACTTATTTAGATCTCAGTTTTGACAAACGTACACAGCTCCTACCTTCAAATCTCGAGTTTCTCACGAATGGAAACAAAAATACGAAAAAATTACCTGCTTCTCCCATGTGATTCGGGCAGTACTAAAACATGGAATCCGGAATCCGGAATCCGGGAACGGAAACGGAAGCACGGAAAAGGAAACGGAATACGGAATCAAATATCAATGATAGAAAATTAAAGAATTTCACATTGCACAATTTAGTACAATCCAAGGAGAAAGCGTTTTAGTTTTCTTGCCAGTTCCCTTAAATATATTCTTGTTATTGTGTCTGGATAAGGTTTGCCGTAGTGTGTGTTATTGCGCTGCAAGGCCGATGAAAGTAATTTTACGAGGAATTTTTATTCACGAGTTTATGGGGTGAATAATACAGTTACATGTTACTTTTGTAGCTAAATGTCAAGAATAGTGGTAGTTGGCCTCAGACCACATCACGTGATTGTCCCTAAACTGAATACTCAACACATGACTGACCGGTGACGTGACCACAGTTCCGGTGTTTTAGCAATAAGTTCAAATTTTTCGCCAAGCTGAATACTGATGGAATACTGGTGCCCCGGTAATTGAGTTAACGTGGACGTCCGTATTTTTGTCGAAGAGGCTTATTAAACATGGGGTATTATTTTGATGTAATCGGTTGCAGAATCAAACAAATGCATGCACAATTCTCTCTTCTCTTTGGACTCCACAATGCCATGGTTCTCTTGAGTAAGTTGTCTTGATAAATAAACTTGAACACTGTTGAAGACAACCCAGAAAAGACACTAAGGAAAAACTTGGCGGCGACGCCTTTCAGTTATATAAACGACGCCTCCGTCGATTCAAACGAATAAGTCTGTCTCCATGTAACTTAACTTTTTCTTAAGGAACTAGTTTTTGTCAGTGACGTTTTTCTCCTTGCTTTGCTGTCCCATGAGAATTTGCATTCATTGCCGGAAATGGTATCAAGCGTCTTTTTACCGGAATCGACTCCTCTAGTGATACAGCAGTCTCCTCTCCTCTACTCAGCTAACAGCTTATTTATTTGTGTCTTTTTTTATCTGTTTATTGATTTTATTGTCATTGCTAATACATTTTTTTTTTCAAATCGATCGCTTGGAACCTTCTTTCACGGATTCCGTATTCTGTTTCCGTTTCTCTGATTCCGTGATTCCGTGATTCCGTTTCCGGATTCCGGATTCTCGATTTTGGTGCTGCCGTATGTTTCTATTGTAAATGTAGCACTGCCGCCTTGATTAACCTCTTTTCTTCAGTAATTAATGACAGTTCCGCAGGGAAACTCTCTTCAGTCCCGTCAAGTACAAAGTCTTATCTTTCTCTCGCGAGTTTTTTTGTCCACTGAAAAAGCATATTCTTCCTTGACTTCCTTCCCACGTTTAAACAATTTGAAGTTAATTCTATTTATGAATACGCTTCTACTACACGGCTTAAATCCAAGACCTTCTCTTTACAATATCTCGGCCAAAAATCATCTAAATTGTCTCCAAACCTCTTGTTCGAAAGCTTGTTTCATTGAGTTTTCTTCGCCATTCTTGGTTGTGGCAATATTTTTGATCAGCGGCTTTTATCTGATCATACACCGATATGTATTTGACCACTCGAACTTTCCGAACACTATGAGCCCGGGAATCACACTAAAAACCAGCGGTTAAAACCATTGCGAAACAGCCTCAATGTAAGTCGCGCGAAGTTTGACGTGCGAGATTTCTGGACATGTCGCTGACGTCCGAGCTTACTGTTCAAATTTTTAAAAAAATGTATTGTAAGAGGGCACGTCTGTTGTCCTCTCATCCACGACCCTTCTTCATTCATTCTTTCCCACGTTTGCGTCACTAACGTCAACTTTGAGGCCTGGTTACATATTTTCCAGTGGCGCTAGGGCTTGGGTACTAGGCGGTGGTTTTCAAAAGTAAACATGGCGGCTGCAGGGAAGAGGGCAGGAAAAACAAATGTTTTTTGGTCGAAGGATCGTATCCTTTCCGTATCATGTGGTACTAACTTATTGATTCCTGATTATGTTGCTAATATAATCGCTGATTCGTTTTGGTAAAAAAATGTCAAAGTACCACAGAATGATCTGACTTGAAACGAACTGTTCATGGAACAAAATTACCGAATACTTTTTTTTATAGTTAAGCTTATAGCTTTAGACCTTTCGAATTCCCATTGAATGAAGGAGACCTCGTTACTTCACCCTTTACTTTGATATTTTAAAACTGATATATATGAGACCCTTTTCCTTTAAAATCCTCTCGTTTTGCTTTGTTTACAAATCAGTATAATGAAGAAAATCTGGGGATTTGAAAATTGCCTTCAACAAGAGAATTTCATTGTACATTGAGATTTACCTGAGGTGATGGTTACTTTTAATTTCTTGCTATTTTTGTTTAAACCTTGACTTAATTTTCTCGGTGAATTCAGATGATCAAGATGAGAAAATAGTGAAACTGCACATGCCAGGTTAGATAGTATCATCTATGATGTTAAATGATTGTTATATATTGTACTCACTCTCAGTCTTCAACGCAAAAAGAGAAATTTCATATATCCAGGTGGCCATGTTATGTTCTATTTATTGTATAAACAGTAATGAGATATCAAACCATTTCAATTGATTTTTTTGCTGCAAATGGTGTGATTTATTATGTAACAATAGCATTATGCTGATCTTTTCATGTGTGGAGATGACATGTCATTTTAACATGTGAGGATATCATGGTTTCGTGCAAAAGCTCACCAGATATTTCATTGGTGAATATATGATGATACTACAATAGATATTTGTCATTTGCTTCTAAACATGCATCCTTTCAGAAGGATTTTTCATGCATGTGTTTAGGGACTTATACTCATCATGTTAAGCTTCGGTAAAACAACTTGTTTTACAGTATTGTTGCAAAGTGAGTTGACAAGCAATGGTGAGCTTTTTACCACCCTCGGTTCAACCCTGTATAAAATAACCTGATTTGTTGCAGTAGAACAGGTTTGATCTGGGTGGTAAAAGGTGCAATGTCGCTATTCAATCATTTTGCAGCAATGTTGCGAGACAAGACACATGTTTTTTGTGGTTGCGGACAAAACATAAACCTGGGGTCCATGGACCCCCTGTAATGAACCCGATCCATGGACACTTTTTTAAGAAGAAGTTGAAAGGAGAGATGAACAATAAACATTATGGCTGGCATCAACCTACAGAAATATCGCAAAGAAGGTTTGGAGGTGTTGATTGCTGATATTTGCTTTCTTTCCCAGTCTCGCTCTCCATTTTCGAATTTGTGATTGCAAGCAGCTGAGATACTTCATGATAATAGTGTTTTTTAATTTCCAGGATTCAATGATGTGAATGCATAATTTAATTTTCTATTAATCGAAAGCCGTGCTCTCAACCCAGTTGTCAAACTGACTGGCCAATCTAGATCTTGTCACTAAAACTATAATATTATTGGATGCTGTTTATTTGCATAATTTAATTATTAGACTGTGTTTTTGTTTGGGGGGGAGGGAGACCAAAAAAAGTGTCCGTGGACCTGGTCCATTACAGGGGGTCCATGTTTTGTCATCACCTGTTTTTTGTTGCCTGTGTTATTTTACTTTTAGGGAAAGAAGACCCCTGTTAATGCCGTTGGCTTACTATTTGCAAACAGCTTTTCAGTTTAATTCTTAGTACTGTTATCTGGATTTAACACAACATTTCGATTGTTCCAGAAGAAAAATTCCTGGAGAAATTTAAATGTCTGAAAAAGTAGTGCTTATTTTCTTGTTGGAGTATTCCAAGAAAAAATTGTGTCCCACTTTTTCAAGGCCATCTTTGATACCAGTTTCAGGCTTTCACTGCAGCTGTTTCTTTTTCTTTTCTTTTCTTTTTTTTTTTTGCTAACTGTGGCTGATTTATACTACTTCCTTTTAATAAGGTAATTCTGAAGTAACAAAAACTTAATATACAAATTCTTACATGTAAATACAAGAGATACAAAAAGTGGTAACCAAAACGGAGACAAAAGTACATTGTAAAATTTACATGTAATACAGTCAACTCCTTCTTAACGGACACCTCTATAAGCTGGACACCTCTCTAAGACAGACACCTGTTGTTCATGGTCACTGCCATTATTTTATCAGTCATTTTAATGTAACTGCAGACCTTTTTATGGTTTTTCAATTATTTTTGACATCGACAAGTTTGGGAAAATCCTTCAACACCACTGAAAAGAGCGCCTTAAAATTAGTAAAATTGCCAAGTTTGAAAGTGATTTGTTGAAAACTAATAAAGATAACACCCCCTCAAAGTGGCGAAAGTTTACAGATGCTTGTATGGGGGGGGCACAAACTTGCCCCCCACCATACAAACGTCTATAAATTTTCGCAACTTTGCAGAGCTATATCTTTGCTTGCTTAAGACGTATCACTTTCAAATTTGGCAATTTTAGTAGTATTATTTAAGGTGCTCTTTCCAGTGGTGCCGACGGATTTTCCTTATAAAATGATCCATACAAAAAGTTGAAAAAACCATGAAAACGTCTATTCTCTCTATAAGACAGTCAGAACTCTAAGAGGGACAAAGAACACTTTTGAAACCATCAACGGACAATAAGGAAGAGCTTTATGTAATACCGTGAAAAATACCTCAAAACGCAAGTGTAGGTGCTCTACATGTGATTAAATTATAGCCTACAGCTCTATTGTAGTCTTGCTCTAGATTGCAGAGTGTATACTGTTACCCTTTAAGACCACAAAGCTGTGAACATTTGCTCGTACTGAACGTTTGAATAATTCCCTTTTTTCTGTTACAAAGTTGCAGTTTTAGCTGTTTTGAACATTAAGTTAAACAGGCTTCAGGTGTGTTTTCACTGCGAATAGGTTCTGCTTTAAAAGTACTTGTGTCAGGTTACCTTGACTCACTAAACGTCTCTCTATCAACTATGACATAGACAATCAGGGCTGATGCCAAAGTTGTCCATTTTAGAGAGAGTTGACAGTATATGAAAAAGTGATCAGGGAGAAAAAAATTACTACTTTTATTACAAAAGAGAGATATTGTGTCTGGTAATGGGGTGAATTTTTTTTTGACATTTCTGTTTTGGATCTGTTCGTCTTTGATATCTAGAAGAAATGGGAACAATTAAAAGTAGAGTTCACTCAAAGTGCCTTGTCTGGAGTAAAATTTACCAGTCCGTGTGTTTTATTTGCCAATTTACCCATTCCATTAACTGACCGGTTTGCCCATGTAAATGGTAAACAACCACTGTGTCTTTGATTGGGGCATTTTCTTCAGCTTGATATAGGCGTGGGTGACATATTATGTCAACAGACTGAAAAAGTCATTAAATGGCTGCACAGGGATACGAATTTTATCTTTGAGTGCTGAAAGTATCTTTCACGAGTGAGCGAAGCGAATGAGTGAGAGATACTTTCAGCACGAGAAGATAAAATTCGTATCCCCAAGCGGCCATGTAATGTTCTGTTTATTTTATAGATGCTGATGAAATTCCTACATAAAACACACCTTTGTTTTTATTCATTTTTGAAACAGCAAAATAGTGCAATTAAAGTGGTCACCTATCGCTAAATGCCTGTCACAAAAATGTTGTGAAACTGGGATATAAAGTTATAAAGGAGAAATAAAGACAATAATACTTATGATTTTCTGTTCCAAAAACTCAAAATTAATGTTTGTAACCATGGCGACACCAATATCCTCACACGTGAAAGATAACAATAGTATCTTCACTGCGGGCAATGAAGATATGATTTTTTAGTAAAAGGAAAAATCCTGGTATTTCATCAGTATCTATATGATAAATTTAAATAGTAACTTTTTTCCTTGTCATTTGAAAGTAAATTAATTTATTATTATTATTCTCTAATCAGGGATGTTGCTTGAACCACACACCAATGTCAAGATGCCCATGGTGAGAAAACCAATTCACATGATTAAACCAAGGGTTGTTACTCTTCAAAAGTCCAGTCATGATTCATTGGAAAAAAAGTCTTGCCCACTGAAAACAAGTTCCAGCTATACAAACCAAAAGAGAGACAGCAATGACTCTAACTCAGCATCATATCAGCATCAACTATTCCTTGGTAAGAGTCTTACATGTAGCAAAAATTGTCAGCATATAGCGGTATCTTGAACGTTTTATCAACGCTCAAGATGATTTGACCTCAGGCCAATGACTTAGGTGCAGCTAGTGAACATCGTGGATTCTTTACAGTTTTCACACTAAACCAGTGTTTGGATATTAGTGCTTGTCATCCGTACGCATCATTTAATTTAGGTTTTCCAGAAAACTTAAGTAGGAAGACAAAAACATTAAGTAGGCAGCAGGCTTTCAGCCAGACATTGAAACCTGGCCGTCCAGAAGGCATGTTTTCCTATAAAACTATAACAGGTTAAGTGATTTTTCCTTGTATTTCTTCCAAAGATGGGCGTCCATAGGACAGCTGGACACGCCTTCTTGCTAAAATCTTGGTAGGCAGCAAATGATTGAATAATATATTAAAAGTTGCATTTTTCATGCAGCATACACTGGCTGTGTTTGGGCGAAGGTACATTGCGTGGGCAGGGAGCTGCTTTTCTTTCATAGTGGGAGAGACAGGTGGCCTCCCATTTTAGTGCATTTTGGACGATAAGGGAAAATTTAAACTGCGAGGGTTGCACCTTTATATACCTACATGTACATTTCCTTTATATTTGCTTTTGCTTTATTTCCCCCTCACGTGTTCCCCAGCACGCTCTATAAAAACTAGCAAAGAGGGAAAAACAAACAAACAAAAAAAAAAAAACAAAAACAAACAAACAAAAACTTAACCAGTGCCTGTGTTTATCATGTTTGTTTTTACCGAGCAAATTAATTCCCAGTTGAAATACTATTTTGTCAGCAGCCAGTGTGCACCTCTGGTTTTATCCTATCAATGAAGCTTCCTTGATTGCACCTTGATTTATATTGTCATTTCATCTTTTAAAGGTGAGAGACCCAAAAGAGAACAAGGAAGAAATACAAGGCAGTTTACTCTAAAGGAATTGAATCCTCAAGACAAGAAACGAGTGGCTAATCTGGTTAAAGAACTTGCTAAAGTTGGTGAGGAACGGGTGTACGCTGAAGAGAAACTTCAAGAAGAGAGGATGGCATTTGAAGAACGGCTTGCTATCCTGCAGGAAGAATATGATGCCGTTATTAAAGAGAAGCACCGTATCCTTTCTTGTTATGTCAATACTAAACAATCATTGGATCCAGAATAATCAAGGTCCGTCGAGGGAGGGGTTATCAACCGAAACCGAAGGCTGAGGCTGATAACCCTTACCGAGACCTCGACTACTCTGGAGATCACAAAAAACGAATGTAATAAATTGTTTTATTACACATTGAACGAATTCTTTCTTTCTCGCTTCGACATAAAATGTTTTCAAATTTTGTGCCAACTGTTTCTTTTTCTCCGGTTCCGTCAGTTTTTTCTCTTTCATGTTATCAGAAAACTGCTCGTTTGCCACCTTCGTTGACCTTTTTGTGAATTGTGAGTCCTTGTCTTCAACTATTTTTTCGATGTCTAATACTCGGTAAACGAAGCAAACCTGGAAGTCATGTTTTTGCTTCTTCACTGACGGCAAGCAACACAAAGCTCGCAAACTTGACGTGATTACCCTTAGAAATCATGCACCGCGGTCATACATGACATGATTACCCGTGACCTTGAGTGTCCCTGACATGATTATTGTATAATCTGCAGCTAGATGACGTCCCAGGCGCTGATTCTGAAAATTCACTGTACGCTTTCGGCCAATCAGAAAAGAGATAGTGAGTTGAATGGATAATAATGGAGACTCACATCAGATAGACTGTAGTTGTTCATAATGAGAGATCGACACTTACAGACAATTACATAAACGAATTACTGGATTTTGTCACCTTAAGCCTCGACTCGTTGACATGGACACCAGCCGACATTTTGCGACGCCACCACTGTTTTCCCCTCGAAATGACGTCTGAGGAACGAGCGAAGTACAGATTCCATATTGATGACGTGTCACCACCCTAATCGCGGCAGTACTTCTGACTGGTCTAGCGACGAGGGAAATTTGCTTGAACCAATCAGAGGCATTGCGATCTAGGCAGTAACACGTCGTCACTGTGGAATTTCTGCGCTCGTTCCTCAGCCGTCATTTTCGCAGGGAAACCAATGGTAACGTTGCGAAATGTCGGCTGTTCCCAGGCTACTCTAGGAATGCATGAACGGTCTATAGGACTTAAGACAAAAGGAGGTTGGATTGAAAAAGAGGAACATGTCATGAATAGTAACTTGGAGAGGCTTTCATTTAAATGATCCTGGCAGCATATCCTTAACATGTCGTGAAGACCTGCAGAGTAGGTTCGTGGAACTACAGGCGCTGTTGGTTAAGTATCAGTTAAATGGAAGAACTCCATCACCAAGAAAACCTGTTAAAAGTGTAGCTTATGAACAAAACGAAATACATCAGGTTTGAGACATACAATCTCTTTCTTCTAGCTCCTGTTTAAAAAATATATACCTAAATCACTTTTCTAGTCCTCGTACGACGTCTTCCCAGGCCTTCTCGGTCAATGCTTTTCGGGAAAGTTACTATCTGAAGCCCCGTGCAAACCGACGCAACATGTTGGCCAACAACTCCCAACATTGTTGGATTTTGATGTTGCGTCCGTTTGCACACCCTGTTGGATGTTGTTCCTTGTTGTTGGGAGTTGTTGTGCAAAGTTTGAAACCAGTCAAACTTTTAGCTACATGCAAACGGACGTAGCGACTCCCAACATTGTTGGCCACGGCAAGGAGACTCCAAAACTCGTTCGGACCTCGTGACCCGAAACGTACAGGCTGCGCGAAATAACGAGGTTAGGGACTAGGCTGCGTGAATCACTATCATTCTTTTTGGCCTTTTTCAAGAAAGGACTTTAACATTTTTGGCTGAAAATCATTGAATTTCTGTTTCCGTTTATAATATCCTCGCTATGCACTATTAAAATTACAACAAACAGCGCCGTTTTTGAACATTCTTCAAGCATTGAACCGCCACTACGGTATCTGATGGGAAACTCGTGCATGTATGACAGTATATGGCTCATATACATGAGACAACAAGTGAGAACGGAAAAAGAAATATACTATAACACTTGTTGTATTTTTTTATGGTTTTAAAGCCCAAGAAAGACTGATGCGTTTTGGGAATTTTGTCTCGCAAGCCGGCGGGAGAAAAAGCATGGGGAGAACTCTTTAAAATCATCAATATGTGAGGAAAAGGATATGATTTTGTAGTCGGCAAAAAATGTTAAATATATATTTTTCAGATCGCAGGTGACGTCTCATCAATTCCTCCAAGCGAACCCTCAAACAGTTTATCCTCCAAACCTGAGCTGACAGAAATTCCAGGAAACACAAGACCAAATACGAGTAGCAGCGAGACTGTGAGTGAGAAACTCAGTTCACAGTCTCAGTTACCGTTACCTTTGATTGCTCCGCAAGCGAGAATTGACTCCGCTCCTCTAAACAACGAAGACAGTAGTTTACTTAGGAAAACAAACGAGAAAAGTGAACCTCTTCATCAGTTAAGTTCTTTTTCTCTAAGTCAGTCAAGAGAATCTGTACTCGGGAAATCGAGCTTGTTACCACAAGCAAAGCAGATAGCGGAAGATGTACTTGGTGGATGTCCGCCTGTGGCTACACACACAAACGGTAAAGAAACGTCTCAGTCACGTGACCAAACCGTGATAATACCGCACACCATGCCGGGAGAAGTACCCGCATTAAATTCGTCGAATTTGCGTGAAACACGGTAAACTTTAGGCTACATTCACACGGCGCCGGACGAATTTTCGACCAGCTAAAAAATTTGACCGGACACTTCGCTCTGTTCACACAGTGCAAAGTGATGGGCTCCTGGTTCACACGGAACTGTGAACGGCTAGTTGTCTACAGTTTCGTACGGTTAAGGTGATTGCGCGGGAACGGATCACCTAAACGAATGAATTTTCAGCCGGTCGAAAATTCGTCTGGTGGCTTGTAAACACATCCTTAGCTAATTCTTTGTCTTTTTAAGATCCTCATAACTTCCCTAAAATATGTTAAGCCTAACTTCGAAATATCTAGGTAGTTATGTGGGTGAATAGGCCATGTCCCCCGGGCCTCTGTATCAAAACGAGGTTAAGTGTTCAACCTTTGATATGGAAATGATTCTTCATTCTCAGGCAAATAAAAGTCATTTTCACAAGAAAGGTGTCGCACTTGGCCTCATTTTGATAGTGAGGGTTTTTGGAATTCGGAAGTGGCCTGTTGCTGGACCTGTGGGAAAGAATGACAATTTTCAGGTACTATTCATACTTTTGGTCACTGAAAGAGGGACGTGTTGAATTGTCCATGGCTTCAAATATTTAAAATCACACGAAAAACAATATTGATAATTACCAAGGGCCAAATAACCATCTGTTTTAACTGCGGCTCTTTTGTTACATCTGAACAACAAAGTAGTTTGTGTGTGTGTGTGTTTCTTTGTAATTATTATATTTTATTTTTTGCCTTTGTTATTTGTTGTTGTTTTAGTATAAACACATCCTCGTCCGTTACTGGTCGTTACCATGTCCCGTCGTCCATCCCCCAGTCACAGCCTGCGGTGCAGCATGGTCCTACAGTTATGTCCCAGTATCCGACTCATGAAAAGCACGTGTTTTCTGTGTTTGGAGGTTCCGAACCAAGGATACCACCACGAAAGAACGAAGATAGGTAGATATTCTCTATTCATTCGGCAAACAAACTGCTTTCTTTAGCCCTGTAGATGAAACATACAATGTTTGCAGATAGCCATTACGAGACCTGAATGAGGATCATGTGTTTATCCCTGTACTAAGATCTCCCCTTACAGTTAACGCACCCAGTCCAGGACAGGTTGGCCATACCACTAGGGTCTACGTCCCCTACTCTTTTTAAACAGTGGTGTGGGTTCTTTTACGTCCCACAAGAACCAGATAAGTGTAAGTGCTGTGAGACGGGACCTACGGTTGTTCGTCCTTATCCGAGAAGACTAGAAAGTCTGTTTGCAGATGTCATTGAAAAGGTAACATTTTCTTCTCAGTTATATAAAGACCCTGAGTGTTGGTCCAGTAAGGGTTTGAACTTGCGACCTCCGATCCGCTCAGCAGACCGGCGTTCTGCCAACTGAGCCAACCAGGCGGCGGTTACAGATCCTTTTGTTTTTGTACCAGGTCTTTCTCAGAAGTGTCTGGAGTATCAGGGAACTTCTCAGCCGAGCTGGATGCTGTGTACCGGTTATACTGCCGTGAATACGAGCTCCAATTACAACTGCAGCAACAACAAATTGAGCTACAGAAACAACAGTTACAGCTTCAACAGCAACTTCAACAGGTTGAGACCCTACAACAACAACAGCAGCAGCAGCAACAGCAGCAACAACAACAACAACAACAACAACAACAACCACCATCGTCAGTGAAGTCACCAAAACACGTGCCAACCGCTGGTCAGGTAATTTGTTGTTGTAAACTCTTCAAATACAGTCGAACTTCCCATAAGCGACCACCCAAGATGCGAAGATTTTGTGATCGCGTGCGGGCCAGGGGTGGTCGCTTACGAGAATCAAACAGTAGGTGGTCTTTTCCTAGAAGAGGTCCGGACACCTTTTATTCATTTTGTGGAAAAAAAATTATGTCAGGCAATTTCAAAGGTAGGATATGTGTAGTTCCATCCCATCAGTTAAAGTTTTTCGTATACTCTGCGTAGCGTAGTACAAACAGCAAACATAGAGATCACACCGTGCGTCTAGCGGTCGCTTACAAGAAGTTGAAAACATTGGAAAATTATAGAGCGGTCAACACAAAAAGTGGTCGTGGTCGCTTATAAGTGGTGGTCGTTGACGAGAGGTTCTAACCATAGGGCTTTGACTTAGAAAACTTTGACATTTTGGTCACTTATTGGAGGTGGTCGCCCACTGAGGTACGAAACTACGACGGCGACGGACACGGGAACGTGAAAAAAGCAATAGGTTTAATGAGCAAAACTCTGCGCGTGCATCACATTTTTTTGTAGATTACTTTGCAGTCCCTGCGGTACTTAAAAGAAGGTCAACTTTAAGTTGACTGAAGTAGAACGGGCAGATAATTAGTAGAATTTATCAATTCTACTAATTATCTGCCCTTCTATTCAGCTCCAACTCAAATTCCCTTCTTTTAAGTAACCGGGCGAATTGGAATAATCGCGAAAAAAAAGTGAAAGGGTGCAAAGTCTATTTTTCAGCGACGTTTTCGTGGACGTCGCCGTTGTCGGATCGTAAGGTCCCTATAATCACACAAGCTACAACTGGGAATTATGATCACTAACAAACTACCAAAGTTGCAAGTATTACATCGAGTGCAAGCTGTGGCCTGATACCCTGAAGACTAATACTTGCTATCGAGATATAAGGTTGGCAAGTTAGCACAGCTCCCGATCTCCCAGGATCCAGTAGTTCAGAAGCTGGATAGCGCTATGCACCAGGCCCAAGTAGTTGGAAAGGTGGACAACGATATCCACCGGATAAATCACTATCCAGTGGATAGCGAGCTATAGCGTAATTGGTTTCCGCGCATATGGTGTTTTTAAGAACATGTTCTTACCCTACCATAGGCCTTAACTGGTCGCGTGAATCAACCCATAACAGTCGTAGAAGAGACGCCTGCTCCGTCTTCACTGCCCAGACCCGCATCACAGCCCCGTCAAATGTCACCAGCTCGATCTCTAATACCCACTCCTGAAGGTACGTGTGTTGTACTGCTGCCACGGTCACTGAAGCCCGGTTGTATTTTAGATAAGTCACCCACTAATTCCATTTTTTTGTTGTTGTTACATTCTCACGTGCTTTCTCGCGTTCACAAATATTTGTTACCATCATTAAGCCACTTGCGGAGTCTTTTTCTATTGTCTTTTTTTGAGAGAGCACTGCCTGTGTTAAGTTTTATCTTGGTTGAAATATTTGTTGGGTACTCGCAGGATTTTTGACTCTCCTCGGTAAGTTGCGTCCGTTGTTAAATATCTTTGATTCCCTGTAGGTTCTTCGTCCATTTTGTCAAACGTTCGTTTCTTACGAGGTGCAGATGCACAAGGATCGAGGGCGGAGTCGTCTGTCGGAACGTTTGTATCACGTGCACCCTCTGAGGCTGAAATGTCTCGTGGAAGGGCAAGTAACAGGTTGGAACCCTTGCAGTATTTAAATTGTTATATATTCTTGTTAAGCTAAAAGTTTCTTGAGAGTTTGATTTAGGAATGTGCGCAGGTAAAAGCATTAACTGGAACGTGTGAAGTTTGTAAGGGGGCCATGTCACGAAGATATTATTACTGTTATTGGTCAATTCTGTATTTTGAAGTCATCACTTCGTGCCTCCTTTACCTATACACAAAAAGCTCCTGCGCAGTTATGAAGAATATATCAAACAAATTTCATCAGGGAACACTAGTTACCATAATAGTTTTTGGTGATTTTTGCAGGCAAAGCATAAAACTTGAAAAATTGACCAACTTTTTCAAGTTTCAATCCATGCCCATCCTTGCCATCCGTTACAACAGACGACAGGAAACAGTATCAGTACCTAAATATAGTCTTCAATAGCAAAACTTGACCATTATTTGTTTCAAAGTCAATTGATGCGAAGACAAGATTTAACTTTTTAAAAAGGCAGCAAATAATGTGACATAGCCCCTTTAAAAAGAGACGAGGAATGTTGCTCTCTCCAGTTTGTAGTACGCTTCCCTAATTTTTATAATTTGTCCATTTAAGTGTAACGCTTTAGCTGTGTTCATGTAAGTTATCAAACTCATCTTTCCCTTTCATGCCTAACTCTTTAAAACCAATAGCTTCTTGCCCTGCGTGTAGAGGTTTCTTTCTGGCTTGGCTTTTTTTGCAAACTAACAACGCGACTGACAAGCGACGCGAACGATTTCGTAAATGCTAAAGGCTTTGCGAGGAAGAAATCTCTGCTCGCAGGGTATTGCGTAATAATTTCTCGTCTTTTTTCTTTTATGTTTTCATCGTTACGGGTATTTATTACAACGATATAGATGTTGGGATACTAAGATAACATCATTGCAGAAAATACTGGCCAGGCATATCTCTTATTTTTTATTTGTTCGTCGTTTAGAGTGGACCTTGGAAAAGAAACCAGAGATCCTGTAGTTCCAGACTCCCACGAACGAGTTATGTCTGCGCCTCCCAGTCTCCCTCATTCAAGGCAAATTTTGGAACATTATCAAGAGCCTCGACATCAACACGAGTTCATTGTACCCGAGACTCATTCAAATTACGTGAGATATTCGAGAAAAGATAATACCCAAGCCTCTTCACAACGCATGACCGGGACTCTTGACGTAGTCTATCACAATGACGGTCTGTTGAGTTCCAGGAGCTCTTGTCATGGCAACCATACAGGCGCTTCGTGGAGAGAAAGAAAAGATGAGGACTTTTATGTTGAGCCAAATCTGTTTAGTGGAAGAGCAAGCAGTAATTTGTTTTATCCAAACTTAGGTCAGGAAAGCACCGTTGAAAGAGGAGAGTCCATAGCAGAACGGCTTCATACAGACGAAGGATCTAATACTCAACTTCCATTTCTTGAGCCTCATTCAGCGAATCCGTATAGGCCAGCGGGATTAATGAATAGAGAAATTTCTGACAGTGATCAGCGGTTTTCCTTGTACAGTGAAGTTCACTCACGTTATGGCAGGTACGAACAAGTCATTTCAGGCTCGGTTCTAATAAACAACACTTCCAACGCAGTACCACGTAATGGGCTGTAGTAAAATTTTATTTTCCAAATCATAGTGCAAGCAGTGACAAGTGAAGAAAATTACCGTCATTCAGTTATTAAAGTCATGAACTATAAAGCTTAAATTGTGAAGATGAAATAATCAGCATGTCTCGAGCGTGGGACAAACACCGGGCGGGCGCTCTATCCACTGAGCTACGGAGAACTCATGGAGAGCGAGGCCATATACTAGGTTCATATTTGACCCGTGTCCTGCATACTGCTTGGATCAGCAATATCGAGATCGTACTGTACGGTGAAAGAATGAAAGATGGTAAATTTTATTCTCGGTGAACAAATGTGAAGATGAATTAATCAGTATGTCACTAGCGTTGTCTAGGTAATTGAAATGGGCAAACGTTTAGTGAATTAACAGCGTATAGGTAATAGCTGAAACTTTTAACAGTGAAAGTAGCAACCATAGCTTTGAAGTACTTTACTTAAGGTTTGCAAACTTCTCTTGTCTCCCCGCGGTAAACCCTCAGCATGACCGTCCAATGACGCTGTCCTTCATCTTCCCTGCGAACGTACGCTCTTGTATATCAATATTTGAAATATTTTTAATTTTTTAGGATTCCATTAGACAGTGGATATCCGCTTTCAGTGGTGGACATTGTAGATGGGTTGGAGAGTGAGAAACATATCGCGCCTTGTGGTAACGCAGCGCTTGCTGACGGTCTCGACACCTCAGACTCTGGTTACTCACAGGACACTTACAAAGGAACAAGTCCGCTGACTAGCGATACCGTCAACACAGATGAAGAGGAAGCGGCTGTTCTTGGAGATATTTTCTTTCTCAAGGGGAGGATGTGAGGGCTCTGTTTTGCAGCTTTCTCGAGCGTTTCGCTCGACGGACTAAGGGCCTCTTCGCGCTTTTCAAGCTCCAGTTACATGTTCCTAGACAAGAAACCTCGCTGAAATTTTGGCGATGTTTAAGCTTCGCGTTTTGTTGGGCGAAATGGATAGCTTTTCTAAGCGCGAGTGAGGCGCTTCCTCCTGTCACGCGCGCATCACATTAAGTCGCTTCTCGTAAGTCGCGTTTCTCATCTGCCTGCTATTTACGTTACAATATACAGATACTGAAAGGTTCTGTGACTTTCTCATCCATTTTTCTCAAACTTAGCTTATACGCATTTGCCTGCAGGGGCTGCAGAGAGGTTATTTTAATACAAACTGATTTTTATACAAATTATTATAAAATAAAGGAAATAGCACACGCTAATGGATTCGGGATCGATAAGGTCTCTTTGGTTTGGTGAAGTGTGTCCGTTGCATATAATGGTACCATGGTAGTATTAAGAATTCTCGTCACAAGTTAAGCGAGCGGCTTAGCGCGCACTTACAAGTTTTGTAAAGGGGCACTTGGGAAGTTTGCTGAGCACAGCTTTGGCGTTTACCGTTTGGCAGTATATCTGAGAGTCGTCAGTTTTTCCGTCGTCTTTGCCGCGCAAACAGAAACGTCTTTAAGACTCGCTTTCTTCAACTAAGCATCGAAAGTAATTTCACGACCCTTTAAATTTCTATCATCTCTCTTTTATAACGGCTAAAAACCTCGGCGGGTATTTTTCTCAGCCAGACACTAGAAAAAGCACTCGCCGCCACATAGTCCTACTAAGGTTGATTTCCACTGACGTGTTTTTGGCAACGCACGTTAACGCACGTAAATTTCAATCACGTACTAGTAAATAAAACAGAGAAAAGATATAAAGTGTTGAGATGCAACGTGAAGTTGAGCGAGGTTCTACTTTTATGCTTACGTGCGACCTTTCATACATTGCCTCTCTTTTATATGCGAAAGTAAATTTTACGCACGTGCGCACGTGAAAATTACGCGACAGTGGAAGTCAATCCTTACTTCGATCTGTGGTCGGTTCACGGGAAGCGCGTTCCATGCCCCTCATTACTTTTTTCCCTAATACAGACGCTCTCTTGGATGCGTACTGTAAGGTGCTAAAACTTAGCCTGTGCCATGCTCTCGGTCGGTGCAGGCGAGAGAAGAAAACGGGCGAGTAGCAAAAAAGCGAGCGAGCGAAAAACAGCGGGAAGAGAGACAGAGAACCTGTGACATCCTTTTTAAATATCTCAGCCCGCCCACTTCCTCGTATCAAAATGTCAAAATGTGCGGCGAAGGAAGGTTACACACGCTCACCATGTTTGTTTGAAGCCACGTGTGTAACGTAAGTGTTGACGTAAAACTATCAAAATTGACCAATCAGAGGGTTACCAGAAGCTGGTATACCGAAATGAGGTATTGAAATCAATGCTTACAGGCTCCACTTCCCTGTATTATCCCAGCCCCTACGAGGTTTTCGCGCAAATTTTCTCGGAGTCCAGGACAGGCTACTACAAGGTGACTATTTTAGAGCCCATGATAAAGTTGCGACCACATCTATGCTATCTATTTAAACTAGTGTCCCTGATCATAGATCTCTATTGTCGTATCACCCAGGCTGCAAGGGAAGCGAAGAATGGTCCACGCAAGGACTTTCAGTGTTCAATTTTTTTATTTTTTTATTAAAGAGGTTTACGGGCGACAAAGAACACGTTATCGTAAAGAAGCTTTAACATGGAACGTTCATTCTCAATGTATCCTGATGGGACACTCGTCTGCTCTTTCTGTAAACAATAAAATTAAAAGGGGTAGATTATTTCAAAGTTTTCTATTTTAAAAGAGGAGCGGAAGAGCGGGTTTATGGGAGGAAAAGACCTGCTCTCGTTACCTCAGACGATCGAACGCAAAAATTATACAGCGTGCCTAATCGAGCGCAGTTAAAGGAATGTCTGAAGGGAAAGTAGCAGAGAAATACTAAATGGCTGTTCTTGTTTCTTCAGTAACTACTTACGTGAAACAAAGTAGCAATAACAGGAAGCCAGTCAAATTATCTAGTAACTAAAAAAGATCAAAAGCTGTGCACTGAGAAGTGTACATCAAGGGCAAACTACAACTTACTATTATTTCCATCTTGAAGCATTCTGTCGTTATGCGCTTGATATCTTCGTATGGTAATTCTACCGACCATTCATTGGCCACGTCGGCAAAATGATAAAGCAATGGCCCTGGAATAAAAATGTATTGGTAAACCGAGGTGTGCGCCACAGAGCGAAAGACGCCAGGGCCTTATAATTATGATTATTTAGGGACATGTTCAGTGGATATCCAAGAGTAAACTTAAACAAAGCGCTAATTATGCGGCAGGATTTTACAGGGGCACCCAATGAGAATATAGTTCAAAACCACTTAAACATAGCATTCTTGAACGTATTTTAGTATTTAAACGGTAGATAGAGGCATATTTTTATCCCCTGAAAATTTTTCATCTGTTTGGATTCCCTAGCTGAAAGTCTAGTGATCCGAAAATTATAGGGATCAAAACTTATACCTTTCCGAAAATTTCAGCCAGAAAAAAGGCTCCCGAAAATTCTAGGCCACCTTTTTATGGTAAAAATCCGTTAGAAATGGGCAATTATACCACTTTTTAGATGTTCGAAAATCCTAGGAGAGGCAGGCAAGCCAGGAATTTGACAATTAATGTTCCGAAAATTCTAGATCTCCAATCGTCTTCCGAATAAATATTTTCCGAAAATTGACGTCGGGTGCCCCTGATTTTAGAGCAGCGTTCGTTTAAACGTGGAAAATCCTAGATGTATTGCCTGTACGCATCCGTGTAAGCACTTATAAAGGGGGTCTATTAGAAGGTTAGTACGGTTTGTAAGCTAGTATTTTCCTAGTGAAGCGCGCGTGACTCGTCAATCAGTCTGTCTGTCCGCCATTACTAACATAGCCAGAGAGACAGAAATAAACGCATAATCAGATGAGGAGAAAGTCACAGGGCAAGATTACGCTTCCCGGGAAACGCTCTAAGCTTCGGACGTTAAAAAAGATTTACTCGACTTCCTCTCATTAAAGTTATTATAGCTGTACAATTGCCGTCAACTTACCGAGATTAATCCAATATCCACCAGGTTTTAAAAGTCTGGAAATATTTTCTATATAGGCGACGACATTGTGAGCAGTGTCAATAAAATAACACGTCACTATACAATCCCAACAATCTAAAAAAAAAGAACAAAAAACATAATTTTATACATGCAAGGCGTTTAGTCATAAAGAAAAATTTCTAGAGGAAATGATTAATGAATGTGTTAAAAACGAATCGATTTGTCCAACCGTGTACAATATGTGCATTTTATTAATATCATGAATTGTGATTGGTCAACGACCCGCTGATTTTCTTTCAGTCCACACAGAGATCATTTTCTTTTTCTCGATATGTATCTATGAGTATACACGTATTTCGTGGTTCATCATATCTTTCTGACGATTTTGAGAGCTAGTTTCACCTCTACAGGACATAAACATTTTTTTAAAAATTAAATTTCAAGTATTTTATTTATTTATTCCAACGGTTTTTTCTGCAACACAGCGTCGCAGCATTGTTGCGACCTTGTTTCGGATGGTTACATTGCAACGCTGTGTTGCGCTAAAAATCGTCGTTGCGAATCGTCCCGTGTAACATCACCTTAAGCGAAGTATCGGTATGCTGGTATTTTTCTTTCACTTATTAAAAAGATAGTTAAATTTTGTGCGCATTTTTTTATTTTGTTTTCGCCCTTGTGCTAGTAGCTTCTCGTCGAGCCCAGAAAAATAAACTTCGTAACACTCGCCCGGCCATTACAGGAAAATCTCGCCCTCTCAGCAGCCAATCTGAGTGCGCGTACTATTGTAGCCAAATAATAAAACGGGGAAAACAGGACTACCTTTTCAGGCGTTCTGTTACTACTGGAACGACCTGGAAAGTCCTGTTCCGTCTATTTATATTTCACTAAATTTTTTCACATTTAAACTAAATATATATACAAAATTCAGATGGAGGGGGCAAGGGAGCCCATGGAAGCCAATAAGGCTTATGAAAAGGACTACCTTTAAAAGTATAATATGATTAAATTATGAAATAAAATACTGGCATCGGCTAGACAATTTAACTAAACGCATACCATTAATTTTTAAGTTTAACGTTTGGGACATTACAACTGGTAAAACAGTACACCTACTTTGCTCGGTGTAGACTTCCAGAAAATCTCCTGCTGCCATTGAGAAGTTAAGGTCATCCGGGACATCTGTGGGGTCTACATCGGGAATAAGAACGGGTCTGACTTGATCAGATGCTGATCTGTTGTTACATGTCTGGTGTATATATGGGTAGATTGTTGTGTGGTATTTTCCTGGTGCTCTAACAGAGAAAAGAAATAACAAGAAAATTTCTTTCTTTCATCTAGTCATTTATCGTAACGTGAAGTGAAAAATTTCTGTTTCTCAGTTTATTTTAGAGCGCAATTAAATTGTAATTTGCGAAAAAAATAATATGAAAGCTGTATTTCGTGAGTATATTACAAAGTTGTGTGATTCCAGGAAAAGAAGTGAACAAACGCTCATTCAATAGGCCCTTCCACAAAAGGAACAGGAAGGAACAAGGAACAATAAGCCAATATCCTATTGCTCATAAGACGGCCTTAAACTATAAGTATACTTGCCAATTTCCACAGTATTATGTCTAAAGCGAGCAAAGATCTGCGTCCTCAATGACGCAAAGTTTTACTTTAATTTTACACAAAAATGAAATTTTACTTTAAATATAGGAGAGAAATAGGCGCAGAAATTCCATACTGACTCACCTACGCATCCTAAGTTGCAATTTATGCAGTTGCGAAAAGAAAGCCTGATGAAAAATTCAGGCATTGTAATATTTTGCAGAGATCAGGGTTTTGAAACCCGGCAAGCCAGAATTATGTCAGGCTTTTTTTCCCCAAACTGGATAAGTTGCAACTTAAACTGCAAGTACGTTCTTTACATATTTTCTATTTCCAGCATAAACAGAGTACCTTTTGGTAAGCTAGTGGTATGATACAGTCACTGGTATTTAATATGCAGATCAATGCTAACCTATTTAAGATGAAGTGTGAAGCAAAAAGCATATATAAACTCCACTCATTTCCTTGACAAGTATAACCTAAAAAGAAAACAAAAATACAACAAATAAACAAACAAACATTTCTGACCGTGAAGCTGTGGCTCATATGCATGTAGATATAAAGTCACATAGTGGTGCAAGTGCTTTCTCTGCACCTTATGTTTGTAAATTAAGTAAGAAAGGTGAAGAGAGAATGTGTTTTTTCACAAAATGAACGTGATCATGTTGGGGTATAATATGAAAACAAGTGGATGCCTTGTTAGTCAATTACTCAGACCTGCCATCATCAATATTATGAAACTAAGTTATGATTTACACGTATCATTTTTTTAGTAAAATCCAACTAGTGGTCTATTATCAATGCTGCATTCTGATTGGTTGAGCTACTACTAGGCTATATGTTATAGCCCACTGGTAGGGAAAAGCGCCGGCTTTGAAAACCAAAAGAATGGTGGCTGAATCGTGTTTTCTAGCTAAAGTCGTTTTGTCTCACTATTTTTGACCAAACAGTTGGATTTTACTAATACAATTATTCCTCTTGCCGTCATGGCCTCAGAGTCAATAGCTATATCGGCCTTCGGCCTCATGGGCTATTGAGTCAGAGCAGGCTCGAGGAATAATTGTTAGATTTAAAGCCACATCTTTTCCTGACCCTCCATGACATAAATCATATTTCTCTTGCTCTGAGAAAACAGTTGACCTATCGCGATGCCACCACTGGTTTGCCAGTGAACTGACATTCGAGGAACTACATTGTACTGCAGAAGTTTCATACAGGTGACGCGTCCCTACCCAGATCTGGGTAGTGCTGCATCATCAGTATGGAATTTCTGTGGTCATTCCTCAGATGTCACAGTGATGCTGTTGCAAAATGTCAGCTGTTTCTCAGGCTACTCTTCCTAGTAACATCTTTGTCTAATGTTAATCCTTACTTAAAAATATCTCATCATATGATATAGTTTAGGCATTTCTTACCAAGCTTAGCAATATCAAACATCAGTCTGGCTAATCCAGCTCCTGGAACAAGGATTGAAATATCCTTCCTGCTGGAACTGCAATTAAATTACATTTATATATAATCAAGATTTTAACACAGTTATCAGCACTGTATGCTCACTTTAGAAAATATATTATTGTAAAGACCTAATCAATGGTCACTAGCTGCTAATGGGTTTTTTCATAAATTAAAGTTCTTTGCAGCAATTAAAATAAATTATGATCATTTGTTGTGAGTAAATGACTATAATACGCATAAAATTTCTAAACCAATGTCCTGTTCCATTAAGTTCAGTTCTGGCAAAATTGTAACTTCTTAGTAACAAACACATTGTGTTTTTTAATGTCATGTTTATTGTCCCAACTCTTGTTACCCAACATTTTTGACCTCCCTCATAAGTAGCTTTTAAAATATTACTTAGAATATTAATCCATTTCTACATACCATTCTGGCATTGGAAAAAGTCTTAGAATTTCATCAATAATTGGTTTGTAGCAGGCATCGCGTTCAGATTTTCCCTGTTATCAAAAAACGTACAAAAGAAGAAAGAAAACAAAAATTAAAGAATTTAAAAAAAAGTATCTAATCACCACAATCTTAACAATGTTCTGAACAAAAACAGAAACAAACCAAACATTTCTGACTCATGCCCTTAGAGGAATGATTATTATGTTACTTAATTCTGTGGACCAATCAAATCTGAAGTCATTTCCAAAGCAAGTTGCTAGAATTACAATGATTTTTTGTAAAAGTTCAATCACTTTTGACATTGTATGTTCGCTAAGACTAATTATCAAATTCTCTCCTCCCGCGGGTAAGGTATCAAAATTAATGTTACCCAAGGGGGGATGTTACGGGTTCGATTTGACTAATACGGTATTACATGTACCTCATCACTCCAATCTCTAACAAACTGTTTCATTGTTGTTGTTACTTTGTCCATGTCAAATCCACTGATTGGCTGGCTTGCGGGATCATTAGGAGCCTTTAGAAGGTCATTAATATTAACATCAATCAAAACAACAATAAAGCAAGATCATAATAAATGAAATTAAATGAACACGATTTAATAAAGTAAATAACTGTTAAATACTACACAAGGAAGAGAAGGTTGTCGAGAGGGAGTACAGCATAGCGGATTATTAACATTAAAATCACTATTTTCACAACAAATTATCAATAGGAATATATCGTAGAAATTTCCTTTATTTATTACACAAAGAATGATTTTTGTGTCAGAAATCACAGATTTCCATTTCAATATTTGTAATGAAATGTTTCTTAGTTCATAAAACATAGATTTCCTAGATAAATATATATATGTCCCAACACATACCTATTTCCAGTATACAGTGTAGCATAATTAAAAGGTGTTTTAGATAGATCGAACATTCTGCAGTTCAGTAGAGGAGGTAAAGAGATTAATAATGGAATGGCCCACCTAGAATTAGATTACATGGTGCTCTTTTTTTAAAAAAAATAGATTTTTAAAAATAAATAATACAGCAAAATATTAAACAGCATATAGAAAGTGTTCAAGACTTACCCCACGAATTCTAGTTGTACTATCTCTGTTTTCAAACATTTCATTTGTCTCACTAACGACTTTGAACAAGAACTTTTGATTTTCTTCAATGCACTGTTCTATTTTCTTAAGATGATCTTTAAAATTTGGAAGCATTTCCTTGTGCCTTCGAGGGAGAAATGTATAGTTTTCTTTGGTTCTCTGAAGCTTTCGCAAGGAGTATTCCCTGCAGGGAAAAAGAAAAGAAGTGATGATTTTAAATCAGCAAAATGAGGCTGTGTAAAGGCAGGATTGTCAACAAGTTTTGAAGTAGATGACTGAGTTGTCAAAGTAAGCAGCCAGTCCAGGGATATTTTATATAAAAAAACGCCATCTGTAAAGAAATCCCAAGCAGAGTATTAAAGGGGCAATACTAACCAAGAAGGCAGCGATTTTCAGGAGCAGCAGGCTACTTCTGACAACCCTCATTTGTACATGTAAGAAAACCTGTAAGCCTAAGCTAATTCAATCTGCTGTACTCACAGGTGGCCCAAGCTCAGTGCATAAATTACCGCGTAGTTTGATATTGTTTGGCATAATTTTTATTATGAACGATTTCTTCACTCCGTATGAAAAATTTTAATAATAATAGTTGCTCAATTCAGCAAAAATATAGGCATAAATATAGAAATAAATTTCACTTACGTAGACTTGGATTTGTTGCTACTTTTTCCGTGTAACCTGGGCTCAATTCATGGCCATTTATACAGTTTTATCGCTCGCAGTTTGTTCGGTGTTGTTTTCCTACATACACGTAATGTGAAGCAAGGCAGGCTACTGTGTGCAGTCTCAACTCACAAATCTCTCCCACATCAAAGAACCATGCACTGATTTGCCATGGAAGCGCCAAATCCTTAAGGCCAAGTCAGTCTCTTATCTCTAATTCCCCTCATCATGGGTAAATGTATTGTGATTTGTTTTTGTGGGAAAACTTTTTGAAAGTTTTTGGTTCTGGACAATCTGACATGTACTCAGGAAACTCAATGACTATGTACCAGTTGCTACATGGTGAACGTGAACAATGTACATATGCTCATCCAATTGGATAACTCCAAACACTGCTCACGCATCAGTAGACTATCGGAGGGTAGGAAGATCCATGTTTTGTCATGCAATATTGATTACCCGGATCCCCTGAGTCCATGTTTGTGTTCACTAGACAAGCGTAATCGTTGAGGTTCCTACAGGTAACAACACGTCAGATTTAGAACCGAAAACTTTCAAAAAATGTTCCCACAAAAAAAAACACATCGCAATACCCATGATGAGAGGAAGAGATAAAAGACTCACCTGGCCTTAAGGATTTGGTACTTCCATGGTGAATTGGTGTGCGGATCTTTGATGAAGGTGAGATTTGTGCAGTTGAGACTGCACAGAGTAACATGCCTTGCTTCGCATTGTGTAGGAAAACAACACCAAACAAACAACAAGCTGCAACACCATATAAAATAGCCATGAATTGAGCCCAGGTTACACAGAAAAAGTATTAACAACAAACCCAAGTGAAATTTATTCCTACATAATGTATATTTATGACTATGTTTTTACGTTTTAACAACTACATTAAATTTTTCATACAAAGTCTATAAATTGTTTGTAATATGCAAAACAGTATTGAAACAGGCGGTAATTTACTGTAAATCCTCTATGAAGCCCCCCCTCTCAAATAAGCCCCCTCCATCTAACAAGCGCCCCCCCTCCATTATCAGGGGAAGAAAGTTAATAAGTGACCCTCTCCCCACCCCGCAAACCCCCCCCCCCCCCCCCCCACCTCTCCTCCCACATCTATTCTTCACTAATAAATGATAGACTGTATTAATCAATCACGACTGTAAAACTTCGTGTGGACTGATCCGGGATGGTTTATTTACCAACCGGAGGATCGGATTTGATTCTAATCCTCGGCTGCATCACCTAAAACGTCTTGTACTTGAGCATTTCCACTTTGTATCCTAGTTCTTTATGGAGAACTGATACCATCGTCGTTTCTAAATTAAATAAGCCCCTTCCCCCTCTCAAATAAGCCCCCCGTCTCTATTAAATGGACTTGGAATAAATAAACCCCCAGGGGTCGGGGGCTTAATAGAGGATTTACGGTATTCACCGCCGAGCTTAGCTAAGCTAAGGTCTTGAGAGGGAAACGAAAGTACGCGAACAAAGCAAAGGTTACTTACTTGTAGTATAAAAAAGCTTCTATCACTTTCCAGAAATATTGCCTTTCCAATTTCTCATCATCGGTTTCTTGACGACTTTCTTCATCGGAAAAATCTCTTGTTGTTCTTCCCTCCTCCGCATTTCTTCCACCGTCCGCCATGTTGCTTTGATTTCTCCGCTGACACTTCAATGCTGGCGCCGTTGTTTATTCAACTCGGGACATATTATGGATTCTTACATGATATCTAGGCAAGCAAATCCTAAAGAAAGCTACAAACGTTACATTTATAGCTTTATGGCTTTATCTTCAGCCTTTTATATGCTGCTATAGATTATTTTATATTTTGCACGATCGATTTAGTGGACCCAATGGCGACATTCCGCTGCAGGAAATGTCGCATTCTGTTGTTTTCTGTGCGCGAATTGGAGTCACACACAGTTAGTACCGATCAAGTTAATCAAGTAAGCTCAGATTTGGCTAGCTTTGACAAGTGTTCTTCATGGTTCCTGAAAGATGAGGATATACTTCCCTGGATAGCTGAAAGTGTTGAAGAGGTAGGTTTGCGTGAGGAATACTTAGACTGAACGAATGGTAGTTCCGAAAACGAAGCACTCGAAAACGAAGACCGCAGCACGAAGCACCCAAATCTTGAAAACGAAGACCCCTAGATCGAAAACGAAGCACCCAAAAACTCGAAAACGAAGACCCCTAGATCGAAAACGAAGCACCCAAAAACTCGAAAACGAAGACCACTAGATCGAAAACGAAGCACCCAAAAACTCGAAAACGAAGACCACTAGATCGAAAACGAAGGCCCCTAAATCTCGAAAACGAAGCACCCAAAACTCGAAACCGCTGTAGGTTTAATATCAACAACTTTACGTCTTGCATGACGCAATCCGAATCAGGTGGAGGCAGCGGATGCGTCCACACCTCCAAAGGTCCACAAAATCCATCCCAACGTTTTATAAGAGTCTGCCAACTGTTTAACTGAACGTTTCTAGATAGGATATCCTGTATTTATTTCATTATTAGTCTCGCTATACTTGATACATCTTATCTTAATATGCATTTTTTCGGTACACATGCATGTTTATGTGTTAGCATTAGTCTCTGTTTGTAAAGGACAGACCAGTTTCGAGTTTTAGGGGTCTTCGTTTTCGAGGTTTGGGTGCTTCGTTTTCGAGTTTTGGGTGCTTCGTTTTCGAGTTTTAGGGTGCTTCGTTTTCGAGTTTTAGAGTGCTTCGTTTTCGAGTTTTGGGTGCTTCGTTTTCGAGTTTTGGGTGCTTCGGTTTCAAGTTTTAGGGTGCTTCCTTTTCGTGTTTTTGGGTGCTTCGTTTTCGATCTAGGGGTCTTCGTTTTCGAGTGCTTCGCTTTTGAAAGTACCCTGAACGAATCGGGGACTGTTGTATCCGCGCAGCCCACAGCTTACATGTAATTTAAGATGGCATTGCTTGAGTCCGGGGTAGGGATGAAACGTAGTTTATACGAAAACAAGGAATGACCTATAATGAGCTACAATAACCTACAATAACTTAACAGTGAGCTACTATGACCTATAATAAGCTACAAATACTACATGTAGTCAAATACAACTGATGTCCTACAACGAGCTACAAAAATGCGTGTTGGCACCAGTATAGTGTCCCTAAATGCGACACAAACATCATGCTTGGACGTGACGCTGGGCTCATATTTTCGGAGGAAACTTGCCAAGCAAAGTTTGTATAAGGCAAAACCAAAAGAGCGCCCGATCTGAGCTAACTTGTGAAATGTTAGGTTTTTCAAAATAAATCATTGAAATGGCGTTTTTACGTAACCTTACCCTGAGAAATAATGTGATCAACATGTCACGGGCACGGGACAAAGAAAAAATCTATGTCCCCACCAGTAATTGTACCTATGACCTTCTGAACCTATGACAGATGGTAGGTTCAATCCCTATTGGGGACTCGGATTTTTTCCTTGTCCGTGCTCGTGATATGTTGATCACATCATTTTTTGTCTTTTCTTCACCGAGCTTAAAATTCACCAATCCATCTTTCTTTACTTATCACACACATGACGATTTTGATTGTTAATCCTGTCAGTATGCACCGACGCATGTCATACATGAACCTTGAATATGGCTCAGCTCGCTACGAGTCCTTCATAGCTCGGTGGTTAGAGCATTAGACCAGTGTACAGAGGGTCATACATAGGTTCGATTCCTGTCAGGGACTCAGATTTTTTCTTTGTCCTGTGCTTGGGACATGTTGATCAGATCATTTCTCATTTCTTCACTGACCTTAAAATTTACCATCATTCTTTATTTATCACAACATCACCAGTGTATTTTTTACGAATCACTCAAAAGAGGAATTGCTTGGCTTTTGGTGTTTACAAAGGCTTGCTTGGCTTGTCAGTCACCTAAGTGGTTTGTTTACGCCCCGTGAAAAATGTTTCTTACAAACCAACTATGCAACAGACACAAGCCATGCAAACAACTTCATAAATGCTAAAAGTGATGCAAGAGAGAAACTTCTACTCACAGGGTAGGCATACCTTGAACTCAAAGTATTGTTCTTGTACGAAAGTGTTTTGAACATACATGTAGAAGTCCGGAGAGCCGATCAGTTGTAACCACAACTTTTTTTTTCTTCAGGCCCAATGGACAGAAGGAAAAATATACTGCCCTAAATGCAAAAGTCGCATTGGAGCATTTGACTTTATTCATGGCATTCAGTGCAACTGTGGAAAATTTACCATACCAGCTATCTGGATTCAGAAAAGCCGAGTGGACCACGTCTTACCTAACAGCCAGATAACTAATTTACATATAAGATACCCAGTCTCTTTTGACCCATTAACAGAGGTGCATTTAAGCAACATTTCAGAGGAGCAAAGAAGAGTAACTGAAAATGATTGCGAGTTACTTGGACTTGAAAACATCTGCAATTCTGAGATTGCATCCCCAGAGTATAAAAGTGAAGAGCTGGGTAGGTAAGAGATGCTTTGTCAAAAAAAATGGTTCCAATACAGCTGTAGATGAGAATACAACAAGTGTTAAGAAAACTTAAGGTACATAGTGCTATCCACTGGATAGATCTCTATCCATTGGGTAGAGTAATTATTGGTGTCCCTAATACGTATCTGCTGGATATATAGAATACTTCATGGAAAGTGTGGGCGTACGTTATTTACACACTCATTGTTTTTGTATCAGAAATCTCACTCATTCGCTGTGCTCACTCGTTCGTTTTCTGACACAAAAACAATGAGTGCTTATATATACCGTACAAAGCACTTCTGTGTTGTATTGTGTTTATTATATACATACTGAGACATTCATCATTTTGGCAGCCTTTTTATTTCCAAAATGCTTAAATTTGCCACTTTGCACCTTGAAATGACAAACAAAATGAAGCTTCAGCTTATTAGTAAAAACGTTTGTTAATAGTATTTATATCTAATGAGGGTAAGGATAAGAGGTAATCCAAGAATTACAAGGAGTCATAAAGCCCAGCAAAATTCTGTTGCATATAATAAAACAATATTTTGTTTTATTTAATAGTTGGCTACGGTGCATCTACCATTAAAGTGTGTGAACCATTGTTTTTGTACTTTAAATACAGATCAAATACTACGGCTAAATCCCTCTGCAAATAGCACAGTTAAAGATAATACATGTCACATGACAAATAATCATGTCGGGCAGAAATGGAAAAAGATTAGAAAAAGGCAGCGTCAAGCAAGATTACTTGAAGATGGTGCCATTGATTTGCACGATGAGATGAAGAAAGATCTAGAAGCCTCACAGGCAACCACTGGTTCTGGAAACATGTACAAGTGTTTAAGAGTTGATGAAGGGTTTGATAAATTTCCTATCAGGCATCAGGTATGAGCAACAAGTACATGTACATAGCGTAGGTTAGACTGCAATATTGCATTTTTATAGATGTTGGCTCGGTAGCAACGCAGGCAAAAGCATGGGTGCAAGAGTTCTTATTCCACTGCTCAACAGCTAAGATGCAAGCTTTATGATTGTCCCCTTGGACCATTTGCATCTGCGAAAGTTTCAGCTGACACAAGATTCTTATGCTTACACTAGGGCTTGCATTCGTCTTGTGTCAATTGTGAAAACCAGCTGAGACATCTTTGACCCTCACGTACAGCCCTTAGCAAGGCTGTGTGGGAGTATATCTTTGACCCCACCTCCTTCATTAACTCTGATGATGTGAGAATTGAACTTGTTTCCCATTAATGATGTTGCGAAAAAGAGCTGTACCAGTGAGCATACCTTGACACTCCTCAGTCTAATTTATCTTTGATGGACACTCCTCAGTCTGATTATACATAGTCTGATTTTTCTTTTAGTTTGAATCAAATTAATAATTGAAACTCTTCTTCATGGACCATAGACAACTAGAGAGGCCACACTCATGCAATAAAGAATATAAAGCATGAAGCAGCTAGAATTAACACAATCATGTGCTCACACTTCCTAATACAGTGACCCACATATTTCAGTCTCAGTTATATTGTATTCTTGCATTTATGTTTGCATTTTACAGGTTCTTACACATGAAATTCAGGACCGTCATTGTTGTGCTGTCTGTCTCGATCTACTTTATGAGCCATTTAAGTGTTCTTGCGGTCATGTTTTCTGTGACCCATGCTTACGTCAGTTGAACTTTAGAATTGGTAGAAATGGAACCATCAGTTGTCCTTTGTGCAGACAAACAGTTGAGCACGTGACTCCTGCCACAGGTACCCCAGCCCTGTTTGTGTTACAGGTCAAAATTAAATTCAGATAAAAATGTTTTAACCTAGGTTGATTCTCAATTTCCTTTTGTCTCCTAGCCATAATTCATGATTAATTAGGGCTAGGAGACATTTAGGAAAGAGAATCGACCTAGATTTTAAAAAAAATTAACCTGAATTTACATGTAGAGTGTAATTTTGACCTGTAGCATCTGCATCTCAGCTTTGTCAACATTATTATTTTGCTAAAACTGGTTTTGTTTGTTAGACCTTTTACCTGTCTTGTAGGCCGCCATTCTTTATGTCAGGAGCCCATCAGGTGATGGGCTCCTTTTTTTTTCAATATTATTTTATAAATAAGGTTCAAACGCATGAACAGTACTGTTGATGAGAGAGAAATGTAAAATTTTCAATGCTTCCTGTCATTAACGTAAAAACGCATAGCCAAAAAGTTTGAATCAGGATTAGAATGAAAGGTTTTAGAGTCTCCTATAACTTTGCAATCTTTTTTTCATCTACACGTTATGTAAAAGGACTTGTTTTAATTTACGTTTTAATGTTGATTCATGAAGGAGTATGGAAAAAATGGCCAAAGTAGCATTTTAGTGCTTAAACGTTCATAGTTTTTTCCTTCTTTTGTGACTCTGCAAGTTTGGAATAACACTACTCTTTCGAGAACAATACAACTGTAACTGAAGTGCCTGATGTTCTCTCTCGTGTTGCTGTTATGGTTTTTCTTTAGAATTAAGAAGTGAGATAAGGAACACTTATGAAACGCACATTCTCAGGTAAGACCTCATGAAATAGGTGATTACATGATTGAGCCTGGTCGAGCAAACTGTAGTTGTTTAACAAAATTACGTGTATTATACCGAACTCGTGTTCAAACGACGAGAATATCTTCATTCTTAGACTAGCACGTCATGCCATACGGTGTGTGATTTTTCCTTAATACTTGACACTGAATAACTCAGGACAATGCATGTATGTCTTATCATAAAGGTAGCGTTACAAGTATGGTTTTCTGCTGCTTTCACAATAATTATTTAGCAACAACGTTCTTTCTTACTGTATGGTGTATGTTATTTGTTGCTGTAGGAGAAGACTAGGAAATGTATTATGTGTCATAGCCCCTCCCCCTTCCCCACTACACGAAAGGTTTCGCTTATTTGAGGCCATGAACCAGTATATTTGTACCTCTTGTAATGTGCTGTACAGGCTTGAGGTGTAGCTGTAGCTGGAGTGCTAAAAGGGACGGCTGTTCTTTAGATATCGTCATGACACCAGCGTGGAAGAATTGGCCGAACCTATGACCCTCCAAATCACTGTTAGGGCGCTCCCTCTACTCTTCTAGAGAGAGAGGCCATTTACAATATTTGCAGTTGCGGAAAAGCTGTTTCATGAAGTACATATTCTACCTAATAACAAACTGGAAATAATGGTTCTTTGGAAAGGAGAGGGGTTTGGATTTTTGGGCAGATTATACATATACAACGGGTACAAAACTTGCACTATGGAGTTACCGTTAGAATTTCTTTTTCCCTTAGGAAACGTGAAAAAACCGAGCGTCGTGCGTCCTACAGAAAGTGGCCGCTTCCTTCAGGGAACTTGCCTTCAAGGAGAGTTTCATCACGTACACATAATATTTCCGTCGCCGCTATTCTAGATACCTGTATTATAGTAATGTTATGCGGATTCCTGTTATTCCTTGTATTAACGGTAATTGTACAAGTTCCATCTGACTGATAGATGTTCAGTGTTGTTGTTATATATTGGGTGAGAAAATGTTTTAAGAATTGAATAAACTACTAGTTTTAATGTAAAACTGAGTGCTGGTGTTGAAACTGGGAATGTTACTTGTTTCACTTGTATAGAGGGTGCCGCTGCGAAAAATACAACTACAATACGCCATTCTCATGATCTTCGTAGTAAATTATTTGACCCGAAAGGGGCGAAAGCGTGTTTTTTTTTTAAGACCACGTGAATATCTGGCTAAAAGGTTAAAAGAGAAGCTTCCTAATTCCTGCTGGCCCCTAAATGGCGATGATACACAAAAAGAATGAAAAGCAGCGGTTTCTTGCCCAATATGAGCAACGCGAGGGCATGACATAAAAAGGCCACCAGTAAACTCACCGTAAGCTAATGTTGGGGCAAACTTGGAAGGCGCGGAATATGCTGAAACAGGAGCAGATCTTAACACCCGCGCTCTTTACCAACAGATGAAAGATGAGACTCTAATCATTCATTCTCTCAGCGTCATGAATGAGGAGTGTCTAGAGCTTTCCTACGACAAGATCGTGGAAGATGCCTCGGTAAGTGCGACCACCAACACCTTCCTACCTGCTTTTACAACCTGCTGGGCAAGATGGCGCTTGTACCACCACCTGGACTTCGTGGATCGCAATGTCCTGTACGTCGTCAGAGACTCTCTCATACAAATGGTGGCCAGCGTAACCCAAGATCCCTCTTGGCAACTTTCGTTCGCAGATGACAGACGAGTCAGACCCAGGTGGTAGTACAAGAGATTTACATCATTGAATTTCTATCGTATGGATCTACATTTAAGCGAACAGAGGTAAAAAAGGGAGATCGGAACTCAAGATCCGGAAATGAAGCGCAGGAACCGTTGGCCGAGCTGCGCAAGATTTATTTCCCCATCTCCTATTTTATCGCTCTCAATTCTCTTTCCAAAATACTGACCACAGTGAGACGGGACAAGCAATGAGGAGTGGTCTACCAGAAACGCGATACCCTTGAGGCGCTCCACTATGGGTACAGCTGATTCCCCCCGGACGAGCTTTTTCAAAGGTGGTACTAAGATATTTTTGAAGGGTTTCATAAGGTTTTGCAACGGTTTGACAAATTTTTATTGCCAAAGTTTCTCCTAACAGGAGTGATTGCTTGCGTTGTGCGTAATCGTGCCCTATACAACCTACAAAATCTCGGAGTTTTGCTTATGGTCAATGGAGTATTGTCTCGCTAACCTTCGTAAAACGGCCTGAAAACGTCGACAGAAAGAACGACAAAAAGGCGTCAATTGAGCTTGAGCACAGCAAAATGTGAGTTTGGGAAAAATGGGGAGGAGTTTGGGAGTCATCAGTTTTTAAGGGTTACTTCGCGAAAGAAAATAACGTGATGTCAACTCGCTGTTGAATATCAACAGCAATTCTTCAGAAATTTATTTACAGTCACCAGAAAATCAAATTTACATTTTTGCGAATGTCCTTCATTTCCCTGTCGTAAGAGCATTTATTTTAATTACTTATTTATTTTTTCTATTATTTAATTAATTTAATTATTTATTTATGTTTTCAACCATGCAGGGCTAGTTTTGAAATGCTCTGAAACCAACACAAAATTCCCGCATATTGTTGCTTGTCCTTTATTTCCCTGCATTGTTTGCACCTAGTGCAATGACGTCATCGGACCCTGCTTAGTCCATTGTCAATACTAACCATAAATTCTCCCAAAATTAAGTTATTTAGGACATGGTCTGCAAAGACCCAACAAAACATGTATTCTGTAATTAATATAATCAAGCAAGGTTAGGTTTTAGGCCAACAGGCGTGAAACCCTTAGAATGCGACTGTCATAATAATTATCTAATATCACCAAAGAAGAAAAGGAAGAAATATTACAGTGTAATTATCTTGATCGGCCAATTCAGAAGGTGTTTGGAGAATGTATTTCTATTTTTTTTATGAACCTTTTCCAAATTACCAAATTTTCTGTTTAGTTTATACAAACGTTTTACTTTAATATTGAACTAATAGCTTTTGTTTGTGTTGTCATGTGACATATAGTTGACTATTCGATTAGTCGATCATGGATCATTTTAAATTTGTTGTCCTTTTATGGCTCATGCAACTTCTTCGGCTATAAAATCTGCAAGAGCTCTTCGAATTCTTTCTCTAAGCTCTCGCTTGTCCGTGGATGCTACAATCTCTCGTAGCATGGGCGATTTCTTTAATTTTAGTTCTTGTTCTTCGATCACCGACTTCCTCAGGGGAAGTTTGTCCACTATATCCTCCAGCCTTTTGATTGCTTCAGCACGAATTCTCTCTTTGTCGCCAGGATGGTCTTGGGCGAATCTAATCATTTCCTGTTTGACCTCGTTAATTCTCTCTGCGTAGCAGAAGACGAAAAATGTGTTTAATACACTCAGAAGCATACGTTGTCCGCTTTTCTCTTATCTCTTAATGTTGACATTGGCAGAGAACAACAAAACTCCTACCACGGGAAAGGGGCACCCAACGCGGTCAATTTTCGCAACATATCTGTTCGCCAACGATTTGAGATCTAGAATTTTCGGAACATTTGTTGTAACATTTTTAGGGGATAAAAATATGCCCATATCTACCGTTTAAATACTAAAGTACGTTTAACAATGCTATGTTTAAGTGGTTTTGAACTATGTTTTCGTTAGGTGCCCCTGACGGGACATTTTACTTGTTACCCATCAAATGCATTTTAGGTTTATTTCTCGTTTTTTAACTCTGTAGGTTAACATTGTCTATAAGAGTAGTCTAACTAATCTTGGTAATAAAGTTAGAGGCTTTCGAAACACCAAGTGGTTCCAAATCAAAGGCTTTACCCATCTTTCAATGTATTTAATACAGGCGATGCATTTTGCTAGCTATGTCAACAATGGCGTTGCCAAACCAATCGAAAATAATCGTACAGTAAACGAAAGTGCTTTACATTCAGGTTATTCATTCAGGCATTAATGCATGTTGGATGATAGGGGAAAGGCGATACGAACGAGGGCCGAAATCAATCACACTTACTTCTAACGTAAGCAATCTCCGCGTCCTTGATGAAAGCAGTTTCTTTTTCAAGCAGCTCAGATTTGTGCTTGTCACTTATTTTGAGGTCCTCCATGAGGTCCAGTGCCAGTTTAGCTGCGATGGCTTCATGATGCTCCGGAGTTAACCCTCCCACTTCGGTCAGGGCGTCGGCGTACCCCTCAAGTGCTTCGACATCTGTTAAGAAAACCAGCTTTATTATAATTTGTCATTATCGTTATCGTTGGCTGATTATCTTTACCAGTAAGCTACTGAAACCTTACCAACCAATGAATGCTAATGTTATAGTGCCTATCACACTATTTCCAATTACATGTTAACTCGGTTCCACAATGACACTATTGTTGATGGGCCGTACGAGGTTGAATATTCATTTGGTACTTTTGTTGTGCTTGTTTTTGTAAAATCAGACTCGTTTGCGGCATATGAGTACTGGGGGTATTCCACATGACACCATGGTAGCCATACTTTTCCAAAACTGTAAAAAAGCACTCATGTTTGCTGTTACAAGCCAACTGTGTGGGAGTTGAACTCTTTTCTTATTGAAACGCTTTCTTTTGTTCCAAGAAATTTGCACAGAGGCTGGTCATGCGGCTGAAAACTCTCGGACGTTGTCGTATTTGCCTGATAAAATGCTTACGTATTTTAAGCTTGAAAACGATAAAAAATATCAAATGGCAATTGCGAAGGATATATGGCTATGATGCAAATGAATCTATCCCTTGTAGGCTGTTAACATTTGCGGTGAGAGTAATTAGTTCTCCAGCACCATGGCGATATTCAATATTTGATACTCGATATATGATGTTTAGTTAAAGATTTAACCATAACATGACAAGTATAAATTGAAATTGTGTTGTAGCTCTGAGGAGCAATCACACATTGTTACCTTTGTCGACCTCATGGCCACCTTGCTTAGCGTTCTCTGCGGGTAGGGACTGCTTTAGAGAATCGGCAAGCTTTGCGTGTGAAGACAAAAACAGATCATTACACTTAACGAGGCAGCATCATAAAAACTTTCCCAATTTTGCTTTTAAACTACGCTGAAATTATGATGGTACAAAAGAAAGACCTCGATTTCATTCTTCAATGTGGGAAAAACAGGTGACGTCAGGGCGGAAGAACAAAAGCATTCGTCCCCTCTGGGACCTAGACCACATTTTCATGAAAATGATGAAAAAGAATTATAGTATTGACCACCAACATTGTCACGTGATTTCATACCAAGAACAGCTTTGCGCTCTTTTCCTAAAAGCCATGAAAACGTCGGACCAACTCGTTCAAGTTTTTATAATTATCTCGCCCTTCGAACCGTCTTACGTGCAAGAAACTTCGCAATCATAGGCGTACGGGCCGGGGGGGCGAGGGGGGCTGCAGCCCCCCCAAAGTTTGGGCAACTCAGATTTTTGGGACAGCAAGAGAAAATTTGGGCAAAGCCAGTTGTTAAAGACGTTTCCATGTTTTTTATTATTATTATTATTATTTTGAAGAGATAAATATTTTCTATTTTAACCAGAAGTCGGCGTAATAATTCAGTTACGTTCACACGAGACAGTGGTTGCCTAGCACGTGATGAAGTGAAGTTTGAATTACGATAAAGTCATAATTTTTTTAAAAAAATCTATTGAGCGGTTTAAAAATTATTCACTAATTTGTTTAAGTAGACCGAAATGTTTACAAAACCCCTAACAAGATCGAGCGCTAATCAAATCCTGCCTTATAGCAATTGGCAGGAGCTATCTCCATGATCTTTCATCCACGTTTTTAAAAAGATTGAAACTACTATGAGATGAAATTGCATGTCAAAAGCGCTCCGTTTTCTTCAGATTACGACTAAACTTCAAGATTTTCCTTTTTTACCTTATTTCTAACTTCATCCCAAAATATCTCGATAACGCTCTTACAGTTCCGTTTTAACTTCACGAATATCGAGGCGACTATTGGAGGAAAAAGCTCCCCTGAACGATTTTGTAAGAACAGTTCCCAGCAGGGCTCGAAATTGCGACTGATACGGTCGCCAATGCGACTAACATTTTCTCCTTGGCGACTAAAAATTCTGGTTTAGTCGCCAAAGTGGCGACCAGATTTTAGAAGAGTAAAATTAAAACAAACATTTCATCTTATCTTGCTTTGCTTTCATCCTGAAAAATGTGCCAAAATGTGCCAAAACGCATAAACAAAGCCACTTTACCTCCAAATTTATACCGACTTCATGATATTCAGTTTTCAAATCTGATGGATCGCACCATACTATGCTGGGCTTCTGATAGGTAGCGGAAAAAAGTCAAATTTCGCGGGATTTTTAGGGGCAAATTCGCGGAAAAATCGGCCGATTTTGCGGCACTTTCGCGGGAATGTTTGGGCCAAACTTCGCCGAAAATCAATCGGTAAAAAAGGCCGATTTTGTGGTTATTTTTGGGGGAAAATTTTGTCAGATGTCGATCGGCTTTGCGCCGATCAGACCAGCGTTTTAACGTTTTTCTAACAGAGGTCATCATTTCCTCTTTCAACAACAATACGCTCCAGAAATGAACTAATGGTAAAGCCTTTAACATCATGGCTAGTGCCCAGTTTTTCGCAACATAATTGCCGCCTGGTAGTTTCGGGACGTTATTCGCACGTTTCAGTGACGAAGTATGAAGATAAATTTGCAAGTTTAGGGCAAGTAAATTGCCCCAATAGCTGAGATAAGTTTCAAATATGTTGTACAGACATGTGTTTGATAAGATTTCTACTGAATTTCGCGGTATTTTGCGAGTTTTTGTGAATTGCGCGGCTCCGCTACTGTTCGAAATATCAGAAGCCATGTACCTATGAGCTGCGTCATTTACATATTACAAACTGGGGACTAAAAATTTGCATCTGGCGACTACATTTCTCCGGTTGGTCGCCAAAAGGCGACCTGAAGATTTTTTTAATTTCGAGCCCTGCCCAGTGAGAAATATTCCTGCAAGTATAATAGGTAATGGCGTCATTTCGTTGCTATGACAGCTCCGATGTCATTGCAATCCTGATCATGAAAAATTTCCCTCTTTATCTAATACAACTGTGGTGGCAATTTTTTCCAAATGCTTGTTTGTGGCGATGTAGTTTATGCTAGGTATTGACTCTGAAATAGGTCGAGCCACTTTCATATCCCAGTACGGCCTATTTTGTTGCATGACCCTAGTTTCCTACTACTTGCAAGAATTTTTTGGGCAAATGGATTACTGCCGCCCCTGGCAAAAAATTGCCCGTACGCCTATGTTCGCAACAGTAGTATCAGGTGGTACCCTTCAACACTACCAGACCACTTCAACTGGAGTACTATTTATCAATTACAGAAAAAAAGTGCTTAACCTTAATTACAAATTGTATTCAGACAACACACAGCTGTTCAAAACGCTGCCATGACGTCACCATCAATGCAGCTGGCTAGCAGCTAATAGAGTTTATCGTAAGGTCCACAGGCGCAGGAAATTTAATTTTTCATTTTATTCAAATTCGCCACGGTGACTCAAAATGGTGACAGGGGATAAAACGTGACTAGCGTACGATATCAACGCCTTCATTACCCACCCAGCCCATGAAAGGTTGCACTACCCTATCGGTGTCTACGACCCCTACTCTTTACGAACAGCAGCGTGGATTCTTTTACTTCCCACAAAAACCAGGACAGTGAAAGAGCTATGACAGGGAGCCTACGAGTTTTCGTCCTTATCCAAGAAGACTAGAAGGTCTAACCATTTGTAGATGTCACAACAAATGCAGCAGGTCTACTGTTCGCTTGTCAGATCTGTACTCGAATATGCAGCAGCTGCGTTTGCTAATCTCACCAATTATAAAGCCAATGACTTTAAGAAAATCCAGAAGCGCCGTCTTCATTATCTTTCCCTTTACTTTATACGAAGACGCACTGGCTAAGGCAGGGATCGCGAGCTCAAAGAAACGTTGCCAAGATGATTGTGTCAATTTTGTAAAACAATCTTCCCTTTAATTCAAAGCAGAATTGTTCCGCTCATCGATGATTTAACACCCTACCATATAATACCGATCGTTTCGTGAATTTTGTAACCGTAAAATCTGCAACCGTTTAGTATCCTAATTATGTATTGTTTACGTAACCAGCCTATACCTGCAATTCAGCTATAAGCTGCAAAAGGTGTCAATAGACAAGTCATTCATTCACATTCTCCTCAGTTATTTTAAGAACCCAATGGTTGGTCCGCCGAGGTTTGAACCCGCCACCTCCCATTCAGCAAACTGGCGCTAATCCAATTGAGCTAACCGTGCGGCGGTGTAAGTGGCGAAATGCAGTTAATTTCTTTCTCTCTGTCCATTTTAGGGGCTGTTTACACTGAGGCGGGGGAACCCAGGAAGGTGAGGTAACCGGTTTAGGTGGGATAACCCTACCTATCATGTAACCGTAATCAAATTAAAATTAGAGATTATATGGACAGGCGGGTTCCTCCTCCTGAGCTGGTTACCTCACCTACCTGGGGTCCCCCACCTCCATGTAAACAGGCACTTAGTTCGTTTCCTTACCTCACTAAGTTCCTCTTTTTCTTTTTGGTTAAGATTCGCTGAATCTACATCTGCGACGGCGCTATCGTCTTAAATTGGAATACAAGAAAGGAAAAGTCAAGGGTCTCTTCATGTTAATATCATTTTCCGTCCGCTTTAAGGTTTCAGAGGTGGTCAGTTAATTAGGGATCCGAACACTACTCAGAGTGAAACTGTAATATATCTTATTTTGTATTGTAATTTGCTTACCCACAGAGTACTTAGGAGTTCGTAAGAACTCGTTGAGACGTGTCCTTACGTTTCAGATCGAATTGGAATTTAAAAGTGTTGGTTTTTTAGGAGAGGAGATAACGAAGTACTCGACGAAAAACCTCTTGGAGCAAAGGAGAGAACCAACAACAAACTCAAACCACATATGGCAACGACGCCAGGATTCGAACCCGGGCTACATTGGTGGGAGGCGAATGCTCTCATCACTGTGCCACCCCCTTTTGTCTAAAATGGAGTGTCGATACTCTTTATGGTTTTTGTTATTGAGAATCGACAAAGTTAGAAATTTAAAGTTGAACATGTTGCCTGAGTGATTTCGGCTAATCTGCCCCTTGATTTTATTGCGGGCGCATTTTCTCGCACTTGGTTCCAAGAACGAAATGTTTGGTGTTTGAACTTAGTGGTCCAGTCTTTGTTGAAATTCAAGGGATAAAAGTACGACTTTTTTGTGGACTCGTTCGGAATTTGATCGTTTCATCAGTTGAGAGCTGACTGGCCTTTCGTTCCTCCTTTGGGCATATATTTTTGTCCCGGGGGGGGGGGGTACTGCCACGTATGGGCTATATAGGTATGTGCCGCTGTGAAGGGTATGGTTTTCAAGCAGTTTACTCTTGGATAGGGTATATGAATCAGAGCGTTTGGGTCTAGCATAGGGAAAGGAAACCGCTCTGTTGGTTGAAGATTTTATCTAGACTAGGGAAACAGCTACTGTCTAGGATAGGGGGGATTTGGGGAGTTTACTCTAGTATAGGATAGCAAAATTCAGCTGAACTAGCTCTGGTATAGGTTAAGGGTTCCAGGACCCAGCGGCACATCCCACCCAGAAATTCCTAAAGTACCCCCCCCCCCGGGGATTTTTGTCCATTATATCTGTACCTTGAGTCCATATCTGGTCCAAGGTGCTCTTGATTTCATCTTTACCGACGAGCTCCTAATTATGACAAGAAAAGAACTTGCAAATCAGACACCTTTGCACATTAAAGTAAGAACGACCTACCTTGACCATTTAAATACTTGAACAAGTGAGATTACTTAAGCAATGCATCTCTGTCCGGTAGAAAATGAGATTTATAAGGAAAATGCTGTTAAAACACGTGATGTTACAAAATGTGCGCGTTCGGCCAGGATTATTTATTCTTATCATGACCCAGAGACCCTTTATTATCAAATGGAGGATTGAAATTGATCACGAACAGTTATTAAGAAGTGAGAACTACAATGTTTTTTTTTGGTACCCTCATAGAGGCGTGATACGTGAACTCAGGAATATCACCCATGTTGGTAATTTTTTTTCCTTCTGATTTGGTTTCTTAATTTATATTTTGCTCTTTTATTATAAATCGGTAAAATGCTCAATGAAATACTAATACGGTGTAGGGCAGTGACATTTTACTCACTTGGTTGTCAGTCTTTAAACTCTGAGACTTTTCCTTCAGGTTACCCTCTTTCGCAGAGGCAGCCACACGTCCTTGTCCATCAGCCAGGGCGCTGAATAAATTCTTAAGAGCTGCACCGCTTTTTTGTTTCCCAGCCACATCCTCGGACTCAACCTTTGTTTCCTGTTCACCGCTCGAGGCATCATCGGCCGTTTCCGGCAAGCTGTGGATGATGTCCGATTTTCTTTCGATTTGTTTACCCAAAGCCGCTTGTGCTATGTCATCCATAGTGTCAGTGATAACCTTGCCTCTTCTACTAAGTTTGTGTTCCGCGCTCCCTTCTTGTAAACTATCTTTATCCTCTTCGTCCTGAGTGGAGTCTTCGCTCTCATTTTCATCATCTTCATCTCTTGGAATGAAACTTCGTTTGTACTCACCGTCTTCTGACTCACCAGATTCACCACTTTCGACAGACTCGCCGCTCTCGCCAGATTCACCACTTTCTCCAGACTCGCCGCTCTCGCCAGACTCTCCGCTCTCGCCAGATTCTCCGCTCTCACCAGATTCTCCACTTTCTCCAGACTCGCCGCTCTCGCCAGATTCTCCGCTTTCTCCCGACTCGCCGTTCTCGCCAGATTCTCCGCTTTCGCCAGACTCTCCGCTCTCGCCAGACTCGCTACTCTCGCCCGACTCGCCGCTTTCGCCTGACTCTCCGCTGTTGCCAGACTCTGCACGTTCTCCTGACCCTGAGGAATCCTTTGATTCTATAACATTAACAAGCAAACAAAGTTTGGTACAAGATGACACATCTTTCAGAGGAGTGATTTGTTTTTCTTTTAGACCTTACCTGCCTAATACACTACCGGTGTATTTATTATTATCCTTTACAAAAAATAACCGCTTCCAAAGGGTAATGATTCAGTGATTACTGTAGTTGCAATCCATGCTTATGACTGTGGTTCTTTAATTAGTTGTTATCATGGTATTCTTTCAAAAATGAGATAGATAGTCGCTCAAATGTATCTGTTGGTCAGCTCAATACAGTAACGCATCTCATTCGTAATGTCATTATACCTTGTTGTTCCTGTGGTATGTCACTACGTTTGGTAAATTCTGCGTCTGCTGATTCGCCAGATGACTGTGCATATCCAGACTCTTCGCTTTCTCCGCTGTCGCCACTTTCAACTGCCTCGCCGCTTTCTGCGCTTTCAGTAGATTCTTCTGAGTCTTATTTTTGTTTTAAGAAAACAGTTGACATAGTTAACTTACATTTGATTATTTGTCTGGTCTTAAATTCATCTTACGTCAACAGCAGAAAACAAAATTGGTAAAACCGGCTACATTAGGCCCGTCTAAATATTCAAAATGGCTACTTTATTGACTAGTAAGTCGCAATGCCGCGTTTTTTAAATTTTTAGAGCGCCCTACTTTAATTAGCTTTACTTCTAAAGGGATTATTTGTTACCTTTGCAGACAGCCGATATCACGAAGTTTGCTCTAGGCTATTTTTAAAGGCATTTATGTAGAAGCCGTATTTAAAAATCACTGCACATTTGAATTTTAGGCCGTGTTGTTACATTTCGTTAAGAATCATGCAAGTAAAAAATCCAAGAGCTAGTCTTTTTCATTGAGATTAGCCGTAGATTCAGTCTATAAAATGCTGCTTATACAATTATCAACTATCTTTTTGCTTAGCATTAGATTTTGAAATAAGAAAATTACCCAAGCAACATTTAGTTGTTTAGTATACCAGTTTTACAGTACGAACCGTTGTGCTCTTGAGGTATGTCGTTCCTTTTGGTAATCACTCCATCTTCAGAATCACCTGATTCTCCACTTTCTCCAGACTCGCCATTTTCGCTTGACTCTCCGCTTTCGCCAGATTCTTCACTTTCATCAGAGTTAGAACTCCCTGAATCATCTTGAGAAGCTTTTTCTTGAGTAAAGGAAAACCAGAATACAGGTTATAAAACAAAACCACAATCAACACGTGGCCATGGCACACACACATAAGGAAACTTTTACTTGCGTCGAAAACATTGTTTTCACTTCGAAACTTCAACCGCTTTGATTCCAACTGAATAAGAGCTTTTCAGGTATGAACAAAGTTACTAGGGGATGTCAGAATCTTAGAGGAGATAGTTTTGTATAGTTATGGTCATAAGATTTCTCCCCCTTAATTACCTAGCTAAAAGAGAACAAAATTTCAATTGTGTGATCATTTGTTGACGGCGTCTCACTGTATGATTCATAATGCATGTTAAATTTTCAGGGATGGGTAATTGAACGAAGCCTAGTTAAGTGCGTGGTTTAAGACAATTAAAGGGCGTTTGTATTTAGATAATTTTTCAAGGTGTTTATATTAAGTTGATAAATTGTATGGTAGTCTGGCCTGTAAGTCTCATGACAATTTCAACGGCAAACAACGTCTAGATGTTATGGTTAGCCAAATTCAAAATGGCTTAATGTCAATCTGCTTCTTTCTAAGTAAAGGTTCTGCTATTATGTGCTGTTTTACCGTCTGTTTTGCTATCGTCTGGTATTTCGCTTCTCTTTGATATCTGTCCTTCACCAGACTCTCCGGATTCCCCGGATTCGCCAGATTCCCCGGATTCACCGGACTCTCCAGATTCGCTAGATTCTTCGGAGTCACCAGATTCCCCAAAATCCCCGGATTCTCCAGATTCTCCGGATTCACCTGATTCCTCTGAACTCTGTCCTGATGCACTGGCTTCCACCTCTACGGAGACTAGAAAAAAGAGACAAATATTAAGGATTAATAAAAGTAAAAAACGTTATGTATATGACGTGGGCGTGCAGCTTTCGCGTTATCTAAATTAATTGTGTGTTCGATCTTACCTTTAGCATTACTCTTATCCTCTCTTGCGATTTCATCTCTTTTTGTAATCTGGCTATCTTCGGCCTGCCCAGATTCGCCACTCACTCCGCTTTCCCCTGATTCACCACTCTCTCCACTTTCCAATGACTCCCCACTCTCGCCGCTTTCGCCTGATTCACCACTTTCGCCGCTTTCGCCTGATTCACCACTTTCGCCACTCTCGCCACTCTCGCCTGATTCCCCACTCTCGCCGCTTTCGTTTAAGTCCCCAGATGCACTGCCTGATTGGTCGCTCTCCGTAACTTTTTCGGATTGGTCACTCGCTTTAGCTGTCTGATCTGATTGGTCCTTTTTCAAATTTTCCTCTGACCGTTCACCCTCAGGAAAGTCTGATGTCTTTGAAACTTCTTTCGCTTCTGTAAATTGGAATCTTTTATTTACTAAATTCGACTCATTCAAATCAGAAGCAAAGATAAATTAAGGTCAAGTTGCATTTCTTTGTTTTGCTGTTACGCTTCTTAATGAAATGCCGACATTGACTGTTACAAAAAGAAAGGGTTCATTAAGTGAAGTAAAAGTTGCTGGCACTAACATTATAGAATACCGGACAATCTTGTGAAAAAGCCTTTTAATATTCAACATTATTTGTAAACTTCCGTAATATTGATTAGTTTAATTTTCCACCTGATATTATTTTGTATCCGTCGCCGTAATTTTTACGCCATCTTCGAAAAATTGTAATTGAGGAGGCCTAATTAACATAAGCTCTATAGTTTCCTTTAGGCCTCCTCGCCATTTCTTCCTACAATTCTTTTTGGCATTTTTTTGTAATTATTGTAATCGTGTGGCAAATAAATAAATACAAATACAAATGCAATACCAAAGAGTATTGCAAATCAATGTTCAAAGAACGATTGAAATATCTGATGGCTGCGGATTAAGTAACTACCACTAAGAAAGACTTTTAATTCTTACCGCTTTTGCTTTCTGTGGGTATTTCGCTCCGCTTTGACTCTGAACTGTTGCTTTCCTCGTCGGATTCACCAGAATCTCCAGAGTCTTCAAAATCTCCAGACTCCCCTGATTCACCAGAAACACCGGAGGATTCAAAGTTGCCAGAATCTCCTGACTCGCCAAAATCTTCGTATTCTGCCGATTCAACAGAGTCTCCTGTCTCGCCAGCCTCATTGGTTCCATAATCTCTTATATCCTCTGAAAATCAATATAATTACGGGTTAACTAATGCAACATTTTTGGACCATATCACAACTGCTGCTGTAAAATTTTGGTCATTTAGTATAGGGTGATCGAGCTTGGTTTGTTAACAGTGTGTTCTGGTCAGAACTGAGAGGGTCGCCTGATGGACGACTACTTTCACACAGAACTAACAGGAAATACATGTTACGCGGTATCTCCTTTCATGTACGTTAATAAATACTCATAAAACCTTCGAATAAATGGTGGAATTAAATGTCAACGGATTTAAACCTAACTGACCCTTTTCTTTTGGAACTTCATCACGTTTGCTTATTTCTGAGTCGCCCGATTCACCGGATTCCGCTGACGCGCCAGATGCCCCACTCTCTCCAGATTCTTCTGATTCCCCGCTCTCGCCAGATGCGCTGGTTTCGTCGCTCTTCTCCTTCTCATGTACATCTGTAAGATAATTAATCTGCGTCAGTTTTTGTTGTTTTGTTGTTGCTTTTGACAAGTGGCTGGCTGTACTTCTTAACTAGCCAAACAAAAGCTTGAAAGCATAATTACCAAAAAAGGCTTTAGATCAGATGGCTTTGAGATATTTATCATTAGATACCTTAAGATACTTCGTTTCTGCCTACGGTACGGTAACACTGCTAGGCGAATATGTTTGATATGTAGTTACATAAACAAGAACCATGAGTTTTCTCTGGGGCAAGAGGCAGTCTACCCGAGTACAGGGTTTTGGCAATTTACCTGAAACGCTATATTTTAAAGTCGATATCTCTTAATACTTGATGTAAAAAACGAAAAACAATAAGTTAAGTTACCCTAACTTGCCCAGTTGTAATTTGAAACATTTTTCCTTTATAGGTCAAAAAATTATCCAAAGATCCAATTTCGGAATTTTTTTTTTCATTTCAACCGCTTCACCGGGCTATGTATCTAAGTCTAATAAAAGATAAATTTGAGCGGAAAAAATTTAACCTGCTATTTGTATGTTATGCATTGGGAGTCGTGTCATTTGCACGCAGTCTACCTTTCTCTTCCTTTGGTATTTCATCTCTCTTGGCCATATCTGACTCACCATCCCCACTGTCCCCTGATTCCCCAGAATCTTCTGCGTCACCTGATTCGCCAGACTCTCCGCTTTCTCCTGACTCGCCAGACTCTCCGCTTTCTCCTGACTCGCCAGAAGCACCTGATTCTTCGGACTGTCCAGACTCTCCAGCATATCCAGATTCACCAGATTCGCCAGAGTCTTCAAAAAACCCAGATTCACCCGAGTCCTCGAGATCTCCAGATGCCGACGAATCGTCTACACTCTTGGAGGATGTCTTGGACTTGTTTTCTTCTGATTCGCCTTGGCTAGAATCACCAGATTCTCCTGAATCGTCCGCGTTACCTGATTCTGATGTAGAGCCAGAGCCGTCCATTTCCTCATCGTCATCATCATCTTCACTGTTATGTTCTAAATGGCAGTATTGAATTATGGGTTTAAGAATCGGGAAAAGGGGCTTAAAAAGGAGTTATTTTAGATTGAACCAGGGTTTCGCTTGTCCTGAGTTAAAGAATTCTTTTTTTTTGTGCGTTTCTAATACGAAGAAACCCGGAGACAAAAGCGCTAATTCACTGAACAGTGCAGCTTTCTAGCTTTTCCGGACCAGATCTTATGTCCAGGAAATTAGTTTTCCTTAGTGTGTTGAAACCAAGTTTTCTTTAAGTAAGTAGAGGGAGCTCAGGATAAAGAAAAGAATTACAGCAAAGGAAAAGATTTATTTCTAAATAACAGTCACGTATGTGACGTCTTTGTTCTATTTTGATAACCTTTTTAAGGTTGTGATGTAGTATTGATCCTGGCTGGCTTTGGTTGCGTCGAGATTTACAATGTATTTCAATTGCATATTATTCCTTACTGATGAAATTGTCACATGTCACACAGTAGAGAGCTTTTATAGATTCTACGACAAGAACGACCACGAGAACACGATTTTCCCAATACAGAGTAGATCTCGTCTGCGAACCAGAAAATGTGATAGCCATCGTCATTCTACTACGAGTTTCAGCGAGAATGTCGTGGTGGCGAAAACAAGTTGTCAAATGTTAGGAATTTTATCATTTAGCGATCGAGAGAGGGCTTGAACTTCTTCAACGGAAATAGGCCTGCCAACTTTTGTGAATGAAGCTTCCCTGGGTGTCTATTTTTAGAGAATAGGTGCGGAAAACAAAAATTAAATGTCGTCCTGGTCCTCGAATCTAAAGCTCTGTACGACCATAACAGTGTCAGTATTATAAAGCACACAGTCAACGTTATGAATCACTGACAAAAATAATTGTGTTAGCTACCTTCCTCGAACACTTCTGTTGGGATAACATTTCTCTTGGCGTTTTGAGGCGATGTCTCCTGACTTGTTTCTTTTGTCGCATCATAAGACGAGCCACTGTCTCCAGATCCGCTAGACGTAGTATCCCCAAGGGACTGGCTTGATTTTGCTACTTTAAAGTTTTCCGTGTCTTCTGATGATTCGTCTTCTTTAGGCTTAAATATCTTTGGAGTATCTGAAGCGAAACACACCCACAATTATCACACGTTTTAATCGAACTTTTTCCCAATTAAAGACTACGTGCTTCTTTTGAATCTTATTCTACTTTTGCATCCTCGTATACCTTAGAGGAATGCCAGTTTGTTATCGGTAGTTAAAGTAGATATGCTGCATATTCTCCATTCGTGCTTTAGATTGGACAAAAACAGCCTAATGTGTGTTTTCAAACATTCAGGCACCACTTTGGTGAGTCGATTCTCTCTTCAATCAGCTTAATGTTTGTTTGCCATTCAATGAATGAGCCTCGGCGCAATATATTTTTCAAAGACCTTCTGAGCGGTCGGGAACGGGAGAAATTTTTTTCTCAAAATTGGCTTTTATTTTTGTCAAAGCTTAGCTTGTACTACTTTTGCTGGTCCATGTTGTCATATTAGACTCGCAATTTTTAGTTCTTAGGAAACGTGTTTCTTTATAATCCCCGTGGTTTCTTCCAGGTTTCCTCGCTATCTCCTTCCGTAACTTTCTTAACTTTTTCATGATTTGAGATATGGCGAATAAACATGAATGAATGAATGGTTTACAGTAATTAATGGTGGGGAAATTGCAGGAGGCTTTTCGTCGTTTTGAATTTATATATGGAGGGGGTTGAACAAATAACTGCTTATTTTCGAAATTATCGTTGTTATATTGTAAGTTATGCACAAAAAACATAGAAATCAATGCCAAAGTCCTGA
>OZ037778.1:2362500-2387500 GCA_964035525.1 Porites cylindrica | reverse complement strand
AGGCAAAGTATAAGAAACACGCTAAATTTCATCTCATATGAGATAAAGCCGTCCTTAGACGACAGAACTCAAAAGCGAAATATTCACTTATTTCTCACTTACATTGACCAGTCAAGGCTATCTCAGAATTTTTAATTACCCAAAGTTTGACTATTCGAGGACCACCCGCAGGATACGCGGACAGAAGCCTGGAAGGCTGCCTTCTTCACCAATGACTTCATAGGTTGCATAGGGTCGGAAAGCGTCGCGATTTTAACCAATCAGCGCTTCGTTTTTTAACGTTTTCCATATTTGGATGCGAGTGCATGTTTGATTCCAGACAATTAAAGCGTTCATCGACAATATTTGTCCGTGAACCAAAACAGAAAAACAGGAAACCCGAATCTTGAGACAAAACCCGTCGACAGACGCGTCTAAAGTAGAAAATACAAGCTGAGGGATTTAATTAACAAGCAGTTGTCGGGAAAATGAATTTCTGCCTGCAAATTCGGAAAACAATAGATGTAATATAATAGATAAATATTAGCGCTACCAATAAAACGGGTGCGACTTCTGGAGATCACCAAACAGGTAGTTACCGGCCAAAACCTTCACGGTCCGTCGTTTTTGCAGGTGTTTTATTTTTATTATGTCATTGAAACAAGTCGAAACAAGCAATACCGTGTGGTCTGTTAGCTTGAAAACTTTGAGAAATGTGGCACTGATGTAATATTAAGAAGCTACAAATTTGCTTTAAACCAGGTAATACTCTTCCCTTTTCAAAGCTGTGTAAATATCCATAACACAAGTCCATTTTTCCCCGTCTATCGCGAAAATTTCAATTTTGGGGTTTACTATTCGATGCGATCATCCATGACGAGGGCGAATCGAAAACAATGACATGTGCATTGGAGTGTTTAGGACACCAATAGTGATGAAAAGTGCTACTTTTAATCCAGTACCTGAGGTCCGTTTACCCCACAAAGCAAGCATAGCTTGATGATAAAAAATATAGAAGTTAGTATAAATCTGGTCACAAAAGCGAAGATAAGATTTCTTAAAAAGAGGAAATCAGAAAATTTGGGGGTTATGGAATTCTACTGCTAATTTAATTTCTTTTAAAGTTGAGTTATTACTCGATCTCAATCTTATCAATTGGAAGATGATAGTCTTAATTAAGTTGCTTTCACTGAGAACAAAAGAAGAAGCCGTTTTAAGCACAAGCAGATTTTGTGCAATCACCTGCGATCAAACCTATGATACTGAGTGTCATCCTAAAAAAAAAAATAATAAAGTCCCGGGGATTCCCACATAGCTGATTTAACAGTGCGTCCAAGCAAAACAAGGGTTCTTCAATTATGTCTACTGTTTGAGTGTGACCAAATGAGATAATTGCCCACCCTGATAACATCGACAAGGATAGTGCAATTCAAATTGCACACGGTTGAACGGCCGCTCCGTTACCTCAGTTAGAAGAGTGCCGGATTGCTGAACGGAAGGCGGTGAGTTCGGAGGTTGTACTCAAGGAAGTTTTAAAAGGGGAGGCTCCGCCCCCAGGACCAACCCCAATTACCCTTTTATATTTCATTGTTGACTGAAGAGGTACCCCATTTCGTATACCGTCTATTGAGAAATGGTACCCCTTTCACATAAAGCTAACAACTTTGCTGTAAATATCATGATACTGTCTTTATAATATGAATAAATCGCAAAACCAACATGCTTTGTCGACTTCTCCACAGCCTTAAAATGGTCTGTTATCCCTTTTGGGCCTTTTTACCGACGGAAATGACAGATTTTTCTTCCCCATTTTACACTTCAACAAGTGAAATTCCTACTCTTTCATATACCTGAAGCCCTTTCGGGCGAAGTCTCACCGCAGTATAGCCCATTATAGCAGTTGACCAGCACCATTCCAAAGCGGCTCTCTGATTGGCTATCTTTGCCTCGATGAGACTGTTTCCGTACCGGACCATACCGAACCAATCACAACACAGCATTCAATAATGCGGCCCAAGCGGTCTGCTTCTTGCGCGTCCCTCGAGGCACTCGAGAGAATCGAAAGGAGATGTGCGGCGCGTATACAATACAGTGTACCTCGTGTCGGAGTGGTTGTTTTTTTTAATATTTGTGGCTTTAATCTTGCAGTTTTTGTTAACAACATGTGCCTCAGATTTGTTTTATTCACCGAAGCAAATCGGCTCCATTGGAATTTGTTGTCACCGGTAATCGAAGCACGTTGTCACACTCGATGTATGAGTGCAAGGATGAATGACGGAAAGTTCAGCTTGATTTTAATATATTTTCTTTTTGGACAATTGATGCAGTTTTTGCAATTTCTCTATCGCCTTCATACACGTTCTCTCTTTTCAACCGGTCAGGTAATTTTAAAGCGATCGCTCACTGTTTCTGTTAAGCTGTCATTGTCATATTTCGCTCAAAAGTAAAGTCGAACCCGGGTAACTCGAACTCTTTAGTGAAACGCACAACACTTCGAGTTAGCGGGAAATTCGAGTTATCGCGGTAAGTTTCAGTGAAATTTAGATCAAGGGAAAATAAATTTAGTTCAAGTTAGCAGGGAATTCGAGTAATTTGAGTTCGAGTTATCGAGGCTTTACCAAGTGTAAAAGGGGTCGGTAACTAGGTCTACACGACTTCTACTTCATACCATGATGCTGCTTGTTGCAAAGCGTTTTTTCTCTGGGGGGTAGATTATTCTCTGGAGGGTTTTATGATGTGATTTTACCCGCTTGTTTCACCCTGAGGGGTCATGACACGTTTACTGATCTTTTGTTTCTGGTCGTGAAGATGATTTGCCCTCTGATGGAAGAGCATTTTCTGTGACCTGTTGCGTGAAGCGTAAAGCTCTTTATTACGGCTGAATAAGGCTTTTAGGCTCTTTACTTTTCTCCAAAGTGCCTCAGGATCTGAATAACTAAGCGGTTTCCCATAGTTTCGTGCATGTGATATTTTCATGCAAAGTTGTATCACGTTGTGCCCAGTTCGCGGTTTAGTTTTTCGGTTTAGTTTTGTTTGTAGGATGTTCTGAAATTCTCACGGATTAAGCAATTTACAGCAGTGGCGGATCCAGGGGGGAGGGTCCGGGGGTTCCCACCCCTCCACCATCAGACCTGACGCTTGTTTAAGACTGAAATTCTTACATCGACAGGATCGTATATAACTTTTTATTTTCGACCTCGGACAATGCATTTCTAGCATTCTGATTGCTTCACTCAATCTCGGTTATCAGCTCACATACCTTAGTTTGACCTTATTTGGAAAACGTTTATGCTGAGTGTGTCAAGCTAAACACTTTCGCAACGACACAAAATTCGACAAAACTGCTCTCGGAGAAACTGGCGGAAAAAAGTAGATTTCGCGAGCTACCGACGAAATACAGAAAATGCTGGAAAATGCCATATCGCCTCAGTCAAGATCATATTTTTAAACAATGATAAACTTCCAGCTTGTTTTTTTTTTCTCAAAATAATAGAGACCTTTAGATTCTAACACGAGTGCTGACGACGACGACGAGTACGAGATTTTCTCAGTACTAAGCAGGGCTCGAGCGTGAACCAGCGTCATTTTGGCGGGAAAACGTGGTAGCCGTCGTCACTCTACTACAAATTTTAGCGAGAATGTCGAAGGAGGGAAAACGAGTTATCAAATGTTGGAAGTTTTATTATTTTGCGATCGGGAGAGTGCGTAACCTCCTTCACTAAAGGTAACAGTGCTAACTTTTCTAATGAGAAATGGTAAAATGAAGCTTTCCGGGGACTCTGTATTTTGAGAATACGCGAAAAAACTTTAAGTCAAATCTCGTACTTGACGTACTCGTAGTCGTTCCCGTCCTTGAATCTAAAGGTCTCTAATGTAAGTCTGGACTGGAGCGCGTAGTTCCTCCCTTGGTATGTCAGGTAATAGCTTTTGAAATATTGTAGCTTAACAGTCTTCCGAATGTTTTGTTACTGCCAAGACCATCAGTGGTTTCGGTTCTCAACGCGAACCTCACCAGTTACCGGGTTGGCTTTGTACTTTGTTGCTTTTACAAGAGCAACTTTAGTTGTTCTGTGTCGTGGCGAAAACGGTACAGTTGTTCTGTCTAACTGAGTATCCGCGAGGAAGATCGAAAATTCTTGTTTTTTAGGCTACTGGCTACTAAACGTAACCATGTATGGGGAGTGTGCATTTCGATCCTCTTCTGCTTTTTTGAAGCTATACTAGAAGTTTGTTTGTTTGTTTTTTTTTTTTGGAACGCATTTCTTGAAAATTTTAGTATTTTCTTTTCTAGAAGAGGACGAGAACTCTTGGAAATAAGACAGTGTGCACAGATTTTCCCTACACAGAACAAACCGAAACAGAAACAAAAAGCAAAAAGCATCAAATTTCATTACTACTGCAATAGTAGTGTGCCTGGAAACACTTTAATTCGTGCACTTTTCCATTGACTACATGCACAAAAACCAATACGGCAGCCTTTGAAACGGACAGCAATTTCATCACTTAGTTTTTTTCTTCTACCTACTTATTATGATTTTTGCTTAATTTCACATAGATTAATGTAACCGATTAGTTACTTTTTAACATAAATTTATCATTTTGTGGGGCAGTTTTAGTTTTAAGGCTCTTAGTCTATCAGTGAAACAAAGTTTTAAATCTGTGTTCAGATACACCGTATTCACAAATGGCGGACACACGGGAAAAAACTGGTGCCTAGTCATGAAAGCGAGGCGTTGGAGGATAAACAAAAATTGCAAATGAAGACTTTCAGTGAACTTGCAGAGTGTTTAGCACGAATTCCACCTAAAATAGCCTTGTACGGACTTCTTCATAAATACAATTTCGTGGGATGTCTTCTGCTTTTAATGTTTAGTATTGATTTGCTGTTTGCAATCAAAAGGGACGCGGATATCTTCAAGGAAACAGGATGATTTTGTAAGTTTCCGGAACATCAGACGCTCGACAAGTGGGCGATGGCTGGAGAAAAGCGGCGAACATGTTGGCCCAAACTTCACATATAAATCGAGTACGAAAGCCAGCTCACTACAATTCGGTAAAACAGAAATATAAACAAATCTGGGTGGCAAGAAAAAAAGAAATAAGCGACGGATACATGGCCTACTTGTTAACGCAAGAGACGTCTGCCATTGAACAAAACAGTTCTGGTCGCGACGGAAAAAAAAGAAGACAGGAAAGAAGCAGAGACTGAGGTTTCGATGAAGTTATGTTTGCAAATTGGTTTTTGTTTGCCAGGACGTTATCCTCTGGTCTTTATCGATGAAGAACATCAATTACAACTATTTTTTTAGTATAAATGCAGGAACGATCGAGTGGAGTACACGCAAAATTTCAACTTGTTACTCGGCAGACTCGGTAAGCAGGCCACATCATATATCATTTCAGCGAGTAATTTTCGTATTTCTTATCTTTGGCTGTTAAGAGTTTTAACTTTATGTTCCATAATATTTTGAAGGAGAAGAATACATAAATAAATTAAATTAAATGATGATCTTCTTAAACGGATCCAGACTAGAATTTAATGATTCGAAACAGAAGCTTGCCGTGTTCAGTCCTGACAAAAACATTGCCTTAAAAGTTTAACCTAGTAAAATGTGAGCTTTATACCACTTTTTTACCAAGAGCTCTCCGAGATAATGCCCTAAAGGAGACCAGGCAAATAGCAAGCTACAAGATTCACACACTACAGCTTTTGTTTTGATAAAATTATTTTATTTCGCAATGACAAAGAAATCAAAAGATTTTTGCTAAGCTCTGCCAACGTACCTCTAACAATTCGCTCCAAAGCGACGGACTCGATCAATATCATCTAAAGAAAGTTGTAAATACAGACATACATATATACATAGATATGTATAAAATGACACTGACATGAATGAATCTTTCACCCGCTCTCGACTTGACCAGTTTTGTGTAAATAATGGCGAAGTCTCTTCCGTTGACAAGTAGGCCATATATCCGTCGCTTATTTCTTTTTTTCTTGCCACCAATATCTGCTTTTATTTCTGTTTTACAGCATTGCAGTGAACCGGCTTTCGTATTCGGTTTCAGTGTGAAGTTTGGGCCAACGTGTTCGCCGCTTTTCTCCAGCCATCGCCCACTTGTCGAGCTTCTGAGGCTTCGGAAACTTACAAAATCATCCTGTTTCCTTGAAAATATACGCGTCCCTTTTGATTACAAACAGCAAAGCAGTACTAAACATTAAAATTAGAAGACGTTCCACGTAATTGTATTTCAAAAGACGTCCATACAAAGTTATTTTAGGCGGAATCCGTGCTAAACACTCTCTAAATTAACTGAAAGTCTTCATTTGCAATTTTTGTTTATCCTCCAACGCCTCACTTTCATGACTAGGCACCAGTTTTTTCCCGCGTGTCCGCCATTTGTGAATACGGTGTATAGCAGCTTCATTACTGGACAGACCTTTAGATTCGAGGACAAGAACGACTACGAGTAGAAAATCTGATCATTTTAAAGTTTGTTTTTTTGTGTGTATTGTCAAAAAATAGACACTCTAGAATGCTTCATTGTACGTTTCTTTCACCAGAATGTTAGCACTGCCATCTTTATTGGAGGAGGTTAATCAAGCCCTCTCCTAGCTCCCGATTGCAAAATGATAAAATTCTAGTATTTGAAAACTTGTTTCCGCCGCTAAAACTCGTTGTAGAATGACGACCGCTATCACGTCCACCCCCAACCCCCCGCGCCAAAATGGGCAGCTGGCCGTTCAAGAGTACAAAATACGTCCACCACTGTAATAACGTACTCCATATGCATGCCATACTACATTAATTACGTTGCGAGAGCGTTATAAACGTTTTCGAGGTCAATACCACTGTTGGACTTTTCCGTTCTGAAAGAAAGAGAGACTGACGTTCATATCAGTCCATACTAGGATCCCTATGTGATCAAACCTGCATGCGTTCCTCTTAGTTGGAAACTGAGACAACCAAAAAAACGACTCATATTATTGATCTCTAAATGATGCAGTGCTGTTGGACAGTACTGGGGTTACAATGAATTACAGTCACCTTAGCGATTTTGCTAACGTAAACGATGGCCGAGTCTGATATTTTTTAAGTACATTTAGAAGGAGAAATAGCGCGGGTTGCTTCTAAACTGTCTTTCAAAAGTCTAATACGGATAAACGGAAAATATTGGTGACACAATCAAAAAAGCTTCCAAATGGGCATGGCTGTTTGAACTGTATATTGATAAATAAATTTAAATACGAAAGAAAAGCATAAGACGCCTTGGATCAGTGAAGGCCTGGCTGGCCGACTTCATAAAATTTTAAAGTCGAACGGCCTTACACCTTAGAGGTCAGGCGCATTCAGAGCAAAAATAGCGCTAAGAGAAGAAGAAAGGCAAGAGATCGATTTATTTGCTATTTTTTATTGAATGGATGCAAAAGTTTTACATTTATTAAATATGTTATTCTTCATATAAAGTCTTACAAATTCCCGATACCTGCGATAAATTTAATAAGCTAAAGCCATTTTTGTTGCAAGTTTGAGTCACGAGTCACAGAAAGCTGGCCTTCTTGTGTAGTGTGGGCAGCCTGTTCCCAAAGAACTATGCTGCGATTGTACGTATTTAACTCTTCATTGTTAAACATGCACTTTTTATCTAAACCTTTAGAGAATTGACTTTAATGCCAATTTTCGCCACAGAAATAAAAGTAAAGTAAATGCAATTCAGCTGGTAATTCATACAACTTTACCGCCTCAGGACCCGTTTACATTTAGGTGGGGGACCCCACATGCACGTAGGTGAGGTAACCTACGGTGGCCACATGCTACCTCACCTATCTGGGGTCCCTCACCTTCATGTAAACAGGCTCTCAGTCCTCGAGTTTCGTACTTGCTAACACATTCCTCTTAATCGTCTACCGATCGCGAATATCTGGTTGAATATTTGTCACTTTAAATTTGAAAAGTCTACTGCATCTCTTGTTGGCAAACAAACCTTTCGTTAAATTCGTTAACCTATAATTAGAATTTTTATAGCTTGAAGTTGATGTATGTGTGACACAAAGGATGATTGCTTCTTCTGATTATAAAATTAAGATAAAATGTTTATTTATTCAGGCAAGTTCTTTAAGCAGGTTTACGTTATGATTCCCCCTATCCCCTTATCATATCCGAACTCTTGCATTAAAAAAATTAACAATTTAAACAATCAAACAGGAAAACCATGTGCATTTAGCAATAGCTGTACCAGGAAAATAATGGTTAAAGGAATCAAATATCAAAAGGCCAAATTGGTCAATCTTTCATTATCAAAATCCCGGTGAGTCAGAACAGAATAAAACATTTATTTATTTTGAGCACCAACGCGATTTTTTTAAAGTTTCATTTTCCCAAGTGAGCATTGTAATTGCGAATTCTTTGTAAGGTAAGTCAAACTTCGAGCATATGAACCTTCTGTATAATCTCGTTCCCAGACCTCACGCTGTCTTAGTGCACCTTGGGCGTACGAGATCTGGGTCTAGATTATGTTTTGTTACTAACTCACCCACAGATTCCTCTTAGAATTAACAGGCTCTCAATTACCTTGATAAAACAGTTAAGAGTGCCCCAATACAAACCCTAATCAGTCAAAAACTCTTCTATCATAACTCCACTCAAAGAAAACTACGTGCTTGGACTGTTAGTGACGTATGCGGGTAGAAAATAGGGATATGGCAAGAAACCTTGGACTACCCGTTGATCGTTCGCTTTCAGTATCTCTTTTGTTAAGGATTCAAGTTGCTTATGATGTTTCTCTACAACTTCGATTCCTTTCTTGCCCTCGATTTTGGAGGAGTAGTCGAGAAGTTGATCCAGATGAATCCCTGCCAGGTTGGAACTTAACTCTGCTATTTCCTGTTATGAAATGAAAAAAAAAAATAGAAATAAAAGTGCATACCCTAATTATATCAACGAGTTCAAGAAGTCTGTCATATGATATGATACAATGGAACCTCGATATAACGAAGGGCCAAGGGACTTGCATAAAATATGTTCGTAATAACGAGGTTTTCGTTTTATCGACTCACGGAGGTTCTTAACTTTTTCGTCATATAATTTACTATTACTGGCGCCAGGAATTATCATTCGTTATACCGAAGACTTCGTTATATGGAGGTCGCTAAATCGAGATTCCACCGTAGCTCTAGCTTCTAAAGCTATGAAACACTTTGGATTCTACAGAATTGAAAACGAGAAGTTTCGCTTTGCCTTCCCTATTCAGTCAATATGTAACCAGAGTTAGTAGAAATTGGCACCTGCGATTGCATGTTGTTACTCTTGGGGTCGGCTACAACGATTGACAAGACAGAACAAGGCTGAAAGCCACTTTTTCCATTAAGCACACCGCCGTAGCTCGGACGCGGCCCGCCCAATGTTAGGCTAGGAGATCATAGGTTTGAATCCTGCTAGAGGGTTCAGGATTTGTTCTGTCTCATGCACGTGATATGAACTTTAGTACATAATAATTATAGTTTTTTCTTTCACTACTGTGCTTAAAAAAAAACTTCCTTTTGTTATTCATTACTACAGGTTTCCAGGGGTCTTTTAAGAGATGTGTCGCCTTACCAGTGCTACAGCCTTGTTTCCAAACATGAGGTTAGAGAAAACTTCGTTACCATCCTGGTCAGCAAACATTCTGTGAGGTGCGTTTGGTAAAAAACCACCATATTCCAGAATGGGGTACGTAGTGGCCGCGTGACGACCAGTAAACGCCCACATTAGTGTGGTCAGAACTTTCCGTAATGTAGCTTTGCTTTCTATAATTGCTGGGAATTTCTGAACCTTAGTGGGGGTAAAGGCACATAAGCACGATAAACTTTATTTGTAATTTATAGCCTTCTCTGAATAATGGTTAAATATTAATGCCCCTGAACTATCTAAGGAATAATCTGTCACTATTCTGTCTGAGATCTCAACAGGTTTTCCACAAAATTTCGTTACAAACAACTAGACCAAAATCTTTCAATCTCAATATGGTAATATTGTTAGTTTTTTTTTTGCAGAATAATAGACGACGAATAAAAGGGATGTTTCTTGGTGTCGAGGAAACTATTGTTTGGTTCACTTCTAGTTTTGTGGATATGGTCCGTGTCCTTTCAGTCTTTTGTCATACGTCATTTGGTGATGGCACCCAAAAGAAACTATGGGATAAGGAAAGTCATCTCGAAGGGTTTATGTGATGTCATCGATGATCGCATTGTAGTTGTAGAACACGGTCGGCTATGTATGAAGGCTTAATTGAAATGTCTACAGCTATTTCGAGAAAGGTTGTCGGAAAAGAAATGTGCACGCGACAATCCCGAAAGGTAATATGGGATATGATCTATACACTGTTCCAGTCACTGTAAGCGTAGCTGTCGAACCTACTTTTAGTTATTTCCTTTAGCACTCGCAGACATTGTCCATGTCGCCTCTCGTGCCATTTTTTCTATTTCTTTAAAGAACAGTGAACTCAAAACCACCCACAGTACCTTTCAGGATTGTCCGGTGCACTTTTTCCGACAACCTTTCTCGAAATAGCTGTATACTGTATGCTAGAAAGGCACTTAAATGAATACACTTCTACTATAAAAGATAAGATTGCTTTGTGAAATGTCTCACCATGCCCATTCCCCCGAAGTCTCCTGTTCCATTAGCTGATAGTTCATTCACAAGTTCTTGCAGTTCGTTGTCCGATTCCACTTCTTGGTCATCTTCATAGTACCTAAGGCGTAACATCACACTCAAACATTTTAGCTAGGTCTACCCGTGAAGCAAATTAAAAGAAAAAAAAACAACAACAAAACACTTTCTTATACTCGAAGACCTCTAAAACTTATAAAGCCGAAATACTTCAAAGTCTAAATTAAAAAAAGTCAAACGTCGAAAGTGCCAAACAAGACATTACCCGTCTTTATACTAAGAGTCTTTTAAGCCACTTTCTGTAAAAATAGTACGCATAATAGTAGAAAATCTCATTAAAATAAAAAACAGATTGCGCTTTGCTTCGATTTCACCACTAAAACAATGACTCGTCCCAGTCTACTTGATAGGTTTGACGAGCTGGGCGCACATAAGTGCTTTCCAGTCAGTAGGAAGCCCCGTTCTTATACTAGACTCGCTTTACGTCTGAAACGTTAAAGTCATCAGATGTTAAATACCTCTGTCTCATTTACAGTTTTTATTCTAAGACGACTTTAACGTCAAATAAATACTGATTCTTAATTCCCAACCACTGAAACAACCCATTCTTCTTAAGACGAATTTAAGCCGGCATAAAAACGGCCACGTTTGCGTTATTGACTGATTGATCTGCATGGCATACAGAAAAGAAAACTGACATCTTTGTCCTGAATGGAGGGTTAAAGGAATTCGGTACAAAAACATAATCATAGCCTGCGTGGTCTCGCGCCCTAATTCCCTTCCCCTTCCCTTTCGAACGCCTGCCACGCAGGCTAACATAATCATAGAATTATAGTGGTATTTCGATTTGTATACACATTTTATTTCATCTCGGTGGCGACCCAATTTCACTTTACACTTCGCGTATAAGAGAACCGAACGATAGTAATATTCTGTCTACTTACGCATCAACATAGGCATCTACAAAATCGTCCAACTTTGCATACAAAAGAAGGCCATCGTCTCTGTAAGGATAAAATGGCAGCTTTTCCCGGTCATCCACCCCACGTTTCTGTTTAAAGGAAAATGATATGCGCGTCAAATTCAAATTGACTTTTTTAATTCCTTAGGAATGAACCTATACTGTGATAATCGCCGTGTGTCAAGGCTAGGACATAGAAACAACTCGTTTGCCATTCATGATTGGAACTTATGATCTTCCAATGACACCGGTGCATGGGTGGCTTATCAACTGCATCGACCTTGGAAGAGAAGCATATGAGAGCATGCGATGCGCAAGGCCAGTTATTGCTTCGCAGAATGTGTATAACAGGCAGTCATCTTTTTTTAAAACTTTGTTTTTTAAAGTTTCCTTTTTTAGCCTGAATAACTTTATTATGTTTTATGAGCTGATTACAGTCTAACATTACACCACATTTGTTGTCCTAACACGCAATTTTATATTACGTGCAATGTTGTTGCTTTCTTTGCAAGCACGTTTTTGTGAACTGTATCAATATACATTTTTTATATATGTATATTTACTTTGAGTACATAGGCAGTGCTAGTTGCGGGCGACAAGAGGAGCCCGTAATCCTAATCTCCAGGATGCTATTACCCATGCCCAGCACGTATGTAGCTAGCCTCCCACGCGGGCGTTTTCAGGGGACCTCGTTTTTCGTCCCTCCCCACAGACGCCTGCTCAACCGAAGACATCACGCGTATTTTGACCCTCTATCACGTGAAGCACCCATCACATCGTTGGATGTCGCCCTTAGTTATTACTAGTAAGTAAGTATAAAGCATACTATCTTTTACTTTTACCAATTAACATAGACTCAGAAAGTAATAGACCGCTAACAGAAGATGAAAGCTAACCTTCAAGTCTTTTTTCAAGTCCAAGTCGTCAAATATCATATTCTCGTACTCTTTATTAAGCATTTCTAAGGCACTGGAATAGTCAACACTTAGAACTTTGTAAACTGGAGCGCTTTTACCTGGTTACAAGGAAAGAGAGAGAAAAAAGTAAGATAAAATCGTATCAATGACGAACTGTTTATTTCAAAAATTACTGTTATGTTCAATCATATCGATGAAATTCCTTTGCAACGTTTAACAAATGAAATATCAGATCGGTTGTAATTTAAACTGATGCAGCACGTGCAAGGGGAAGAGTGGGGGGTTTCCAAGAAGTTTTGTCACCGTGGCTTTTATTCCCCAGATACATTATTGTGAACTTTGGAAAGAGTCGGCTGCTCATTTTTATAGGATATTAAACTATTTTTAAGCAAAAAAAGCGCTTACTTTTTGTTTCAAAAGCGACAGAATATTTATTTGTAAAAATAGATTTTAAAAAAAGTGACACAAATCTGACTTTTACGTCAAAAGTTCCACGTACCGCCAAATCCAATATAGTTCTCATTATCTTGTAAAGGTCATCCCAGTTATTTATTATTACTATAATAATAATAATAATAATAATAATGGTGATAATGATAATAATAATAATAATGATAATAATAATAATAATAACAATATTAATAATAATGATAATAAAACGGTGGAAGCATGGATTTGCCTCTACGTAAGTTGAACTTAATCTCCTGATTTGTGCTTAATGCGATTGCCGATAAGATTTAACTCATCATGCCCAGTCAGTTGAACGAACTTGGTTTTAAGAGATCGTTCTTAAACTTTCACTCTTAAAGGTTTATCATCGTCCCTTAAGTATATGCCACGGAGGGGCAAGGCCTGTGACACGCATGTATTATTAAATAACATGCATGCAATATTAAAGGATTCAAAGAAAAGCGAGGCGTTGAAAAACAGAAAGATCTTACCGAATAACTTTATTTCAAACAGCTTATTGGTTTCCAAGGCTGCCCGGCAGTGCTGTCGTAAAAGCTGATAAACAGGGTGATATTCAGAGAAGTATTTTTCCGACAGAGTACAAGGTGCATCTAAGTAGAGATGAGTCTTGAGACGTTTCTCTATCAAGTGAAGAGAGTTGAAATCGGCTCTTTGCACAAACGATTTAGCGAGGAACCAGTTTTTACCGTCCAACGGAGTGTAGACTTTAGAATCTGGTGTATAGTCCATCTGAATTGCAACAGGATTAAGGCGTTTTATACCAAGCTCAGCTTCGCTAACAACAAAAAATGCTATCGGTGACGTCATTTGTACAACGGTATGATTAAACTTGACATCATGTAGTAACGCCTGCGGCATCTTTACGCCATCCAGCGCGGGGTAAATGTTAACATAAACCTGTCCATTTTCAATCGCCTAGAAAATAAAAGAAAGAAAGTTCTACTGCAAGTTTTCATTATACTGTATTTCTTGTGAACCATGCGAGCAAGAAAACAACACCAAAAATACAAAGATTTTATTACTTCAATGATACGTGATTTTAAATAAGATCTTGATCTTTTAATCGATTACATTTCATATCTGCCAAAGCCAAAGGCTAACGAGGATCTACGTAATTCTTAATATCATTAAAGTATCCTTTGAGTAACTGAAAACTCAATAAAATGATTGAATGAGTTGAATGAGTGAATGAATGAATGTTTAACAAATAATTCACATCCTTTTTGTCTTGCCAGCTATAAGTCTCAAAGTCTCATGCAATCGCTACTTAATTTAACCCTTGTGTGGACCAGCACTTCCATTAACGTGAAATTTATTGCTCTTGAGAAATGAATTTATCACCACCAAGATAAAATGAATATTTACAGTCAAGCCAGGTCAAGCGTACCCCCAAAGAATCCACTAATGAATTCATTATTCGAAAGTTGAATCCGTTCCCAGTTGTAGATTTCAGATTGATCTCTGCATTTTTGCATGCATAAATGAGCCGTGAATTCACACGCGAGGCAGTTATGCAATTTCTACCAGCTGAGGTTTCCTGAATTTGATGTAAATGTCTTCTAAGAAACTTAATCCATCCAAAGATTTTCAATCTGACCAAATACAGAGAAGTTCTCGTAAAATATTCACTGCCCATTAACCAGTTACAGGAACGACTAGCGATTCATTTTTCAAATAATAAATTCATTAATATAATCTTGGGGAGGCGGGGGGGGGGGGGGGGGGGGGGGGTTGTACGCTTGACCTGCCTTGACTGTAAACCATTTGTTCTGCAAACCTTTTCTAAGGCGTCTTTGTCTCCTGTGCCAAGAGCCGCCTCAAATGTTTCGGCCCATTTGAAGTCCTTATTCAGTTTCTCATCAAAAAGATCGTGCCACTGAATACCATTTTCTCCTGAAAATCAAATAAGAGAGTTTCAGAGTTCAATCGATCGGCAAGGAATAAACAAACTAGCAAATTACATTTCTTGGGTTGTAGTGATTTTTGACACTCTTCATTTGAAGGTTGACTGACTTTGCTGCTTAATAAACCAGAAAATAGAGAGGAGAAGTTTGACGTCACATCATGTTCATGGAAGCAAAATTTCTGAATCTCAAAAATCCTTGACAGAGACGGCCTTTCTCATTGTCAAACGATGGAAGAAAAGTATAGGCTACCGTGTTGTTCCTGAGTGCAATCATGCACAGAGGAAGTCATACAAACCATTTTTTGTTTTTTAGCCGGCATATCTTCAGGACTGCGGTTGTTGAGATCCGGAAATTTTGTTACCACGGCAAGGTGACGTAACGACTTCTCCTATCTATTAAGCGGGTTCTTTTACTTTGATCACGATTCAGACACCAGATTGCGATTATTTTGATAAAGATGTTGGCCACTGCAGCTATAATATTTATATCCTCACCTTCGTTATTTGTCACTCGCCATAGCTGGAATGGATTAGCTCCTGCAACCCGCTGATCTGCAAAACAGCGGTCCTTGAAAAAGTTCTCTTCGACTGCAGGAACGAGTTTCAAGGCACTCATAGCACTGCGTTTCTAAAGAAATTTGATTTCATCAAAAGCGGGTTGTCGGGTTTCAGATGACTTAATCCCACAAGGCTCCATACTAGGTCCCGTGCTGTTCATCATCTATATTGATGGCCTAATTTTAAACTCAGTTACTCACAGATAAGTCTCATGTTAGTTAAACTTAAAGAATTAATAATGTAAGAAAGAGTTTAAGTCTTTTTCAAGTTTGTTAGGCAAAATTAAAGAGAAGCAACAATTTTTAAATGTAAAGAATTCAAAATAGTAAAAAGAACAATAAGAGAGATTCAACGCCTGAGAAGGTATCTAATTCTACGGTATAGAATCGACAAATATTTCAATGTCGTGACAACTACAACAACTTTAATGAAGTAGCTATTGTGTGTATAAATCTCAAACATGAGACTGAGTTCAAGCTATGCCACGAAAAACCAAATAGTTACCCTGTGATGCTTGTAGAAGGCCTCAAATACTACTGCAAAGTCAATCAAAGTTGGTGTTTCGTGGAAACGAGGATCTTTGAGAGTAAAGTGTGACTCAAGATCTTTGTTGATGTCAGCGTTGTCTGTCATTTTCATATACCACTCTATGGTGAATGGATCCGTAGACGCACTTTGAACAAAGCTTGCTGCGCCTTTCTTTGACAAGGTTGGCACCATCAGATCATCTGACCTGCTTAAGGAAATCACATTAAAGCACGACTACCAATAAATGCTCATCAGAGTGAAAATGCACTAGCGGGTAGTCAAGCTTGTGCATTTCTTTGCCATCTTGGGAAGACTAAAAACATGAAACCTATCTTCACACATTATAGAGGACGTGAACACAAGATATTTTACAAATTTTGTTGCAAAAGGTAGAACCTCTCTCTACTTTCTGGAACAAATTTTCGCAACTTGCAACAACCCTAATTGTTGCAAGACTGGTGTGATTTATACTCCTGTTCCAAGCACTCAGACGGGAAGACACAAAAGTGAAAGAAGTGGTGGTGGGGGTGGCGGGGGGAGGGGGGTTGGTGGTGAAGGAACAAGGAAGAGCAAAGAAAGAGAGAGTCTGTAATAATTTCTTTTATGAGCCCCCCCCCCCCCATTTGATTTTGGCTGTCAAGCATTTCAAATGTCCGGTGATGAGTGGCTAATCCCTTCCGGGTGTAAAAATGGGGTCGGTAGGCAACACACTACTATTGAATTTTTTTTTCTTTGTTAGGTAGATTGTACTCTAGAGGCGGTACAAGCCGTTTAAAGAAATGATTACAGGCTCTGCCACCCTTCCTCTCACCAGTTTCTTCCCGTTTTATTTTCATGTTCGCGCTTTTCTCAATACCCGAGGACCCGACTATCTCGGAACCTGGAACAAGCTTTTCGATTCGTTTTTCAGCGTTTTAAAATAGTCCGAATTCATTTTTTAAGTGAGGAGTTTTTGCAGCCGCCGTTGACATGGTTGCTTAACCTCTCCATAATATAATTATGAGTATTGTACTGCTGAGACCATCAAACCAATAGCCTTCTGCTATATTGGTTTTTATCCTTTTCGTACAAATAAATTCCATAAGCTCTTGCAAAAAGGTGCAATCTTGAGGATTCGACCTTCCCCCGACCCGCTCTGCCTCCTCTGCCCTCAACCGACTCGTTGTATCCTTCTACGTTGGTATCTGAGCTTGATACTAAAAGCAAGCAACACCTTGCCTGGCCTGGATACTTTTGCCTGCCTTTCGTTTTGTTAGAATAGAGAGGCCAAGCATCTTGTTTACAGCAGACGGCAATCGGGAAACAGCAAACAGATCGAGATGCTCAAACGATTGCTAATGTTTTCGAGAACGATAGACGTTCTCTCAAGGTACGTTTTTCATAAACTTAACGTGAAAGTGCTCTTGTAAAAGGGTAACGACAAAAGAAAAGCGTAGAATAAACAGAGGAAGAAATTGTCACATTACAGGTGAAGCTTATGCAAAGCTTAAAACTCTACTCCCGACCACCTACTTGGAATAACGGTTGTCCGATGCAGAAGTCAGTCTTATAAGTGTTTTCTTGATGTGCCTACTAAGTTCTCTCTTTATGAGGCACTGAGGTGACGAAAAGCGTGGAAGTGTTATTCGGCACTTGAGTTCTGTTGGCAAAAATTAAGAAGAAATACTGGTGTCAAGATATCGCCAGGTCAACGTCCTCTACCTTGACTTAACTTTGGTCGAGAACTGTCACACGAATGTACCAATGTAAGTGTAAAATACAGGTCGTTTTTTGCTGCCATCGACACAATTTTACTTTTTAACAAAGGTTAAAAAAGCTTTGGCACAAAGTTTACAAATGCCCCAGAAACTCACGATCAACGTTTGGCGAGCAGGCAATGTTTGATTGGACCTGTCATCCTTCTAGAGTTCTTTTGATTCTGGTTATGCTTGCTATTAGAGCCATACTACCCACCTCCACAGGTAATTCCACCAAAGTCATCGGCGCACTCGCAGACGTAGCCGTCAATATAATTGTAGTTACTCACACACGTGCCCCCGTTTCTGCAGGGGTTAGGGTCGCATTTGTCGTCATCCTCCGGGTTTATCGTCACAACTTGAGATGATTCCGATGACTCCTTACTTTCATTGCCTGATAACTCACCGCTTGCACTTTCATCCTCTGTGAAAAAATGTCAGCAGACAACGGTAAAAGTATAGAAGACAACTTTTATTTCAAAACTGAAGTTGAACATTTCCTTCCAAACTCATGCCAGCCCTCTCAGGCTTGGACGATGCACTGATTCACGCACAAAAGACGCTTAGCGTGATGATCAGATAATTCGGCTCTATTGATCGTAATTTCTCAGCCATAGTTAATATAAAAGTTAATTCCATATCGCAGGAATAATGTCGACCCTAAATTGGCAATACTAACAATTGAAATCGAGTAGGATAATGCAATTCTAGATCTCCGATTGGCTTATTCATCATGCTATATGAGCCACTGCATTAGACCATGTTCTCCAAATCTGTTAGCGTCTGCTCAAAACAAACAAGCTGAAAATCGGTACCACAGTTACCAACTGTAGCACACACTACCAACTCCGCAAGCGCAGTTTGAGAGCGCAGTATGGCCAGTACCTTAAGCATGTGCACAGCCTTATTACCCCGGCAGTGGCAGCCATGGTCAGCTGTTTCGTCCTTGTTAGCAGTCATCAGCATGGCATTTCCAGCATGGTCTCACTTACGATTACCGACCCTGCCTTTACTGCCGAGGCGAGCGCTAAAGCTCCACCGTACAAATAAAGTTGGTATAAAGTTGCCCTTTGACCAACGTGTAAAAATTTATGCCATTAGAGAATATTAGCCTAGGTTGAGTTTAAGGTGGTTTGGAAAGAGGTGCTTTAAACAGCATTATGAAGTGGGTTTAATATTTAACGATTCCCAAATATGGACACTCAGGGGCGTGTCATTCAAAGTAAAATCATTCGAACAAATTAAACGTAGAATTTATACTAATAACGTTGGTTAAATCAAACAAGTAAATAAATCTGATCTAGCAACAGTTTATTGGCGCTTTTGTCTACAGGCCTTTAAACCAGACTCCATGCATAGTGCGCGATGAAGGACGTCCTGAGATACCGTAAACTGCTGTTTACAAGCTCCTCGCACTTATAAACCCCCCTCTCCCACCCCCGTTGAGGCCCATCTACCTATAAACCCCGGATATAAACCCCCCTCTAGGTTTTTCTATAGCTATTGTTGAAATGAATTCTATTTATTATGACATTCTGAACCAGTAAATGCAGAACGTTTTTTGATCAACGCTTGTTTCAAAACGCTTTTTTTAATCCGGTTAAAATCCCCCACGGATATAAGCCCCTCCATTTGTAAGCGCTCCTAAAAACCCCCTTAAGAATATGTATGAGACCTGAGGGCTTACAAACGGCAGTTTACGGATTCAATTTGTTCGGTACCTAACTTTCCTTTCTCTCTGCTGCAAATAGGAAAATTCGGATCTTACATTTGAAATTTGAGGACAGAAAATGTCTCAAAGGCATTTTGTTATAAGAGTAATTTGCTAAGACTTATTAAACATATAAAACTGCCAAGCGCCTTGATTAACTTAGAACTGTCAGTGGTTGAAATACTAGTTAAAATATTATTTTATCTTTTTTTTTCCTATTTTGCCTTGTGTTATAGGACCTCATTTCGAAGTGTTAATGTTAATCTCCAATTAGGACTGATATTTGTCACTGAGCTTAAAGATTAAATGGCTGCCCCAGATTAGCAGAAACCCTAAGGCAACGTTACTGAAAACAGGGATATTTCCAAGCCTGCATTCCATTTTTGACGACTGCATGCATAGCCTATTGGCAAATGGCTTTTAGATCAGCACGATGCTTGATGCAATCTCAAGTTATTTTTTAGCTTGGAGGAAGTATTTCTTACCTGAAGTCCTTGCAATTATAACAAAGTATTTTTACTGTTATCCAGTGTTTTGAGATATTATCTCACCTGCTACTGTTTTTTGACAGAGAACAATGAATACCACAAGAACTGCCGGTAACTTCATCGAGCAAACTTCAAGGGTTCTGTTCAAAACGTATTACAGGATTATCATGTCTTAGTATTATAGTCAAATTCGAAAAAAAAAATCTTAATTTCAAAATAAGAGCACAACAATAAGGTGCCTTTGATTTAAAACTCTTGAAACTGAGTAAACTTCAGTCAAAAGAACAGGATAAACTACATTGTATATTTAAACTAAGGTTCCGTTTCTTACATTTCTTAAGTTACCATGGCTGACCAGACAATTAGTCTATAACGTACCTTATGAACCAGGTATAAATGCAAGAAGACTGTGAATTCCTACTAAAAAAATTTCCCACGAGTAGAAGGGGAATTATAACTTTCAACTCGTTGGCAATGAACATATACTCATTAATGTTTAATAGATCTGTCAGCGGTGCTTAAACGTTGTTCGACAGAAACAATGAAGATACCATGAACTTTTTGATACCCTGAGAGCTGAGTCATAAGACCGTGAAAAGAAAATATCTTGAATGTTTCTGCGTGGTTGCTAGGGACGCCGTTGGTATCAACACCTCTGAAAATGTCTACAATGAAACAAGGATGGCCTTCTAAGGCGGTTAATGAAAGCGCAAGAATAATTTTTCCCTACGTACAAGTGCAAATGTAGAAAAATCTCAAATCGAAACTGGAACTTAAAGGTGGTAGACAAGGAAAAGGAAACTTTGATGACTTACCGTTAAACACTATATTGCAAGGATAAAAGGCGTACGTCAGTTAAATCCAAGCTCATTTTCCCTAACCCTAACCCTGGAAGACATTACTAAGACCACGCCAAAACGAATGCTGTTCTAGACCCCCACGCTATCTTAATGCCATTTATGTTATAACTAATTTAAAAGCTGTAACAGACACTCCTAACTATAACACTCGGAGTAAAAATAACGTTGGTAGGCCTCAATCACATCGCTAGCTCCTGGGGACAAAACCGTTTCATCTACCAGCAGCCAACGACTGGAACATTTTCTCTAATGAAGTTAAAACATTTCTGGCATTTAATCTTTTAAAAGACATATTAAGAGCATTTTATAATTTTTATTTTTTAATTCTTAAATTATTATTTGTTAAAGATTTTAAATTCTTCTTAGGCATTTTTCTATATCTGTAATTTTATTTTAATGCAGGGCCACGCTTAAAACCACGGGTGTGACGTAGGCTCTCTTTTTAACTATCTTTATTTCGAAAACTTTGTTCTCAGAGATAATATTGTATGCACCTTTTTTGAATCATTATTTGATACTAAGCTTTACATAAAAGAATTCACTATTTAATCACCTCTTATAGTGTTAGAAACCACTGACGGTTGTCTAAAATCTACAAGGCATTAATTATCATTTAGCCTTGTTACTCTTGATCTTTACAGACTGCAGCTGCAGCTGAGACAACTTGCTATAAATTCATTATACGCAAATAGAAAAAACCGTTGTAAGTTTCTATGGGCGCTTTCCATTTAGTCAAAATTTCCGGAATTTCCGGTTCGGCGGTAAATGGAACACGTTTGGTCGGTTCGTCCCACTGGAAAATTCCCAGAAAGAGTGGAAAATCTAAAAAGGTGGTCCCGTTTTCCCGGTTGGAATTTCCGAACGGAATGTCGTGTTCCATTGACGTTTCTTGTAGTTTGTACCAGTTCCAGGTCTACGGTCGGGCACCCGGCCACGTACCGGGGTTTACGACCAAATGGAACAACTTTTTACCGATCGGAAATTCCACTTTTGCTACCACCGAAATTTCCGGGTTTTTTTCGTAAATGGAAAGCGCCCTATGAGTGTTCTTATATTTTTATCTCATTGTTAAATTACGGCTGTTAATTTACAAGTTAAAGCTTAATTTTTAACCCTCTGACGTTCTCCATGGAATAAAATAAGTTTTTGTTTCGGGCAATTTGTTTTAATTTAATTTTGTCGTTAGCCTGTAATTGAATTCCGCTTTCTTCTAAGATGACTAGTCCGTTTACGGCGTCTTCCCTGGCCCTCCTGGACAATACATTTCAGTTAAACGTATCCGAGGGCCGGGACTCAAAATCTCGCTCAAACCACGTGACTCGAAACGCAATGGCCGTGTGGAATCTATGAGGCCTAGGGACTAGGCAAGGCTTTAATGACGGAGAACCAAAAGTTGCATAGTCTACTCCACTCTACTCTGGTTTCTTCTGGGTTATTTGTTTTGGTTTGGCTTGTTAATTTGATAACGTTGTTATTTATAACAATTTGGTTTTAAAGTTCGCTGTCCGAAAAAATTCTAATTCAGTGCTGTCTTGATAAATTTAGTTTCCAGTAAAATTAAAAAAAAAATGGTGACCACTCTAGCTATTCTTCATCAGTAGATGAAGTCTCACTCGTTCCTTATAGTACCAGCTGGATTCGTAGTATTTGGAAAGTGGAGTGGAAGGCATTGCCGAAAGTATAGAGGTATGATTTTCCCTCTGTGTGAAAGGATAAAGGTAAAAATAAGGCTCCTGGGACCCGTTTCTCGATAGTCCCGGTACTTTTCGGGCGCGAAAAGCTGTTTTTGTTACCGTGTTTCCGTTCAAGATCAAAGTTTCAATAATTTTGAAATGATAGTTTAACAAAAAAAAATTGCCTGGTTTGTGCGCCAGGAATTGTGCTACTACATTCAACAGGTTTTGATTTTAAAATTTGCCTTCGGGCCCAAAAAGCTATACCGGGCCTTTCGAGAAACCGACCGCTGTTTTTTAACTGGCGTTTAAAGGGGATGTGTCATTGCTTTCTAGCTCATTTTGCTATCATTGCCAATCATACGACTTTATTCAGAGTGGAACTTATTGTTATTTACGAAATTACTGACAAATTATAAAATAAAAGCTTTACTGTCATATGGAATGTGTCTCCCAAGAATTATATCAAACGTCACAGACAACAAAACTAAACTTTAAAAAAAAACTGTTAGGCTCACAAACCATTCCATCTTGCTATGTCTACTTGAGATAGTTTCATTGTATTTACTGCGCTTTTCAAAAACGCAATCTCTGAAATTCAAAAGCCAACTGACGTTTGCGGTTTTCGCTGCCGTCAGTCATCTTGGCGGACCTCTTAGGAAACAGAACTTTACTTAAACGAGTTCGAAAGGTCATGGTTTGTGATCTGTGACTGATGGATTTCGACCCTTTTTATGTGTTTCTGTGTTTCAAGGTTCGTTGCTTGTGTCATGATCGTAATTACGATTGACGGCAGCGAAAAACGCAATTGAGAAGGGGGCTTTTGAACTTTAGAGTTCCCGTGTTTGTGAAAAGCGCAGTGATACTTTCGAAACTTTTTATTATAACGCCCGGTCTCGAATGTCAAAACTACAAACTTAACTTAAATCCAGCCGTCCGATCCTTGTAATTGCGTCGACTTTCGAGATGCGACTGGTTGTAAGAAATTAATGTTTTCTATTTGGGGTATTGATTTTTCGTAACTTATGCCGTCAGTAATATAAAATTTTCAACTTTAGAATTTGCTTCGGTTAACTTGACTTCCTTTTAGCTAGCCTTGTTGATACGCCCCTTAACTGAATCAAAGTAAAATTGACCACTCTATTCACAGATATCAAATGAACTTAACACGGATATTGAATGGTCATTGGACCAGTCAATCCTGGATAGCTTGAGCTTGTTCCCTTGGTAACGTAAAATGAGAAAGAATGCATAACACCACTTCTTCATCAAAGATGGAATGTAATTTCCTTAAAAATTGAAACGTAACATGCTTTCTAAACGGTTTTGAGGCTACCCCACTAGCTATAATTAACACCGCAAAACTTCTTTTTGATTTGTCATTCGGCGATCCAGGGTCTGCTCAGTGACCCCAAAAGATATCAATTGCGTTCATCTTAAAAACCGTGGAAGCGAATAGACCTGAAAATCAATGGAGAATTTCATCAGAATAATTAAATACTTGGTTTTGCTTTGCATTCGCAAAACTGCACAATAACAGGCCTTTTTTCTCGTGAGCATTCAAACATATGAGTCAGTTAATTCCTAGGGAATTGTAATTGACATTGTTTGCATTTTCAAAGCTTGTAAATTAGTATCTTACAGTGATTCCAGTGTCGTCATCGTGATTTAACAGGGTTATATTGTTCTTGACCATGTCACCTGTTGCAGGTTGTCTGGGTCACCCAATTGCGTACAGTTTAACACAGATTGTTGTCAGCTCAAGAGGTCTTCTGAGATGAAAACAAACATGCAATTCTCTTTAAAGCTCCTGAGGTTGCTTTAAGGAAGTTATTCAATCTATAAACGAATGAACAATGAACTTTGTCAAGATTTTTTGGATTGGAATTTCGTACCTCGTGGGTATCTGGACTATCTGTGTGGCAGTGCCGCTTCTAAGTCATGAAGGTTTGTGGTACTGTTCTGTCAGATATGACCTGTTTACAAGGAACGTTGCCTCCGCCTCAGCGATGAATCACGCTCAATTCAATTCAGAGACGCGTTTGATGTCAACAAGTTTCTGATTCGATTCATTGCAAAGGGCAGGGCTAGACTTAAATTTGTTAACTTCATGCTTAATTAGCCTCTAGGCAGTAGCTAGCTGTGAATCTGCCTGGCACGTCAAAGAGATTAAAATTAGCGAAGTGATTACTCGATCCTGTTCTAAATGTCGTTCACTTAAAGATCCAGCTTAAAGATAAATATAGAAAAGCATTCTGTCCCATGCAAGTGTTGCATAAAAAACCAGGGTTTTCACAAGAGGGTGTGTCTTTGCGTCTGATTGATCCAAAATCTCTTCCTGTTTCTCTTTCTGTACGTTTTTGTACTAAATTGTCTACTAAAGATCACAGAAAGGCGTCCATGAGCCACGCGTCCCTTTGCAAAAGTTAATCCCCCGCTAGATGCTTGACTTAGTTATAGCACAGCTTTAATGACTCCTATATAACTACAAAATTTTATTCTCATGTCGACAACTAATGTATATACAATTGATTATATTTAAAAAGCATTCGATTGTCTG
>OZ037778.1:2332500-2357500 GCA_964035525.1 Porites cylindrica | reverse complement strand
TCAAATACCTCTTTAATAATTTTTCAGCTAATATGACATTCGGAAACTTCTTGGTGGATTCCATTGGGCAAGACAAGACAATTTTCTCAAAGAATTTAATGTAATAAATTATTATAGTTTGTTTGTTATGCAGGAATTGATTGCCATCAGGGATTTTCGTGAACCTGAATTTTACTCTCGTTATACAAAAACATCAAATTTTCAGCTTTTAATTTAGGCTGCACCCGATACATTTTAAAAACTATACTTTCATCCAGGGTAAGTAAACAAGAACATTTCCTCAATTTGATGTCTTTTAAAGATTTAAGTCTCTATGAGAACGCGAAAGCCTAGTTTCGCCTTTAAAATCAGGAGCGTTTCTCTTAAAGTGTTCTTTCAAGATGCTAGGTAGTTCTTCGCTTCCTCGTTTTGACATCTTGTATTCTTTTTCAATTTCTACCGCTCTTTTCTTTATTTGGGTTTTTATGCTTGAAACAGTGTCTTGGAAAACAGGAATATCCAAGATGGCGGCCATAGCTTCTTTGGCCTGCTGGGTAACGGCTTGATGGCCTTCCTTGTAGTCTTTCACCTCCTGTCGGATGGATTCCGCAAGTTCTGAAAGCAATATTAAACAGAAATGTTAACGAGGCCGTGTTAGGGCCGGATAAATTTCCGACCAGCGCCATGTAGTTGTAATTCTGTAATTGTAATTTCTTTACTCATGGAGCAATTAGGAGTTTTTAAGACCTCGTTGAAATGTGTCCGTGTGAATTGGAATTTGGAAGTGTTGGTTTTTAAGGAGAGGAGATAACAGGAGTACCTAGAGGATAAAAAACCCTCGGAGCGAGGAGGAGAACCAACAACAAACTAAACCTACATATGACTTTGAACCCGGGTCACAATGGTGGGAGGCGAGTGCTCTCACCGCTTGTTCCCCAAATGGAGCACGGCCGTAAAACAGCTACATAGGCCAGATGAAATGGTAGCAAACGACATAAATATGGGTTGAGACTACGACAGCGACGAAGAGAATCGCAAATACAATCACCTGCGTTTAATACTGACAGGGAAATGGCTTCCTCCTCACTTTGCGAGGATACTACTTGTTTTGAAATTCAGACTAGGGATTTAATAACCCCTCTCGAAGAAGACGTCATCGATGATACAACCAGTTGCAAAAATACTTGATACACTCCACCTTATTTTGGCCTAACAGACCTGCTTATGCTCTTGTGCTTGTGATCTCTCCTCCTCCGCTTATCAAAGTTGTTAGCAATACAAGACCATGCTCAAGACTTGGTAGAACAACTTGAAATTAAGGGACGGGGGAGGCGAGTATTAAATCTCACAGATGTGTGACCAGCAGCGATTTGAAGTAAGAAAGGCTGATTTTCCTTCAGAGCTAGACTAAGTGTCTTAACACGTTTGCAAAAAATCTAATTTAAAAGTAAATGAATAATTTACCGGGTACAGGTTTTATTAAGTCTATTTTGCCTGGTAGATCCATCTTCAGTTATAGATAAAAAATGATATATCAAAATGTGGAAAGAACGCAAATGCAGAACAAGACTGACTTTCACGCGGTCTACGATCTGTGACTGAACTTTCCGTTATGCGAACGTGTCTGTTAGAAAACATTAGGGTGGATAAAAGTAATTTGACCGTAACTAACGATAACAAAATGAGACCCCAAAGAGTATTCACAACTTATTTATTTTACCACGGAAACGGGCAAAAGACTTTTTCGAACAGTCATCTCATACGTAATAAAGAAGGGTATTAGTGGGGAGCCCGGTTTGGCTATTACTGAATTCATATTTAGACGTTATTCATCATACCGTTAGCTTTCTTGACTATGGTTTCTCTGATGGTAGTTCGTAGCTTGTTTTTCACTTGTTCCCTCTGACCTTCTGGTACGTCCATTTGTTGCATTACATCTTGTTTCATTTGTTGAACAACTTGCTGTAGGTTAATCAATGTCTTCTTTGACTGATAAATATCCAGTATCAAGGACATAAGATTTTCAGCTCCTGAGATAAAACAAAAATGACATCATTTATTTACTAATTTTTCCCCGGTAAATGTAAAAAAAAAATTAGTTGATAAAGCTACGAAAGTAGTTGATTTCAGATACTTTCTAGGCGGGCAATACGTTTTCCTGTCAGACTGGTAAATAATCAAGCGATCCACACCAGAAAATTAAAGTAATTAAGAGATTCGGGATTGAAACTATGAACGACGATACTGGCATGTCAAAAATAACCATCGGAATTAAAGGGATTGAGAGAAACTCAAGTCACGAGTTCCAGAAATAAGGGGAAAGGATATACAAGCTTCTGGCGCAGCGATTTCTGGGATCACTTGGGTGGACAGGCGTAACTTTTGATTGGTTAATGGTTGCCTTGAATACCATCGACCAATCATAACCAAGGCTTGTCCACCCAAACGATCCCTGAAATGATTGCGCCTAAAGCTTGTACTTATTCTCCCTCGAGTTTCTGGAGTGGGGAATTGGAGACTCTCGAAAAACAAATCATGCAAATTAATGCTAAGGAATATAAGGTAATCAATAAAGAAAATTCAGTGCAATATTATTAAACTTTAATAATAGAAAATAAAATGAACGAATCGACAGTGGGAGACCATAATTAAATAATTAAAGGGCAGAAAGGAAAAAAAGGAGAAAACAATAAAATATTGTTACCTTTTTCCACTTGATCACTAAGCTTATTGTTTATATTGTCATTCATCAAGGCACTTTGTCTCTAAAAAACAAATAGAATGAACTGTGGAAGCGAATACATGGTAGCGCATCAATGATATCTTGAAAGAAAATATTTAGTTTATTTAAATTGTTTCTTGGTAAAAAAAATTACACAACTACCTTTGACTTTGCCTTTGTCTTGTCTTCTGTTTCTTCAGGCAACTCTCTGCGATGTCTCATCAAATTGCCATCATCATTCGTCTCTCTTACTACACGTGCATAATCTGTGAAAAGAATTAACGATAGTGAATATGTGAGAGTTTTTAAGATGTTATAAATTTTGTAATTTGTTCACACAATAACAAGCGTAAATTTAGTTATCAACGTAGATGATCAAATTCCTTTTCTTTTAATTGGCCCCTCGAAACGACCCAATGCAATTTTCTTCTGGGAATTTGGTTTCTCCCACACACATCATTCTTGGTGGGTATTCAGTTCAAGTCTTCTGACTGTTTGTCGTACTGACTAAAACCGAATTAATCACCTAGTCATTCAAATTAGCTCATCCGATCTTGAAGGAAATAACTTTCTAATGTTAAAAGGAAAGAAAAAAGAGCGAGAGCAAGTTTCTTTCATTTATAGCTGATCGTGGCAGGATAGCCAGTGAGGCCAACAAAATAAAGAAATAAAAGAAAATCGACGCAACGACGTCGAAGCCTGCGGCAACGAAAGTTTGAATAACGTAGCCACTTAGCCTCTTTTTTTCAAACTTCATCGCGTTTATAACATACTTGACTCTTGAGCATCTTCCTCGTCTGCTTCGTCACCGGAATCTTCACTTTCATCAGAACCAGACATACCAGACTCCAATGATTCATCTGATTCGTCTGACTGGCCTGATTCGCTCGACATGTCAGCTTGTCAGCTCAAGAGGTCTTCTGAGATGAAAACAAACATGCAATTCTCTTTAAAGCTCCTGAGGTTGCTTTAAGGAAGTTATTCAATCTATAAACGAATGAACAATGAACTTTGTCAAGATTTTTTGGATTGGAATTTCGTACCTCGTGGGTATCTGGACTATCTGTGTGGCAGTGCCGCTTCTAAGTCATGAAGGTTTGTGGTACTGTTCTGTCAGATATGACCTGTTTACAAGGAACGTTGCCTCCGCCTCAGCGATGAATCACGCTCAATTCAATTCAGAGACGCGTTTGATGTCAACAAGTTTCTGATTCGATTCATTGCAAAGGGCAGGGCTAGACTTAAATTTGTTAACTTCATGCTTAATTAGCCTCTAGGCAGTAGCTAGCTGTGAATCTGCCTGGCACGTCAAAGAGATTAAAATTAGCGAAGTGATTACTCGATCCTGTTCTAAATGTCGTTCACTTAAAGATCCAGCTTAAAGATAAATATAGAAAAGCATTCTGTCCCATGCAAGTGTTGCATAAAAAACCAGGGTTTTCACAAGAGGGTGTGTCTTTGCGTCTGATTGATCCAAAATCTCTTCCTGTTTCTCTTTCTGTACGTTTTTGTACTAAATTGTCTACTAAAGATCACAGAAAGGCGTCCATGAGCCACGCGTCCCTTTGCAAAAGTTAATCCCCCGCTAGATGCTTGACTTAGTTATAGCACAGCTTTAATGACTCCTATATAACTACAAAATTTTATTCTCATGTCGACAACTAATGTATATACAATTGATTATATTTAAAAAGCATTCGATTGTCTGCATCTAACTTTCCAGTGCAATGTGCTCTGTTCCTACCGATTTCGTTGGACTAAATCGATCAAAATGCATGCTGTATTCTGTAGATGCTGTCGTGGTAACATAAATTGAGCAAAATCGTACCTAATCGTATAGAAAACGAAGTTTTGTCTGAATTTTTGTTAACCAATAGGTTGTTTTAATTTGCTTTCTTTATTTCTGAAAAAAGTCTGTCAAAAATCCCCAGGGATAGCCACCTGCATTGAAGCAGTTAGCAGTCTGAATATTTTTGCACCATATACCAGTATACCGTTTATGGATACATTTATTTTTTCAAATGTATCAATGAAAGTATCAAATATGAAAAAAAAAGTTTTCACATTGTATAGTATACCGTGAGAAATGTTTTTTAAACTTGAAGTTACAGTAAATTAACTAGACAGCTTGTGTCATATCACAGGGCCGATTCAAGAGCGGATTTACCCCCCATGTGCTAGTTATTTAACTTCTTTTCGAGACATAATTCACTTTTGACTAGAAATCCTTTTTCGTTGGTGTGCAAAGTTTCTGAGTTTTATAGTAATGTTTTGGTTACATGTATATTCATCTACAGATGATGACTTTGGAACAATTCCCCTTATCAGGCCTCAAGACGTGCTAAATCCAAAGCTGAAGACAGAGGTGCGGCGATTAATGGTGGGTTGGTTATAATTACTACTGATATAAACATTGTTAGTCAAACTTTGTCACCACTACATTTTTCATTTTGTTCCTTTGCATGGGACTCTAAAGCCACCAGCCGCCGAGTATGATGGAATCCAAACTCCTCTGCATTAAACTTTCAGGGCTATTGTAATTACTAAAAGTTATGAAAACACACCACCACAGAGAAAGTGTTTTGTCATCTAACAAATCATGTAACCATAACCCCTTTCTTTTTTAAAAACTTACGATCAACGTTCAAAAAGATGAAATAAGAGAAATTAATTTAGCTTAAGTATGTCACTGCCCCTGGCTGTGATCCTGAAGCAGAAAGATCTCTTTATTTGTTTATTGATTAAATACTTGCTTTTCTTTGGGCTGAAATATATGATCCCATCTTGTTTCAAAGATTACTGTGCAGAAGCGTCAACAATAGAACACCTGTTCTAGAGAAAAGAGAAGAAAGCCGAGGTAAATTGCCTCTTAGGTTTTGCTATATAATTTAGTAGCCGCCTCTGAAGCAAAACAACATGGTGTGGGTAAAGTACTTCAGTGGCGAGAGAATATATTTTATAGATTGTTAAATATCTCATATCTCTTAGAGGTTTTATTTATTTTTGAAGTAACTGCATCGCAAGACACTTTGAACAGGATATATTAAACACGAAACGAATTTAAATTTGTTTAAAGCGCAAAAAATATTTAAACTGATGAAATCAATAAAGGGTAAAACGGACAACAAACGTTTGCTCAAATAGACGTCAGGAAGTCCCATCTTCAGGTATCTCACAGGAATCAATACTGGGTCTCCTCATCTTTACATACCTTATTATAGGAAATTAACGCTCCATGAAATTAAGGTGTTGGAAATTAACGCGACTTAAATTAACGCGAATTTAATGGAAAACGACTTTCGAATAAAGAAAATTAACGCGAAAGAGGAGGTAGAATTTCATAATGAAGAAAATTAACGCGATTAAGACACAGTTGGCGGTGACAACTGGAACAAATTTATTTCAACACTGGATGCAAAAAAATTCAAAACTGAACAAAACTGTTCTGACAGCGAAAACGATGAAGATGAACTCGAAATATTGTAAACCTTCGCCTTAGCTTTTGTGAAAGATGAGAAATAAAGGGTTAATTGAAAGAAAGAAAGCTTGCAGTTAATGTTTTTTAGGTGTCAAGAATGTCTGGACAGGTTCCAAAATTGAGGCTAAAATACTGGATATTAAGAGCGCGGAAATTAACGCTGCACTTAATTAACGTCGCGGAAATTAACGCTCAACAAAATTAACGCGACTTAAATTAACGCGAATTTTAACGATTCGCGTTAATTTCATGGAGCGTTAATTTCCTATAATAAGGTATACGTGGCAGACCAGTAAGAGACCCCCAATGTCCGTGTCACAAATCTGCAATGAATACAACCTTCTTTCTGGATCGATTCTCTTAAGGGTGTAACTTGGATGATTGTGGTTCGGAATTCTCCCCTTGTGGGCTATTTGGCTGATTACAATTATACCCTTAACGCGTCGAAGCCTAAGTGGATGTTATTATCTACAAAGCATATGTCTCGATTGCATAGTTTGGGATACATCCCATAAAAGAGTGTTTTTGAGTTATTCTGCAAAACAAGTTGTACGGTTTTTTTCCTGTTTTATTTTTACGCCGATACAATGTTTACAAGACTTTAAGGAGAGTCTGGACCCTCTTGACTGCCCTGGCAAAAGCCCTCTGCTAAAACGCTGAGTACGGCTTTCAGCGACGGTAATTTTGCTTGATATTTTGTGTGGAAGAATAATAACAACAACAAAAAACATAAAAGAAATGTTAATGCATCTGAAAGCTTTTTACTTTTCCTTTTGAACAGTGTTACAATGGAAATCTGACAAGCTCACACAGTGGCTATACAATTCCCTAATGAAAGGACGAATCAGCATGGAAATCAGTAAACGGTGAATCAGTTGGATTTACGTAATGAATGAGTAGTGGAAACGTGTTATGAACTGTCGGAAACGTTGCAGTCATAAATCAATAGACTTTCATGACTATAAACTGCACAAATCATAATTGGAGCCATGGACGTGTCCAGGGAACAGAGGCGCTTTCTGTCAATGACGCTAAAAGAAAAGTTAATATAAACAGGGCAAATACGAAAAAAAAATGACGCGACAGGTGGATTTAAGGAATCCATTCATAGGCGCAACAACTAACCTTTTTTTATAAATAGTAACATGTACACAACCTTGATAATCCCATCAGGAAAGCAGCGTCTGCTTTTACCTATAACTTCAAATTTTGTGCATTTTACTAATTAAATCACTTATTGTAACTCATATTAGTTTAAAAAAAGTAGCCTGTGAACAAGTCCTCCGGGGCGCTCTGGGTCCCGGCCCCCGTATAAAAAATCCCCTGAAAAGTTTCTCGCGGGCTATTTTAAAATGGTATTCTTATGTAAGGCAGTTTTACCGAATATGAAGAAATAAAATTGTATTTGAGGCCTTTTTGTGTGTTTTAGTATTACTACGAGATCGGTTCATAAATGTACCATGAAGTAAAGCGAGTAATTTTGTTTCGTTGTGTCATAGTTATTACTCTTACTAGTGTTCTAATGAGTTCCGAAAGCTAAAATCCGGCTAAGGAGCTGTAAATACTGTTTTAAAGGGGAAAACGTTCTGGTACTATCGGAGTGAATGCCTGTAAACCTTGGCTTCTCCATGATCGTCTGGATCGTCCCGATCGTCCCTGTCGTCTCAATTAACGTTCAGACGATCGAAAATATCATATGGAAACGCTACTCGATCGCAAACGACCCGGACGGCTGAGACGACCTCGATCCCTTGGATAGAGTTGAGTTCTGTCCGGATGATCGGGACGATCGTGTAAATTTTGAGGCGATCATATGGAAATGCTCTCAGACGACTGGGACGATCGGGACGATTGAAGGCTATCCCAGAAATCATCACTATTACTCCAGTAATCGAGAATAAATTCGCCCTTGACGCCACTGAAGTCGAAATTAATAGTTCAAAACTGTTGGCATCGCACATACACGCTATTTAAAACTAGGGAAAGTCCGTTTCATCAATTTTTAGACGTGGTACTACGTCTTCGTGGAACTCTTCTTGCCTGTCAACGCCACAAAATCGAGAGAAAAAGCAGATAGCAAGGCTCCAGGTTTGCTCTCCGTTTAAAATCCATAATTATATTTGGCTTGTTTGCGAAACACGCGCAATTGACTGACCCAGAGACATTGCTGACGACCTCGCGTCCAAAAAAACTAAAAAATAAAAAACAGTACAATTTTACATCCTCCTAAATGAAGAAGTCAGGTTTTCAGTTTAACTTCGATTTTTTAATAGATGAATGTACTTTACAATGCCTTTTATTTCTACATCTAAAGAAAACACTAATTAAAATCTATATACAGAAATTTACTTATATTCTTTAGGATCTAAATACTGAAGTCTCTACTGTCTAGTTCTAGGTTGACTTTATGCCAAACTTTCTGAAGTCGAGACGTAGTCCTATCTAGGAAATCGAAAAGTTCTGAGAAATGATACGTGAAGGAGACCCGAAATAACAAAATTGCAGGGCAAAAAAACGCTGTTCATCCCTGTTTATAAATGCTTAAGGCTTCGAATATGAAACCTGGAGTAAAATGTAAGCCGATATCCTGCTGCCCCAAGTGATCGTTTTGCAGACACTCGATCCTAAAATTGAAGACATCTATGAGCCCCCCTGAAAATGGCATGATTAAAAGGCTAGGCCACGGTATCTCTGATAATCATACCACTTTTCGGTGGTCACGAGATTTAGAGAGAGTAAGAATCGATGAGGGAAACGTAAAGTATTTGCCTCTTTAGGTTGACTCCCAGTTTAATATTTAATGATTCACGGCCGTTTGTACAAATACTGCACTTAGACAACTTTGAAAGAGAGTAAGGGCGCCACTTTGGTAGTTTCCAATTTTTACCAGGCTGGTTGGTAATCCTTTTTAGATTTCTACCCCTCTGAAGCATGGTTATTTTGATTTTCCAATCAATTATTTGATTGTTTCATTTATTTTTGGAAGAGCTGGAATTGACTTAAAGTGCGTTTCCCAGACCATAAAGGTTCTTGGCTTGTTTACAGCTGTAACAAAATTGTTTGCTCTTGACCTTTGCTAGGCACCGTTGGACTTTGTGCTATAGATACTGAAAACGCGGTTACATTCAATGACCGTCTGAGGAGAATTTTAAGTAATATTTAAAAGTTCATTTAAGTTGCAACTTTTATGAAATCTCGTTTTACACTGTTTTATGAATGTGTTTTGTGTATCAAATACCTCTTTAATAATTTTTCAGCTAATATGACATTCGGAAACTTCTTGGTGGATTCCATTGGGCAAGACAAGACAATTTTCTCAAAGAATTTAATGTAATAAATTATTATAGTTTGTTTGTTATGCAGGAATTGATTGCCATCAGGGATTTTCGTGAACCTGAATTTTACTCTCGTTATACAAAAACATCAAATTTTCAGCTTTTAATTTAGGCTGCACCCGATACATTTTAAAAACTATACTTTCATCCAGGGTAAGTAAACAAGAACATTTCCTCAATTTGATGTCTTTTAAAGATTTAAGTCTCTATGAGAACGCGAAAGCCTAGTTTCGCCTTTAAAATCAGGAGCGTTTCTCTTAAAGTGTTCTTTCAAGATGCTAGGTAGTTCTTCGCTTCCTCGTTTTGACATCTTGTATTCTTTTTCAATTTCTACCGCTCTTTTCTTTATTTGGGTTTTTATGCTTGAAACAGTGTCTTGGAAAACAGGAATATCCAAGATGGCGGCCATAGCTTCTTTGGCCTGCTGGGTAACGGCTTGATGGCCTTCCTTGTAGTCTTTCACCTCCTGTCGGATGGATTCCGCAAGTTCTGAAAGCAATATTAAACAGAAATGTTAACGAGGCCGTGTTAGGGCCGGATAAATTTCCGACCAGCGCCATGTAGTTGTAATTCTGTAATTGTAATTTCTTTACTCATGGAGCAATTAGGAGTTTTTAAGACCTCGTTGAAATGTGTCCGTGTGAATTGGAATTTGGAAGTGTTGGTTTTTAAGGAGAGGAGATAACAGGAGTACCTAGAGGATAAAAAACCCTCGGAGCGAGGAGGAGAACCAACAACAAACTAAACCTACATATGACTTTGAACCCGGGTCACAATGGTGGGAGGCGAGTGCTCTCACCGCTTGTTCCCCAAATGGAGCACGGCCGTAAAACAGCTACATAGGCCAGATGAAATGGTAGCAAACGACATAAATATGGGTTGAGACTACGACAGCGACGAAGAGAATCGCAAATACAATCACCTGCGTTTAATACTGACAGGGAAATGGCTTCCTCCTCACTTTGCGAGGATACTACTTGTTTTGAAATTCAGACTAGGGATTTAATAACCCCTCTCGAAGAAGACGTCATCGATGATACAACCAGTTGCAAAAATACTTGATACACTCCACCTTATTTTGGCCTAACAGACCTGCTTATGCTCTTGTGCTTGTGATCTCTCCTCCTCCGCTTATCAAAGTTGTTAGCAATACAAGACCATGCTCAAGACTTGGTAGAACAACTTGAAATTAAGGGACGGGGGAGGCGAGTATTAAATCTCACAGATGTGTGACCAGCAGCGATTTGAAGTAAGAAAGGCTGATTTTCCTTCAGAGCTAGACTAAGTGTCTTAACACGTTTGCAAAAAATCTAATTTAAAAGTAAATGAATAATTTACCGGGTACAGGTTTTATTAAGTCTATTTTGCCTGGTAGATCCATCTTCAGTTATAGATAAAAAATGATATATCAAAATGTGGAAAGAACGCAAATGCAGAACAAGACTGACTTTCACGCGGTCTACGATCTGTGACTGAACTTTCCGTTATGCGAACGTGTCTGTTAGAAAACATTAGGGTGGATAAAAGTAATTTGACCGTAACTAACGATAACAAAATGAGACCCCAAAGAGTATTCACAACTTATTTATTTTACCACGGAAACGGGCAAAAGACTTTTTCGAACAGTCATCTCATACGTAATAAAGAAGGGTATTAGTGGGGAGCCCGGTTTGGCTATTACTGAATTCATATTTAGACGTTATTCATCATACCGTTAGCTTTCTTGACTATGGTTTCTCTGATGGTAGTTCGTAGCTTGTTTTTCACTTGTTCCCTCTGACCTTCTGGTACGTCCATTTGTTGCATTACATCTTGTTTCATTTGTTGAACAACTTGCTGTAGGTTAATCAATGTCTTCTTTGACTGATAAATATCCAGTATCAAGGACATAAGATTTTCAGCTCCTGAGATAAAACAAAAATGACATCATTTATTTACTAATTTTTCCCCGGTAAATGTAAAAAAAAAATTAGTTGATAAAGCTACGAAAGTAGTTGATTTCAGATACTTTCTAGGCGGGCAATACGTTTTCCTGTCAGACTGGTAAATAATCAAGCGATCCACACCAGAAAATTAAAGTAATTAAGAGATTCGGGATTGAAACTATGAACGACGATACTGGCATGTCAAAAATAACCATCGGAATTAAAGGGATTGAGAGAAATTCAAGTCACGAGTTCCAGAAATAAGGGGAAAGGATATACAAGCTTCTGGCGCAGCGATTTCTGGGATCACTTGGGTGGACAGGCGTAACTTTTGATTGGTTAATGGTTGCCTTGAATACCATCGACCAATCATAACCAAGGCTTGTCCACCCAAACGATCCCTGAAATGATTGCGCCTAAAGCTTGTACTTATTCTCCCTCGAGTTTCTGGAGTGGGGAATTGGAGACTCTCGAAAAACAAATCATGCAAATTAATGCTAAGGAATATAAGGTAATCAATAAAGAAAATTCAGTGCAATATTATTAAACTTTAATAATAGAAAATAAAATGAACGAATCGACAGTGGGAGACCATAATTAAATAATTAAAGGGCAGAAAGGAAAAAAAGGAGAAAACAATAAAATATTGTTACCTTTTTCCACTTGATCACTAAGCTTATTGTTTATATTGTCATTCATCAAGGCACTTTGTCTCTAAAAAACAAATAGAATGAACTGTGGAAGCGAATACATGGTAGCGCATCAATGATATCTTGAAAGAAAATATTTAGTTTATTTAAATTGTTTCTTGGTAAAAAAAATTACACAACTACCTTTGACTTTGCCTTTGTCTTGTCTTCTGTTTCTTCAGGCAACTCTCTGCGATGTCTCATCAAATTGCCATCATCATTCGTCTCTCTTACTACACGTGCATAATCTGTGAAAAGAATTAACGATAGTGAATATGTGAGAGTTTTTAAGATGTTATAAATTTTGTAATTTGTTCACACAATAACAAGCGTAAATTTAGTTATCAACGTAGATGATCAAATTCCTTTTCTTTTAATTGGCCCCTCGAAACGACCCAATGCAATTTTCTTCTGGGAATTTGGTTTCTCCCACACACATCATTCTTGGTGGGTATTCAGTTCAAGTCTTCTGACTGTTTGTCGTACTGACTAAAACCGAATTAATCACCTAGTCATTCAAATTAGCTCATCCGATCTTGAAGGAAATAACTTTCTAATGTTAAAAGGAAAGAAAAAAGAGCGAGAGCAAGTTTCTTTCATTTATAGCTGATCGTGGCAGGATAGCCAGTGAGGCCAACAAAATCAAGAAATAAAAGAAAATCGACGCAACGACGTCGAAGCCTGCGGCAACGAAAGTTTGAATAACGTAGCCACTTAGCCTCTTTTTTTCAAACTTCATCGCGTTTATAACATACTTGACTCTTGAGCATCTTCCTCGTCTGCTTCGTCACCGGAATCTTCACTTTCATCAGAACCAGACATACCAGACTCCAATGATTCATCTGATTCGTCTGACTGGCCTGATTCGCTCGACATGTCTTCAAAACCAGATCCACCAGATTCGTCGCTGTCCTCCTGAGAACTTGCTTCTTCAGTATTACTAGAATCAGTTGTGACCCGATTTTCACCCAAACTAACTGGATCAGCAGCATTTTCCGTCAACTCCTCGGGCTGTTCGTTATCTCCCGAATCATCTCCGAGCCTGCTAGGGTCGTCCTCGGTGTCACTTTGGTGCTCAGGGACAACGTTGCGCTTCGACACTTGTTCAACAGGGGCAGCTCTTGATGCCATTTTCTTTGGCCCGTCGAAGCTGGCATCCCACGGTTCACCGATTTCCCTTCGTTTACGAGCTTTGAGTTCCTTGTTTTTAGTTTTCTCAACAAACTCGCCGTCTCCAGATTCATCAATGACCATTCTTCGATATTCAAACTTTTCATCCTTATCGCTCGACTCTGTAGGAAGTATGAAAAATTGAAACGAAATCTTATTATCTAAACAGACATTGAACTGTTTAACATTGACTATACTTTCAATGCAGGTCTGGGAATCTTAAAGAATTAACTGACAATCTTGAAGAAGGAATTGGTGACGAAGCAACTGCAAAATCTCTATCGTATGACTTTTCTTCTCGAGTCGCAAAACATGTCTTTATTGGGGTTATTTTTCTGGCATTTCAGTAAGCAACTTTCCAGCACGTTACTAGCACAATTGGAACAGGTCTATCAAAGGGTGGCCTGCGGGTAGACGTCTCGTATTTCCTTTGTTGCAGTCGGACAAGGGTCCTATGGCTGGAGTCAGCGTGTACAATGACAGTTATAGGTAATCTACTATGTTACCTGAGGATCCAGATTCATCCTGACCCTCGACGTCTCGATAGTTCCTGTCATAGCCCCCCACGTCACTCAAATACGCTACCAACAGATCCCGTCCATCACCCTCTGCGTCTCGTTTTTCTTTCCTAGTGTGTTCAACTGACGCTGTTTTGGACGCCATCAATTTTTCAGCAGCTGTGTACATGGAAAAGAGGAAAACGGACTTGATTTTCTCATTAGCGGGAAGTAAAAGACCGAACTCACCATCGAGGGTACTGAAGACATCTTCACTATCTGTTCACTATGCTTTTTCATGTCCTCTATACAGTGGAACGAACCTCTATGTAACGCAGTCCTCGGTATAACGAACGATTTTCTTTACACCAGTTATAGTAAAATATGTATAGATAAAAACCACGATATAACGAAATCTCGTCAGTTATAACAAACACATTTTACCAATCCTTTGGCCCTTCATTATATCGAGGTTCCTCTGTATTTTTTTTAAATGGAAATCATGTAAAGATAGTACGGATTCACAAAACGAGTACTTGTTGTGAATCACATGTGCTTTGCTTCAAAGGACTGACTGCGGAAGCAGAGCGCAGTCAGCGAAGTTGCGAATCAAACTAACTTACCATCGAGTGCACTGATGGCATCTTCACTGTGTGTCTGAAGCTCCTCATCTGGAGTCCGTTTAGATTTCTCGTGTTGAGGATCTGCGTGGAATTTGCCACATACTTGGTTAACAAAATTTATTGCTTGTAGACAAGCCTTTATAAACTATTGCTTATAATTTATGGTGGTGTTCTGATTTCACATATACTTAGATGCATAATGACAGACTTACTCTCTACTCAAGCGAACAAGAAAGTAACTTTAACAAAGGTGGAGTACTTACGAGGTAGCAATTTCTTCGCAGCTAAGAGGGAAAAAGACAAGAGAACAAATGTTGACAAATGTTTTAAAGTTTTTTTCAGGAATGTCAAGAGAAGATCACCTTTAACGTCAACTGTCATTTTTGATTTTCTTACCTTTAAGTGCAGCTTCCGCGGCTGGAAAAGAAAGATAAAAAAGTGCATTAGTTTTAAACAGGTTTAAGGATAATAATCGAGTAACTTATCTATAAATGATAAATTACGTATTTAGTGGTTATCAGTAATAAGTAATAAAACACGAAATGACTGAAATCTTGAATGTAAATCAGAATTAAGAAATGCAATTGCGCATTTTCAATATTGGGGTTTTGAAAAACTAGTAATGTGTTTAAGAAACAATACCTTTCATTAAATGATTAGCAACTTCAGCTGTGGAGTAGAAAAATAACAACATAAGAACCAAATAACTATTAATATTGTCCCAAAAAACATTTAGAGAAATTGTGATTTGAAAAAACGACGTAGTGAGTAAGAAAGATCAGAAAAGGAATTCTTACTATGTTCTGGCACTGTGTGGTTGATGGTCATCAGTTGGTCCATGCAAAAGATAAAAAAATAAATAAATAAATGAAATGAAGAGTAGGTTATCCCTCTGATTAAAAGGGAACGAGCCTCGAAACAGAGTATTTACAATCCTTTACTCTTTCTCAGTTAGAATTTAGTATATACTTAAAAGCAACATTTCTGTTCAAAAATGAAAAATGAAAAGCTGGAAGACACTTTGTACGTCAAATTCTATTTTTACGCGATCATGGTACCCTCAGAGCCCTTAATTTTTTCTCACCGGAAGAGGTATTAAGAAAACCTTACAAAATTAGCCAGGGTTTAATTTTTGAGGTTAAAATTTCCGTAGATTAAGTATACATGTACTTAACAGGGTTGCACTGCACCGGTAGAGTAGAGGTCACGGGTGCGAATCCGGTACAAGCCTGAATTTTTTCAGGCTTTCTTTTCGCAACTGCAAAAGTTGCGTCAATAACTGCGATGATCTTCTTTCATATAGTTCTTCACCCCGCAGTTCTCATATATGATTTTCATATATTCATGACTTCAGGGGTTATTATACTGTCTCACTAGTTTTCAGACACACGCCTGGAAAATGAATATCTTATGACAATCAGGCGGCCGTGTTTCTTGGTGTTTCGCAAACCATTCTAGAATAGGTAATATGGTGTGGCGTGGGTGTTGAGTTCAGTATCTTTTCAGTCTCTTGAAATACGTCATTTGATAATTGCACCCATCCGCAACACGTTTCTGGGAAACTGACCACCTACCCCTCCTCTAACTCAGCATTGACGCTTACTTCTCACTTAGGGCAAAATGTTGGCTTAGGGGAGGAGTAGGTAAGCAGTTTCCCAGAGACGTATAATGAGCCGAAACCTTTTAGGCTGAATGAAACGACACCTGTAAGGTTACTGACCATCTTGCTGTTCTTCGTCTTCTTCGGCGTCACCTGATCCACTCTGTTCTTTGTCAACTTTTTTGTTTTGCTCAAGAGGATCATGCCATTTACCATCTGTAATTGGAAATTACAGTACGTGCATTGCGTAATTAGTTGTGCAGATTTCACTTCTCCGACTTAGGTAACCTTTTGGTTTCCAAAACGTTAATCACCAACAAAAAAAACTGCTCCCAAAGACCATAGAAGCTATTTCTGTTTCGAACCTGCCTCTTGTTACATGTATGTACTTCAATACCTGCTTAACTCATATGAGGAAATGAAATTAACTTCTCCGTGAGTTTTTTGTTTTGCTTGTTTGTTTGTTTGTATGCAGGTTTTTTGCAACCTCCAAGGACAAACGATTAGAACTTCAGTTTGATTTACTGTTCTTCTCATTAACTACATGATCTCTGAAATAAATCTATAAGGAATATTAAATTTAAGTTAAACATTTATCAATGCACTTACCAACAGAAAAGACAGAATTATGCCAGAAGGATCCACAGTTTCTTGTTTTATCCCCAAAGCACAAACTGGAGCATTCGCCGTCATCTACGTGACCGTACTTGCCAAACTTATTACCGCAGAAACAAAGGTATCCATATTGAAGGCCAGCGTAACTGAATCCTGCCAGTTTACACTTGCCGACACACCACTCGGGTGTCATCTCATATTTGGTAAATTGTTTGGGAAGGTCGCGTCCAGGTTTCCTGTCCTTGAAGCATCCTAGATAAGCTGTAGTCAGAATAACAGTCAATACTTATCAACGACAGATGTAAAGCGTATTATTACTCAAAGTTCCATGTGAATAAGCCTGAGAAAGCATTTCGCGACGCCATCACCGTGGTTTCTCCGCACTGTAATTTTCAGGGAGTTATAATAACTCCTCTAGTGGGGCTAATTTAACTCCTTACAGTGGAGTTATTTTTCGTGGAGTTATTTTAACTCCAAAAAGGAGTTAAAAGAACTCTTTTTCAGGAGTAAAAGTGACCCCAGATATTGAGGAGTTAAAATAACGCCAAAAAAGGAGTTATCCTGTACCTAAAATTTTTACTCCACTTTCAGAGTTAAATTAACTCCAAAAAGAGTAAAAACAACCCCTGTAAGGAGTGCAAGTAACCCCATTTCGGAGTAATTTTAACTCCAAGACTGGGAGTAAAAAGAACTCTTTTTCAGAAGTAAAAATGACCCCAAATTCGGAGTTAAATTAGGAGTTAAAATAACCCCAAAAAAGGGGTTATCCTGTACCTAAAATTTTTACTCCATTTTTGGAGTTATAATAACTCCCTAAAAATTACGGTGCGTAAAATGATGTCTGGGTAACGACTGCAGAAATTCCATACTGATGTTTCGGATTGGTCGTGCCGCGAGGGAAATTTGCTACAACCAATCAGAAGCAATACCCAAATCTGAAATAGTGACACGTCACCAGTATGGAATTTCTGCGCCCGTTTTTCAGACGTCATTTCGCGGGAACCAGCGGTGGCGTCGTGGAATGTCGGCTGTTTTCTCAGTCTAAAAATGGTTCAAAACTATAAATAAACGTTGTAAAATATTTAATAGCTCCGGGTTAAAACTAACTATCTTGAATTTCGAGAATCCGGCGGCTACAGTGTTTTCAAGCATCATTTTAAGCAATTTGAAGCTTTGATCTTGATACTCGAAGAGTAATCAACCATGTAGTATTGTTTAAAAGATACAGGTAAGGAACTTTCATAATAATAATAGATTTGAGTAAATGAATTCAACACGCCTTGCGTATACCTTGCTATTACGGATACCATTATGGAATCGGACATGACACCACTGATTCCCTGGACTCTTTTTGGTTTAATGGCAATAACTCGAGATCAAGGGGAGAGGGGCCAGGGCTGGTCCACAATATGAGAAGTTGATTTTATGCCACGTAAACAAAAAAAGACGAAAACCTGCAGCATGATTGTTGTGTTAAACTTCCCAAAAAGTAAAGGAAGAGGTAAAAAATCTCACTGGCACTGGTAAGAAATCTATGTGGAATGTATAAGGAACTCACATCGTGATTCCGTTGAGAGTATTTCATCCTGGAGCTTGCGGCTGCTCTCCACCTTAACTTTAGGAAGTGCGTCCAGCTCGGCCTGAGTAGCGACGATTGAGCGATGATGATGAGTGAGACCTTTTGAAGAAACAAAATGCCCAGCTTAAAAATCAGGCGAATAACTATTAAATATTACAACAGCCTGCTTCAAAGAAGAACATTCTAATACAGACGCCTAAGCGACGCAGAAATATAAGAATGCCTTTGTTGTTCTTTTTGTTTTTTGGGGTGCAACGAGACCCCCTAACAGTTCGCAAACTGTGCCCCTTCCTCATGCCACCAGTGCAAGCTGATTAGTTCCAGTAGTTGTCCTTCCCCAATGATAAATGAATTTTTCCATTTTTCCAGAGAAAAAAATATCGGATTTTAAGGAAACTCGGAAAATGTCAACTACAAGACCACAAGTTTAACACACCAGCCGATTCGCCCCAAATTCCCAGAAACTTAGTTTTAAAAGTCTTTTAAAACTTACAAAACTTTTAACCATAAAATAGTCTTAGTAGGAAAAGCAAATAGTCAAAAGGACCAAGGCTAGCGTCTTTGACCGATTCTACAGCCAGTTTACTAAAAACATATCAAAGAATATTCTGATGTAACAAGAACTTAATATGAACAAAACTTGTATCTGTATGATTGACCTACCATCACGTAATAAAGTGTTCTTGAAAACTGGCATGCTCTGAAGATAATGGTTGGCGATTGCATGGGAGAGATATCTCAATCCCTCTTTTTCAGGCTGCTGGAAGCGAAGCACAAAATTCGCTGCCACTTTCATATCTTCGTCGCTGTGGGACCAAAATTAAGATTTTTGTTTAATTTATGATACCAAAAATGTATGAAATATAATCCTACACAGAGTAGCAAGCCCCTTTAAATGAATCTGAATTTTGAGTAAAGCCTGTGTAACACGCTTCATTAATATTCCGGCTTTATAAAAAATCCCCTTATTGTGAAAAGTACCTAAAATTCTTCCAATAAAAGCAAAGCAAGATTTATATTAATTTATAACACGAACGTGTGAAATACTAAAAAGTGAAGTGACCACCCGTCCTCCTTTTAATTTGAATTTTGAGTTATATCTTGACTAACATATGATGATTTCATACCGTATTGCAATAATAGGGAGATTATACAACGAAGAGGACGACGGTAATAAAAACTTCTATAAAAAATTAAATTAATTTTGCGTCATTCCTACGGGCTTTGTCGCGCTTATTGGTAACCACTCAAGTTGTGAAATGTAGGCGATTTTTCCTGGAATTGAATACTTAAAAACTTTATTCAGCTTCAAAAGAGAAAGAAAAATTTGGTATCTACTTCTCACGTCCTCCATAGAACGTCGCATTAGGAGGTTTAACCTTGTAGTCAGTGTAGTCGTGCAGTGGGCGTCGAAGAAATGTACTAGAAAGTGAGATGCACATGTAGAGCTGTAAAGCTGTTTTGCTCATAAAAAGCAATAGACCTTTTCGGTTTGTATGTTTTGCTTTCTCATTTCAGACCCCAGAGAACTGTTTCTTTCCAATGTCGTTCTACCCACCTTCACCTTTAAGCTTCAGCATATATATACGTAATTTATGAAAAGACAAAAGGTAAATTCCCTGAAGAACATCACGTGGTCTGAATTGGGAAAAAAACATCGAAGCTAAAAAGGTCAATTGTTTCGTTCAAGCCTCGATCCTCTTGAACGGTTTGGAAAACTGGGTGTCAAGCTGTCTTTGGTTGTAGTAACAGAGACAAGTTGAGAGTTGGGGAGCAGGTTTCTTCCTTACTGCTCTCTTAAAATGACTATTAAATAACAAATATAAACAATTTACCTCAAGCTGGTGACTTGAACATCCTTGAAATTCGGATCCTGAGAGTACACGTCTCTCAACTGTGTGTAAGATAAAAAATACCAGTAGAAAAAGGAAATGTTTATGAGTGCGTTTCAAAAGCGTCACAGTTTTTTAAAAGTTCAATATTAAGTACTTTCCACATCAACTGCAGACAAAGTTAACAATGGCCATTTCCTTCGTCTCGTGCAAGGAAATCCGGCGTTCCGAAATCCGGGAAATATTTGCTTCTGGAATCAGGGATCCGGGAAAATTTTGCTACTGGAATCCTGAATACCGCTAAAGATTGCAATCCAGAATCCAAGTTCCACTGACAAAGACTGAAATCCTAGGATGCTAACCGTGGAGTTAAAAATCGAGAAACACCGACAGAAAATTAAGGACCAAACTAAGAAGTCCTTTTTGCATTGGTTAGTAAGAAAAGAACGAAAAAACGCTTGAAAAGCTCTTATTATCAATGACAGTTTATCATCATCATCATCACCATCATTATTTCTAGTGGCACCGGTAGACGCATAAAGCCGTTGATGGTATATGTCAAAAGCAGAGAAAGCGTCCTACATGGCTGCCAAAAGCTTTCGTCACTGAGGCAGACCAGGCAAGAGAAAGACACCCAATGACTGATTCTTTCATAAGGAAACTGCAATGCTATTTACCGCTTTCTCCACTTCCGCTGTGAATATCTTGTACTTAGTCGAAGAAGAACGTCTGTAATCATTGTCCCAGTTCTGTTTGAATCTCAGTGAGGCCCTTATCTCGTTGCGCTCGTCTGTGAAAGACAAAAATACATCTCGCTTGAGATTCAGTCCACCAAATTATTTTAATCTTTTTGTAACGTATATTGACGACTAAAAATCGAGCTCCTGTCCGAAGAAGAAAATACTGAGAGAAAATAAAACTAAGCTTAAAGCTTACAGCTTGGACTACTGCCTGCCAGAGCTGCAAAAAATTATGTACAAGAAAAAGACAGAAGGCAAATTTCCAAACAACGAATTTGATCACAGCCTCAAATAGATGAAGAAAAAAATGCCCGAAGTCTGATGACTAAAAGCTTTGAGTGATAAACTTTTAAAACCCCTTAACATTCTCCACATATAGCCTGCCCACCGGATCAGAATTTAAAACCAACGCTATAAATTATATCAATTTTTCAATCTAAAAAGAAAATCAGTGAAGATTACCTGTTGGCCAATCAAGAAAGACTTGGCACCTAGGCTGGCTGTAATCGTGACAGTCACGTGGCATGGGTTTGAAATATTGCGATGTCACTGGAGCCTGAGGCTGTGCTTGAGGTCCGGCCAAACCTGAGATGGTGATACCATACGGGACCTGAGGAGCTGAAGGAGCTTGGGGTGCAGTGTAAGGCTGGGGCATAGCATAGGGTTGAGGCATAGCATAAGGTTGAGGCATAGCCATAGGAACCTGGCCAGGAACCATTGGAGCAACTGGTATTTGGGGCTCAGAGGTGATTTTAACTGGATCCATAACAACAGTTGCCCCTGGGGTCTGAAATCAATCAATCAATAAAAACAAGACATAACTTTCCAAAAGAGCTGAAAGTGACTGGTCAAAAATTTAAACGAGATCACTGCTTATACTTTTTCTTTGTAATATTTCATGCATTTACTGTGGTTAACTTTCATACTAAAGACAGAGTGATAATCTTATAATAATAAAAAAATGAAGTTATTAATTACCTCTCTACAGATTTATCGCTCAGTTGAATCACTTGGAAAAATTGTTTCAAAACATTTTCTATTGCAATAGCATTGTGAAACTCAGTTAACAAGGATGATAAGTAATGAGTGATAATTTTCATTTACAGAGGTATAGACCGCGTGGCATTTGCCCAATGTAATTTATAATTTTCTTTTTTTTTTCTTTCCTCCAAAACAGTAAACATCACAACGGAAACATGCGATAGCTATACGCGAAAGCTGCAAATGAATGAATCCACCCTAAATAATGGAGCAGATGAAAAAGGACTAATTTGAATTTTATTGAAACGTAACATTACTGACGCTTTTAACGAACCTGAAAAGTATATGGGGCAGGAGCTTGAGCTGGTTTTGGAGGAGGAGGAGCCGGTTTATCATGTTTTTCGTTAGGTTTATCAGAATGTGACTCGTTCTCATCCTTTGGCTTGTCACATGACCGTCCCACACAGCCCTCCTGCACTGGTGATGGTCTTGCACCAGCCACAGGGAAACCAGCCTGTCCAGGATACTGCTGAGGCTGAGTGTATCCAGCGTACATCTGGCCCGGCTGACATGCCGGAGGGGTGCAAGGCGCTGGCATTTGTCCCATATAAGGGTAAGGCTGCATTTGCCCATATGCAGGTTGTTGTGAGTACAGGCCGTAGGCTGGTGCTTGGCTGGGTTGTTCAACAACAGGAGGTTCACAGATGATTTTGCACTCTGTGTTTCCCAGCTGCAGAGTGAAACATTTAGTTTTGCAGTTTCCTTGTGGTTGTGATGGGTTCTTGTTGCTGTTCGCTGTACTTGTGCAGAGTGGAAAGAGGAAATCAGAAATTAAATCTTGTTAAATGAGGGAGGCAACGTGATCGCTTCCCGAATCAGTGCGTCAGAATCGCAGTCCGAATTTACCGGTCTCGAGTTCTGGCCACACTTCTCACTTATCCCCTTAGTTCATTCCCCTATCTCCCCTGGAATTAACAAACAGGTTTTCCTCCTGCCAGTAAGAGTGTTACGATCTAATTCAATTCGATAATTTTTTTCGGATTTTTGAAGAGTGGAGTGCCTATAAACTAGGCCAAAGCACTAATCAACCAAGAATTAAATAACTTATTATAAGTTTATGAATCTGAAGTTTTACAACTTCTCCTTTGTATCCCCTATCTCCTCTCAATAAAACTTCAAACACAAGCTTATTTCCGCACCAGTGGAAGAATGTCTGCAATTTCGTAGTATGCTGACATTGCCCTGTAGCTGAGCCCATTAAAACATGCGGACAACAAGACGAGGAAGATCAAAAAAGCAAATTTTACCGGGATCTTGAACTTGTGTTTGCTGTTGTTGTGATTGATCTTGTTGTTGTTGTTGCTGCTGTTGTTGTTGATTTTGACCTGAAGCGACTTACAGAAAAGACATGCTAAGGTCACTGTTCAGTACTACAATTGAGCATAGCATGTTGATCTAACAATCTTGGTTCAGGTTCTTGACAACACCCTAGTATACATATAACCAGAGTATCACGCCTTCCTTACTCCTCTCCCCCAGAAAGGCCTCGCTGAAAAGAGGCTACTCCTACCAGTCTTGTTTGTCAAATTGTTGGACAGCCAGCTTGCAAAAAACTCAGAATAGAAGTAGTGGCGTGTTTTAAGTTGAATTTATTTTGAAAAGGTCTTCTGGAAGACATCAGAATGGCAAGTGAATAGTGTTTTAGGTAATCTGTGTTGGCACAGCTCCCCTAAATAGAATTTCCGGGCATCTTATGTAAATTAACACACTTTTTCTTCATTTGAATTAATTCAATGTCATGACACTGCTGTTATCAACGTGTTTTGTTTTAGGTTCAAAATACAACCTGCTTTTTCATTAAAGTTGTCGAGCTTTTCTCATAACGTTCTAAGATAATGGCTAGCTTACCATCGTAAAACATTTTGGTCAAAGACTGCTCTACGTCAAGGATGTGCGACAGCGACTGAGTAAACCTATCGGGCTGAAATTTAAATAGAATTCCACATCAAAACAAGGTGAGATTTGGGAGCAAATATACCTGTTTCTGACAAAATAACTTACCGGCTGACTCATGAGCCACTCAGTAAACTGCTGAACCTTGCCTTCTAATCCCTTGAAAAGAAAGACCAAAAAATCGTGAGCTATGCAGCAGCTGCAGTGGTGGCTGAGCAATCGATCGAATTAAGCTACGCTTCTGAATGATCCACTATGTCAGTAAGCTGCCCCCTTGAGTGGTACAAATATGGACTTGCAGCGGCGTTCACTCGGTTAACTCATTTGGGAGTTAAAAATTGGGCTGCAAGTTGCCAGTTGAGTTATAGCATGAGACTAAATTGATTGCAAAGAAGAGAACATTAAGAATTGGCGGCTACTTAAGGGAGGTATTACAAAGACGTATTGGCTACCTTAAAGTTTTAAGATAATTCGTATCAGTCATCGAGTGTTTAAGCTTATCTTTTCGAGTTTCTCTTCATAGCTATCTTCTATTCGCTCATAAATAATAAAAAAAAAGTTGTTGAAAAGAATGTTGCAATTTTGTTCTTTTGAATAGCCGCGTCAGAGAGGAAGTAATATATGCACGGTAATATATGCGATATCAGTCTTTTACAAAAAAAAAATATATGAAAAAAAAAAAAGAAAGAAAGAATGAATGAAATCAAAGTTCCTGCAAACCGTTTGAAAGATCAAGTTGGGAATTAAAGAAGGAAAGGGGGAAGGGGGAGTTCTGTGTTGTGGAACGATGCGTTTAGATGTAAACTAAAAAACTTATACTCATCTTGCCTTCAAAACATAAATAAATAAAAACCAGGCCGGGAAACCGCTCCAATCCTTTCATGAAAAACAAAACGAGAGTTGACAATGAGAGGTGTTGGTTTATTGGGATTCTTACCGGCTTAAGACTTCTTGTTTCCTCCACTTTTTCCTCGCCTCCATCATCGGGGGCATTAATAGCGTTGAAAAGATTTTCGAGCTCTATAAAAAAAAAATTGAAGAAAACATATAAAGAAAAAGTAAGAAGAAAAAAGCAACGAGATGGATCGAGGACTACATTGCAGATGTGACGTCATAATATTCTAAAATGAAAATTATCAAACCTTTTGAGCCTTAATTAACTTTGATACAAATCTTCAACTTCAAATAGTAATGAAATGTAAATTATTAAGCAACGTCATCAAGCAGCCGTAGCAACAGGTCTCTTACAGATAATTTGCCTCTGGACTCCTATTGCTACAAC
>OZ037778.1:2272500-2327500 GCA_964035525.1 Porites cylindrica | reverse complement strand
GGCCTTTTTTCAGTGTTAGAGTGCTTTTATTCAACCGATTATAATTGTTAATTACGTTATTTATATCGCTTACCCTCCTCGGCTGCTCGTTTTGCCCTTTTGTTGATTGCTGTAATGATAAAAGATTAGAATAAAACCACTTTTATCCTCACCTAGCAACAAATGCTGTATGCATAGCTATTTTGTTTAAACGAGGACGTTATTCCATTAGACAATAGGAGTCACGTTTACGACAAACGGCAAGCATGAATTTTACCGACTGCACGTGACCAAGTTTTCCTCAGTTTTACCTGTCTTTTACCGATGTTTACTTCTACCTAAAAATAAGTATAGTTTCACGTTGTTTTCATCGATAAGAATTGTTTTAGACTGTTTCATCTGCTCATTTTCTATTTTGAGGAATTCTCAACTTGAATCTGATGTTTGCCGTTTTCCATAAACGTGACTCTCATTCTCTCTAATATGCAGAACTATAATAAACTTTCACAAAGTCAATTTGACTACTCCATACAGACTATCAAAAATTACCCTCGGTTGATCGTTTTGTTTCTTTATGGGACTTTTCTTGAGGTTCGTCATCTTCATCTACATCTCCTCGAGCCACGCGGATGAGTTCTTTATCCGAGTCATCTACTACCTCTGCAGTTTTATGACCTCCTATCAAATGAGCAACAAGAGAAGAAATTCTCAACTGTCCATAGCCTGTTCAGGAGCATTAGCCACAGGCGTTATTTTCAGTGTTTTTTTTTTAGGCGAGAGAAGGCAAGCGCCAAAAAGGCGTGGAGCGCTAGACATGCACACGCGATGAGGAAAGGCAAACAGCGCACAACAGGTGCAACATATCGCTGATTATACACTTTTAAACAGCCTGGCATCTTGTTTTGCAACACACCATGAGTTCTTTGCTTGACTAACTTATCTATTAACTCTGTGGCCTTGTGTTGCTCTATTAATAATATGATCATGGAACTGAGTGGAGTCCGATGCGGTCTGTAATCATACAAGCAAGCATTAAACAGACTGGATTGGAAGACATGCACGAAGTTCTTTTACCAGTTATTCTTAAGTTAAGAATTTTGAAAATTTAAACACAAGAGCCTTAGCTTCGAGGGCTTTTTTTCTTTTTAATGCTGAAATCAGCGCTGCTGATACCCAATCAGATTAGAAAACTTGTTAAAGTTATGATTAAACACTAGTTATAGCGACAGAAAATGCTCTTAAGTAGACAAAGCCTCATTAAGTGCAGAGATGTCGCCCATAGCTAGTTGCCTGTGTGACAACTATCCTTGACGGCTTGTGTGCAGGCACAACAGTGATCCAACAAATAAACAATGGACAGTTACAGACGCCCCCGTTACGACCCTGCCTCAATGCAAGTAGACTGTGACATAATCTAAGACAGTCCAGGGCTTATGCCATGCCCCGTACACATACAAATCGTTTTAAGAACACTTTTATTCCAAGTATGTGCACATAAATTTTTAGACTAGTTTGTACATAGTTATATAGAGAGAGTTTTTCGCATTTTTATAGAAATGTTTTTTGTTATAATTTCAATTGGTATTTATTTTTTTGGAATTTATTTATTCTTAGTTTTAAGTAATTGTAACGCAATTCAGTCTACGGACTGCCATGTTCGATATTTTAATAAACTATCTCTCTATCTATCTATCTATCTATCTATCTATCTATCTATCTATCTATCTATCTATCTATCTATCTATCTATCTATCTATCTATCTATCTATCTATCTATCTATCTATCTATCTATCTATCTATCTATCTATCTATCTATCTATCTATCTATCTATCTATCTATCTATCTATCTATCTATCTATCTATCTATCTATCTATCTATCTATCTATCTATCTATCTATCTATCTATCTATCTATCTATCTATCTATCTATCTATCTATCTATCTATCTATCTATCTATCTATCTATCTATCTATCTATCTATCTATCTATCTATCTATCTATCTATCTATCTATCTATCTATCTATCTATCTATCTATCTATCTATCTATCTATCTATCTATCTATCTATCTATCTATCTATCTATCTATCTATCTATCTATCTATCTATCTATCTATCTATCTATCTATCTATCTATCTATCTATCTATCTATCTATCTATCTATCTATCTATCTATCTATCTATCTATCTATCTATCTATCTATCTATCTATCTATCTATCTATCTATCTATCTATCTATCTATCTATCTATCTATCTATCTATCTATCTATCTATCTATCTATCTATCTATCTATCTATCTATCTATCTATCTATCTATCTATCTATCTATCTATCTATCTATCTATCTATCTATCTATCTATCTATCTGTGAGTGGTCTCTCTTTTGCTCGAAAATCTGAGAGAGTGAGAGCGAGTGCGATATGTGAGTATGCCAGCAGAGAAGCCCCGAGCAGCAACTTGTGGCACAGCTTACTCCTCCCGGCTACGCCACTTGCATACTCGCATACTCGCATATCGCACTTGCTCACAGATTTTCGTGCAAAAGAGAGACTGCTCACAGTCTGCAACACCAGTCATTTACGGCTATGTTTAAATGGCGTCATCTGGGGATTAACATTTTACTAGTAAATTAGATCATGACGAGAGTTGTTTGAAATGGGTTTACAATATTAAGTCATAAGAGTGAATTTTAACACTGTAGCGTTGCTCATGGCAGCTTTAGTTGTAATGACTAGTCTCATCGAAGAATTGAGCACGAAGTCAAAATTTAGACACATCGAGTAGTTACAGTGAATTCCAATGAGCGCCCAGATCGGCCAAATTAAAAAGTTAAAAGATGTCATATTTAAACCAGTTCAAGGCCGCACCCTTAAAATACAGAATCAGCTTCAGGTTACAACTACACCATTTGCCCAAATAATTCACTTGTAAAGCAGCCAAGAATTAAATAACTCTTTGCCGGACATCGAGAATAGAATGATTGTAAATATAAGTGCCAGATAACTCGTTCTGAAGAAAGCTGAATAACGTAGGTTCAATTATTCAAGCGTGTTTAATTTTATGGCGAATAAAAATTGAGATTCTTACCAAGTGGGTGTGGTCAATTTTCGAGCAGAATCACGGACATTTCAACATTCTTTAACTAAATTGAAAAGTCGAAAGATCACACGAGAAATCATTAATATTGTTCACGCGAGAAAAATATTATCACAGGAAAACTAAAAACCGTGAGAAGCCGGTCACAAGTTGATTATGCGCTCCAGTGCGCTTAAAGAGTTTCTGATTTGGACTAACACTGAGTTTTTAGAATTGGTCGCGACAGGAGATAAAGCATGCATTTATTTTTGGGTTGGTTGTCAGGTTTAAAAGAAGTTTTCTTGAAGCCCTTAAGATTCAATTCTAATCTAAGTTTAGTTTAATTTTCATTTATTTTTTGGAGCATACACAGCAAACTGCACGATAATGTCATATGATCAGAAAAACAATCATAATCATCAGCAATTGTCACCTCGTCGATCAAATCAGCTCCAGTCTGGTCAATTTTCATCAGGTTTGTCAATTTCTAGTTGAAAACTCTAATAAAAAATCCGAAAGAATCCAAAGGAAGTGTTTTATTTCCAGTAACCTTTAACTTGAAAAAATAATTGAGTTTGCATTTAAGTGCCGGAACTAGCTGACTGGTGGCAATGTATTCTGGGGCAGAACAATATTTCAAACACAGAGTTATGGAAGCATATCGTGTTCCACTTGACAACTTTAAACTCATGTCCAACTGAAACGCAGTGCTTCAGAAATGCGGTATGTAAAAACATTACCACTTAGCACCATTAAAAGAGTTTCCTACCTGATCGGTGATAAAACAGTAAAGTCACAACTAACGGGCCTTGTCTATAAATTAGTACATTAATCTGCTAGGTATGACTTATGAGTTGAGAGAATCTATCACTAGCTTAGGAATACTTTCAACTTACTTTTAGACGGCCGTGAATATCCTACTGCACAAAACCCAAAGATGAGAATTACTACCGGTATCCTCATAGTATTAATTGGGAAAAAATTTTTTCCCAATTTTCCCCAGTTCTACATCCAAGTTTCGGACATGAAAATTTCCGATCTTTGCTAATACCAGAAATATCACACTCTACGCTCTGATTGGCGCAAAGGTAGGTAAAATAAACACGAAATCCGATATTCATGGTACCAGCCCTTGTTTTGGCAGGTGAAGCGTTGTTATTGGTTGATATGGATGAGGTAATGATTACGGCGCGAGAAAATGACGTTATTGATTAGACATTTAGCAGTTTATCGCACCTTCGATACTCACACAATTAACTTATTTTCTTGTTAAAGACAAAATTATATCGACAATAACAACATTCTACTCGATTGCGGAGAAATACTTCTACAGTCAACCCGACAAAAAGCCCTTCATATAATATTGTAGAAATTCGGACGGTTGGACAAAATAAGTTATGCAATCAAGCGTGGCTAGACATTAATCGATTCTGTTAAAACGACGAATCTTGTGACATAGCGAAAATGCAATTGAGACATTCTTAAAAACGGGTATAAACTAACTGTTCCCAAAAGAAAAATGTTTTGGGCGTTTCTGTTATTAGTTCTAATTGTATTGCTGACGTCTTTCACATACATCTACACTAACACGTCTGGGGTTTCAAGGCTTGCTTCATTTTTTTCATCTCTTTATTCCAAAAATGGCTGGCTTTGAACCGAATGTTTCCTTCTCAGTTTTTCCTTTGATTCACCTAAAGGTTGCTCTGCATTCCGAATCTAAATCAGACTAGAGCAATCGCGTGCCAGATCCCAATCGTTTGTTTCGCGGCTAACGCGCGTTTCCCTTTTTTTTCAGAATTGGAAACCCTTGATTTTGCTAGGTTCAAATAAACAAAATGTTCTTGTTCTATAAGGGTAAAAACACTAATCATGTTACCTGATCATGTTATGTTTGCAAAGCACTATACACTTTAAAACTGCTGAAAAATCAGTGACTATCAATTTTTAACACGGTAAATTGAATTTTGCAATCAACCCCGTTAACTCGAACCCTAGCTTGATCAAACTGTTTTTCGTTTCCCTTCATGGTTCGAGTTACCGGGCTTCTACTGTACTTAAAAACGAGAGCTTGAGAAAACATGTGCAGGCTATGGGCATGCGTTTTGCCCTTTCGGCTGTGTGTACACGCAAACTACCCGACCCATACAAAAGAAAACGTAACTGTTGAAGTATGAAAAAAAAAGTTTTTATTTGACTGTATTGACCTCTACCCTACTATATACAAAATGAAAATAGTTCGTTTAAAATTTACAATGTATTTACTTATAGAACTTTAGGCATGTTGAGTGACTGGCAATAATCAGTGCACGACTTTAACAGGGGTGGTGTGGATTGTTTGAACCGCGGGGGCACGTGACGTTCTTGCACCCGTCGAGCGAGCTTGTGATGCCCGCTGACCATGAGGAAGACGTATTGGGGGAGCTCCTGAGGCGGCCTGCTCTGATGAGTGCTTCTCAATTAGAACTGAACTGACAGGCCCTTGAGTGCCAACAAGACCTGTAATTGCAGAAGAATGAATCGGTAACCTTACACAGGGTTCACACAAAATACTGGAACCATTTTTTAAGAACTTTTTAAGGACCACATTAGATTTTCAATGGACTACCTACTGGGAATAAATTTCACAGATTGTACAAAAATGCACATTCCAGTCTATTCTAATAAGGCTTTAAGGCTTGAACTGTTTGCTTCTACAACTTCTCTACATTTTTTATTTTACTTGTCTTAAATTAGTAGTTAATTATTGCATAAAACATTAAGCACTTTATGTAAATAACCTTGTTGATAAGACAAAAGAAAGGGAAAAGCTGGGCCGACTGGTCTTTAACAGATACAAACTTGATTGGTGAGAGAGGTAAGGGTTCAATTTTTTCTGTAAGTCATAAGAAAAATATCGTGAACAGGGTGGCAAATACGCGGTTTGATTCTACGTTTAAAGCCTTAACAGATCCAAAAATGATACAAAAATAAGTTTGACTTGTTTAATCCGAGAAAATTCACAATTTCAAAAAACTAATGCAGATTTTCCAATAGAAGGCATCTTAAGTAAGTTGTGCAGAATCAGCGTGTGCTGCAAGAAGTGGATACATAAAACGGAAATCACAAATAGTTGAAAAACAAAATTACAAAAAACAACAACAACAACAACAAACAAACAAACAACCATGAACAGTCTACACACCTGCAGTGGCCTTTTGTCCTTGAATGTCTGATCGACAAACAGCTTTCACTGTGACAGTCTTTCCTCCTAACTGACCTGGTCTCTCTGCTGAAGGCCTCTGTCTGGAAGGCACGTAACCAAACTGCTGCTGCGTGACTGATTGCCCAGATGTCGTGACAATAGGAAGTGGAGGTTGACGACGTGGCATGTCTTCTGTATCTAACAAAAACAGCAGTACCGTTTATTTAATACGTAAGAAATGCGGCAAAAAACACAGACGCCAACTCTTTTCGTAAAGGTAATTTACATCACTGGCCAATCATTTATCGAGCTGTTTACATATAATGTATTTGACCCTGTTTTCTAGAAGTGCTATCTCTCTCATTGGAACTGTTATCTAAGTGTACTGGAGTAATTATATGAAAGTAGATCATCGCAGTTATAGACGCCTTTTCCAGTTGCGAGAAGAAAGCCTGAAAAAAATTCAGGCTTGTACGGGATTCGAACCCTTGACCTCTGCGATACCAGTGTGGCGCTCTTACCACTTGAGCTAACAAGCAAACTGGGAACAGGTCGTTGAATTGGTTCGTTATAAACCCGTGAAAGGACGGAACTGGAACTGGAACTGTTATTTTAGTGATATTTTAGAGTCAAACAACGTAAATAGCCAAGTGGTTGCCTCCTAACAGTTCGGATTTTTAATTTAGTTATGTTACGTTTGGATGATTTGTTCGGCTCTTACTATTTGAATGGAGTGCCTGTAAACTAGCTGGATAGGCTAAGTACCCTCTCCACTATAAACAAACCTTACACCTTTAGCCGTTAACGTTGCAATATATCCGCTTTGTTTCCAGCCACAACTAAGAATACAATACCGTACCTGAGAAAGTTCCGTCACTGCTGCTAGCAGGTGGTGGGGGTCTTCTTCCACCCTCTTCTCCTTCTCTAAACATGCTCATGGCCTCAAGATTGAGAGCACACACTCCACGCATGAATGCTTTCTTCATGGTTTCTTCATAACGCTCCCTCTCGGCATGAAGGCGAGCAATCTCCGTTCGCGCCATCTCGAGCTCACGGTTAGCCTAAAACATGAACATCCGCTCATTACAATCTTTCCCCCATTTTTGAAGGAAGTGTAAAAAGTCTCTCATAGACTATAGTCTAAACGGATGTTAACTACAAACGTATTTCAACATTATTTACCCAGTTAAACATGAAAGTAACATCACAGATGGTGAAGAAAAAGTATAGTCGCAAAACCCTAAAGAGATGATTGACTAAGCATTTCCTTTGGTAACAGAAGTCTGCAAAAATTACTCTTTATTCTACTGCACATCGAAAACGTACCGTTTGAAGTCGACTTTCATAATCCTCCGTTAACTTCACGCACACGTCTTGAGCTTTGGCCTTTGAAAAGATGAATAAAAACTTCAAATATTGAAGCGTGCACGATGTAAAGCTTTCATTTGGGAACCGACCGCCAAAATTCGACAAGGTGTTAAATAAACACTGCTATTTAGTGTCGAATTTAGTTTAAACTGTTTTGTCTGAAGACAGTTATGATAAAGTCATGCAAGAGCTCACCTGACAAGCTTTCTCTACTCTTTGTTTCCATTTGGATTCAATAACAGAACGCCAAGCAGTCCAGGTACGTGACTGAAGGGTGTGGTTATAGTGTCTCCGGGCAAGCTTGGAAGCAAAACCCTGAAGAGGCAACCACAACAAAATAGGTCATTTGAATTGATTCAGTTTTAAAATCATGAATGACAGGGGGGTTCATTAAGGTTTTGAACAGGAGGGCAATAGAGTACTAAAGTGTGACGTCATAAAAATGAAATTTCTGAAATTATGGGATTTGTCAGGATATTCTGAAAGAACAATGTCCAAGAGGCCTACTTGCCAAAAATGAGCATTTCGCGGCAAATTGTCCCTGAGATGGTAGCCCAGTTATGCTTACAAAACTCCATACAAACTCTTCTAAATTTTTTTTGGGTCGACCCAACCGGGCAAAGTCGTGTTCACAGCCGGTCAATTTGCCCGGTGCCCGGCCCTTAATGAACCCTCTGTGAATGTCTGTAAGAAAAGTGTTCCCGTTTACGAAAACTTATAACTTGATTGTCCACTTTGAACAACAACAAAAACCCAAAAACAACACATACATAGTTCAAAAAGCTCTAGTTCGTAATGGAAATGAGAAGTTAAGCGACTAACCTCTCTCTTTTCATCACAATGCCGTAGTTTCCACACTGTAAAAGCCCTTAGCAGCTCACTTCTTTCTTTCTGTGGTAGAACACGCAGGTCAATATTGAGTGTAAAGACAAAACAAATATTTGGCTTTTGTATATACGAGGGTAACGCAAGCAAAAAACAAAGACATTTTTATGGCTTAGGAGCATTTTTAGAGTAGGCGGCCACTTGTTTGAGAACTTTAAAGAAAGAGGGGTATTAAACACACTAGGAACGTTTTCTATTCCACGAGATGCAAATTCGTGGCTGGCCTGGGTATGAGATTTATCTCTCTAATTTCTGTAGCATTTCTGCAATTATCACTACAACTGACAATGAACCACAATTGAGTCTTTGTGAGACAGGGTCTGCTCTTAAGTGAGTACAAACTCTTTTCTATTTTATTCATCAGTTTAAAAGGCGGTTATTATCACTACAACTGACGCTGAACCATTCAACAAACCTGTTTTTGAATAGCATTAGTGACATTTGCCACAATTGAGTCTTTATGAGACAGGGTCTGTTCATAAGTGAGTAATAACTCTTTCTGACTTTCCATTTCATTCATCAGTTTATTCATTTCAACACCGTGCCTGTACAAAAGATCAAGAGAAAGAACTTAAGGATGGTTTTCTCTAGGAACGCAGTCGTAACGGAGCGCTTGTGACCTAGTAAAAATCAAAAATTGGAATCGTAAGCGGGTCATAAGCGCGACGGGAGTCGGAGTCGGAGGAATAGAGCGTTCCCAATATCGTTTGACTCTTACGATCTTTTGGAAACCGGATTATCGTATTCGGAAGCGGTAGCGGAAGGATAAACCAATGAAAAGCTCGTTCCGATACTTTGGAATTTGCTCAGTTCTTCCGCTTCTACCTCCAACTACAGCACTGACCTTGTAGTTATGTTTTCACTCGATCGTAAAGCTCTACGCTTCTGATTTAGACCCGACTCCGTGGCTAGGAAAATAGTAACCAAACAAACTACCTAACAGATCCAAACAAGCCAATATCTAAACATCGGGCTGAAAATGACAAAAGGCGTACTGGACATACCGTAAATCCTCTATTAAGCCCCCCCCCCCCCCCCGGGGCTTATTTATGTCAAGCCCATTTAAGGGGGGGAGCTTAATAGAGACGGGAGCCTTATTTAATTCAGAAATGACGATGGTATCAGTTTCCCATAAAGAACTAGAATATAAAGTGGAAAAGCTGAAGTACAAGAAGTTTTAGGTCATATACAGCGGAGGATCAGAATCAAATCCGAACTTCCAGTTGGTAAATAAACCCTCCCGGATCAGTCCACATTATATATACAAAAATTTACATTCGTGAGTGATTAATACAGTCTATCATTTATTTGTGAAGAATAATTAGGGGTGGGGAGGGGGGGGCTTATTAACTTTTTTCCTCTGAAAAGGGGGGGGGGGGGGGGGGGGGCTTAATAGAGGATTTACGGTAAGGACTTTTGCCATTGATCTAAGCACTGAACCAAACAGTGGAAATTAGACCTACCTTATTTTTGGCATGCCCCCTTCTGCGTTTGCTTTGTGCACCAAACCCGAGAGAATTTAATAGTGCCCTAGTGCTCGTGTACCCCCCGGAAAACGCCTGCACTGCTCACTGAAAGTGTTACGCGGCGAAAATAAGGGAAGAGACTTTCGAAATCAGGTAGCAACAAACGTTTTTAACCTCATTGCTGTTACGTTTCTAAGGTCAAATAAGTGAATTAAATCGCTACGTTTGATTCATGACGGTCACTGTATTAAAATAAGGAGCGTGACATAACTTTCTGAAATTTACATAATGTCACATGACTTGCTTCACAACACTGCACTACCTACAGAGTTATCTCTTATGTTGAACTATCAGAATGGCTTTAGATTTGCAAAGAATACGTCTTACAGACGACCATACTTTGGAAACTGCCTCTGAGGTAATGCAAATGCTGAAGATGGATCAGCGGCTACCAGATGGAAGAGAATCGTATTTACAGTTGTTAGAGGACCTTAACTTCCGCAGTAACCAAGATGGCGGTGAACAACACACCCAGTTCGTTTTCCAAGGACAGTGCATGATACTGGGAGATGCGAGAGTGGGCAAAACAAGCTTAAAGAAGTCACTAATAGGACAAGGGTTTGATGCTGAGGAACCGAGGACAAAAGGTGTAGAAGTTAGCTTAGTCGATCGGAAATGGAAAACTTCGGATCCCACGACTGGTCTCAGCTTTGGAAGCTTTTCTCGGTTTACAGAATCTGCTCTTCTCGAGTTTGCCATTTATTGGCCAGGCGGAGCTGAATTTGTTATAACTGAAGACTTGACTTTCATTTTTTCTGCTGGCAGGTTTTTGTTTACACTTGGAATAATTAGCTGGGTTATCTTATTTATGTGGCTACTCTCTTTAGCTGAGATGTCTGTTACCTTTTGTGGATTTTCTTTGAGTACATTTGTAATAGCAATTTTACTTCACTTTATTCGCTTAGAAGACCCAGAAGTTATCACTTTGTTTTGCATGATTTTCACTATTCGTCGTTTCATAGTAGGGTTAGGGACTGCATATCTGCTGCCAGGGCTTCTTAAAAGCATAGAATGTAGCAATCTCAAATTCTCGTTATCAGGAGATCGACAATACGCTTCTTGTGGCACCCAGTATGTCTGGGTGGCCCACTTATTAATCTTCGCAGCAATGTTTGGTTATATCTTTCTCAGAGTGTCGCTAATGAAGAAGATTAGGTATTATTATAATTTCGTCAATTTATCCGGGGTCGATTCAACAGTCCCTGGACAAGTGATATTTGAAGATTCGTTACCTATTTTCCCGCGAATTGTACTCTTTACTGTACCTATCATAAGCGGTTTTACTTTTGGTTGCATTATTGGCTTGTCAACTGAACCTTCTGAGTGCACATATTGTAAAATTATTCACTATACAGCGATTTCACTTTTTTGTTATTCAATTTACACATTTTCAGGAACATTACTGTCGTGGGTCAATCGGCAAGGTCAAGTCGCCCTTGTCTTATTTCTTTACATATCAATGGAGAAAGCTGACTTGAGCTTATTTTCATTTTGTCCATTTTCTATGTATGTGGCAATGTTTGCTGTATGGGCCTGCCAAACTTTGTATAAAGATTGGGATGACATGTTCTCTCTCTTCACCAGTATGGGCAACATTAGGGAAACAAGAGCTAGTTTTACTCTTATACTTATAGAGAAGTGTATATTGAATTTTCGAAAGCTAAAGTTAGCCCTTCAAAATAAATTTTGCAGTGTTAAGCTGAAACTCCTGGACTTTGCAGGTGATGAAGAATATTACGCTTATCACCATATCTTCATGAGAGATCAAGCCATCTATATTGTTGTCTTTAACATGGCAAACTTTGCAGACAACAATTTCAGAAACATTAAAACAAAAATCCAAAGACTTCGATTCTGGTTGGAATCAATCTGTAGCAAAGCAAAACCCAAAACACCAATCTTCCTTGTTGGAACACACAGAGGACATATGGACATAATCCACCTAAAAAATATTGACAAACATCTGCAACAACAACTAATGCACTCTTTCAGTGATGAGTTGGTGATGAATAAGGAAGACAAACTTTCGTACTTCCCCACTGAGAACACTCTGGGAAGAAAAGACCGAGGAATTCAAAACCTTCAGAAAGAAATAATGTCCACAGCAGAGGACCTCAGACCAATTATTGGAAGGGAAATTCCATATTCATGGATAAAAATTCAAGATGCAATAATCAATCTACGTGAGAACAGGAATGCAAGGTTTTGTGTGCCACTGAGACAGTTTCCAGTTTCAGTTGGGAACTTCATTTGTACCAACTGGAGTAGGGAAACTTTGAAGTACTTTCACGAGAAAGGACTGGTGATATATAATCATGAGAGGCAAGATTCTGAACTGTCCAGTTGGATTTTGCTGAGGCCAGCTATACTGGTAGACATCATCATTCAACTGGTGTCGCCACTAACAGATGAAGAGGTGTATTTTCAGCGGGGTTTCAGGCGCGATTGGAAACTACTCCATGATACTGGAATGCTCACAGAATCCCTTCTAAAACACATTCTCTCCAGATTCCAAGAGAATGAAGAAGCAATGAAAGGTTTTTTGGAGGAATATGATTTAATTTGTCCTCTGTTCTTCAATGCGACTAACCAGGAGGAAGAAGCACAAGTCACACACTTTGTTCCTTCACTTCTGCCAGTGTCGTCAATGGCGACCGTGACAACACCAGTCTGGTTTGATGGTCCTTATGACAAGACGTTTTACGTGTTCTTCACTCGATTTCTACCACAGGCACTCTTCCAGCATCTTCTGTCACGTGCACACAGAAACAGCAAAGCAGAATTTGCTCATGGTGAGCCAGTTATATGCCAGGATGTGGGCAGGTTTTGGTTGTGGCCCAACCAACCATACAGGCTTTTACAGCTTAAGGATGAAGACATGATTGAAGTCACATTCACTTATAAGAGGTTAGTTTAATAATTTTCATGTTTTCTTTTGACAACAGGCTCGTAGATTTGTATACTGCGGGTAAAGCAGAGAAGGTTTTTATCATAAGAGAGACTACAGTAGGTTGCATCACTTGCTCATTAGTTTGCGCCTAAATAGGACGCATTCTGTGAAATAATTTCCACACCGATGGATGAAAATTCCTTCAAAAAAGCGTTTGTAGTCGAAGAACCAAAACATTTTGCTGTTTTGCACGTGGCGCAAACAAAATTCAAACTAAAGAATTATAAATTCTTCGGAGTCTTTATTCTTTACGGAGGTATTAGAGAATCTAAACATAAGGTATCAGAGCATCCTAGAAGTCTTCAGTTCGAAGGGGTGTAAACGTTAGTTTCGTAACAAAGCGCTTGAGTTTGTAAGCTTTTGCATGACGCGGAAGTTAAATGGCAGCCAAAATAGCTGACATACAGGGTTAAAAGTAGCCTCCCACGCAGGCGTTTTTAGGGGAGCTCGTTTTTCATCTCCCCTAAAAACGCCTGCGTGGGAGGCTAGTTTAAAAGAGACTTATCTTTTGAAATAATGCTATCTTGACAGTCCTTGATCCACAGTAAGTATAACGTTAATGTTTATGAGTTCCTCGAGTGATGAATTAGCAGTTTCGTTGTAAAACTTAAAGATGTTTTAGTTGGATTACGGCCGCTATATTTGTGCCGGCCTCAGAGAGGTACCAACACAGCGTGTCAATACAAAGCACGTAGCTGGGGGCGGGATCAGATTGGGTTGGTGCTTTTGAACTGAGGATCTGCTGCACAAAGCGGCGAAGAGGAAAGGGAAAATACCGTCTTCCTCATTTCCTATGGTTTTGTCACCCACTTTGTCACAAAACAAATGAGCGGCATGACCTGTAAGATGAAAACTATAACTATTACCTTGCCAAAAAATACTCATGCTAGAAAATCTTTAAAGAATTTTTCGCTCACTGAACGTAAGATTGGTGTTCTCTCTCTTTGCACGATGTAGTTTCCTTGTAGCGGGCGAAGTTAGTTTTATATTAATCAACTTTAAGGGGTGAAGTAGAGAACCTTAGATTCGGGTATTGGAAAACATCGTATGCAACAGACTTATCTCAAGTTATGAATATATGAAAATCGAAAATCATATATGTGAACTGCGAGGTGAAGAATTAAATGAAAGTAGATCAATTCTTTTTCAGGCTTTCTTTTCGCACTAAACTGCAAAAGTTGCGTCTATGACTGCGATGATCTACTTTCCTATAAGACGTATCTCAAATTGACTCTCTTTATTTTTCTCGCGGCTTTACAGCCTAAACAATAGCAACAGCTACACAGGCTAACCCCTAAATTTAGATAAAGCATTTTATCTCACAAAGGAAAAGTTGCATCTACCTGATTCTTGGCGTGGCTATTTACCTATTATATTTTTTCTTACATTTCAAAAAAATTAGAGGAAGTACTTGAAACACTGTCAGTAGAGCTATGTATCCCTAACTGTTAAAACAAACTGCCCGTATTTGGTATTAAATAGCTAGACTAAGAAATGATACTCCATTTCACAGGGAGGGACAAGAGATGAAGCCATCAGCTGTACTGGCTCACATTTTCAGCATGGTCAGTGGGATCTGTAGGCAACATTTTCCTTACATCAAGTTTCACTGTGGCCCATTATGCCCCTCAGAGAGGTGCCCTGGACATCAAGGAAGTTATATACCACACCCTGGGGTGCAGCAATTATATTTTCGACGCCATGTGATCAATGTGTTGCCCGCCCGCCAACAAGCTGTTATTTCTTCATTCTACTGTGTTAATGACAACTTTGAAGAGCAATTGAGGGAATGGGTAGAACACTATGATGACTGAATGAAACGATTTCTTTGGTTTTAAAAAGATATTGGAACAGTTTGTTACTGACAGGGCTGTCGTTAAGAGGCAGGGGCTGGGGATTTCCACCAGCTACTGTGAACGTGGCCCCCAAGTGCTCTCAAAGGAAAATAGAAGAAAAGGAAATAAAAACCAGAAGAAAAAGAATAGAACCAAAAGAACCCCTAGCTGTTTGATTCTCTGCTTACTTGTTGTATTTACCCAGCAACTTGAAATCTTAGTGACAGCCCCGTTAACTGTATCAAAAGCTGGGCATATGTACCAAAAGGGACAATGGCAGCCTATAGAATGTAACCTTAAGAGTCAGCATTAACAACTGTAGTAGGAGTTTATATCAAAACTGAGCGCAATATAACCGAAACGGCAAATGATGTTGTACATGATTGCATGCTTTACATCACTGTCTTAGAATGGTCCAGCTGTCCTGTATGGACACCAACTTTGTACTTGGCACTTGACTTTTTGATTTGTGTTTATTGTTGTTGACGTTTTGAAAAGTTAAACAAAAACAAAAAGGTTCTGCAACACCACAGGTATATATTTTATGAAAACAAGTACTTCAAGTGTTGAATTTATCGCTACATGTACATGTATCTTATCTAATGACACTTACCTTCAGTATAAAAATTACAAAATCTATTGTTTTCCCTCTTTTCATAATTTTTGAAACAAATGTTACTTTTACAATCATATACAGTAGATGACAAAATTTAGAGGCGCCAGCCATGGTTTAGTTACAATTATATCAGTTTATGATGAGGTGGAATCCATATAAGCATTCCCAAGTAGCAGATATGCTTAGTGAAAAGGTTTTTATCTTCAACAGATCTTACTGTAATTGAAGCAAAATATAATTATTTAATTTCTAGACTATCTACCAGGGACATTTTATCAGCACCTACATGTACACTCTGTAGTACATATTGTCTATTACACTGCATTGTTAACCAAAGTGGTTCCGTTACTTTGGAACTAGGGAAGGATACAAATCAAGATCAGTGATCCAAGATCACTCAGATCATGTTACATCAAATGAACTGATAAATCTTTTCCGGGGGTGGATTTGGCGGATCCTTTGAAGCACTACAGCTGTGGGTGCATGATAAGAATAACCTCAGATCACCGATCCTAATTTGGATCATCCCAAGATGGAATGCAACTTTTATTTTAAGTTGAGAACTACCTGACAGTACAATGTAAAGAATAGCACATTATACTTCTTGGGAAATGATACATGTACAGATTCAAAGCATTGTGCTGAAGGGGATTTGTTTTTCAGGTCTCTTATTCCTCTTCCAAGAGCTTTCTAGATCATTAAATTCTTGCCAAATTATTATTTTTATTAAAAATTATTTTAAATTTGTTGGATTTTTGTCCTTTTTTAATTTTTTTTAATAGTAATCTTATTCTTTTCTTAACATCATTTGTTTTTTTGTTATTTTGTCTTCTTTCTTTCCTTCTTTCTTGTTACTATTTTTTTTTTTTGCAAAATTAATGTCATCTTGAAGTGCTCAGGAGGAAAACTTCTCACCCCAAATCCTACATGTATAATGTACATCTAAGATTGATCTATCCATATGGTGGATTATGTCACTGATTTATGATCAATCATCCTTACCAAATGATTATGTGGTTTTGATATACACTGTAACAGTGTGCAAGCATTCTTGAATCCTGCATTTTGCAATAATTACATGTGCATTAAATTAAGAACATTTCTGAAAATAGTACCTACATGATTGTACATTTTGGGGATTTAAAACAATGTACAGTACCTTCTCTTCTCCTGCATCAAAAGCTGCTTTTGTTTTTCAAAAAGACCCATCTTACATTGAGCAAATTCAGCCTGTGTTGTAAAAAAACAATACCTATGAATAAATGATGGACATGTACTGCATAATATAATAAATTCAAACTACTTTATAAATGTACACTGTATATGGACACTAGTCTATTTCCAGATTTGTTGATACTGGGTTGGCGGTTGTTTAACCTTTTTTCACTGTTAGTAGAAAAACACAGTGCAGGTAGCAAGAAAGAGGAAAAACCAGAGTGACATTTTCTTCTTTGGATAGGGAGATTGGCTGCCTATAATGGCAATTTACATTTACAGGTTTACGTGATACTCACAGACAAAAAGTTCTAACAATTTTGATATCAAAATTCACACTTGGGTCAGAGGGCTAGGGGATTAAAACAAAAGATATCACTTTGAGGCTCAGGGACAACAATCCATTATTTTCTACTGTTTTATTCCCCTCAAGCCTAAGAGCCTTGACGAAAAATATATATTCATGTACATTTGACCCTCCCTTATTTAAGAGGCCAGAAATCAAAGTCCTGAAATAAAAGGCCATTTGCACAATGGCATCATTTTACTACTACAACCAGAATCTTCTTCGTTTTTCCATTCACATTTAAATTTGGTAATCCCAGCGAGGTTGAAATAACAAAGGTGTATAATTTGCACAAGAAAGGAAAAACCCGAAGGATTCTGGTCGCAGTAGTAAAATGACGCCATTGTGCAAATGGCCGATTGTAGAAACGATATGGAAGCTAAACCTCAGTCTATAAAGGAGCTGCCTCTCTCCCAATGAGAGTTTTCCCATTCAGTGCACCCTGTTTTAGCCAGAAGGGTGTCCAGCTGCCCTATGGACGCCCATTTTCGGAAGAAATACAGGGAAAATACACTTAATCTCTTATAGTTTTATGGGAAAACATGCCTTCTCAGGGTTCTCAATAGAAGGCGGCACCCGGCGATTGATCGCCGCTTACTTTGAGATTTATAGCCGCTTACTTTGTATTTAAGTCGCTTTTCTTTGCTTTGTTTTGACACCTCTGGCTTTGCTGAAGAGCCTCCTACTTTATCAGTGATCACCTCCTATTTAAAAATCTATTGAGAACCCTGCCTTCTGGACGGCCAGTTTTCACTGTCTATGTTAAAGTGTCACCTCTATAAAGCAACCATCAAGCACTTGACATATTAAGTTTGGCACCCGGTTCATGATGAACCCTGATTGAGTGGCCACCCTCCAAAAAGCAGCCACTCCCCAAACGCCGGGAATTAATGGCCACTTAAAGGGGGTTTAACTGTTACTATATTGACATTGTTCTATTAAATACAGTGTACACTTTGAACAGATTACAATATTTAGGGCTTCTGATAGGTCGTGGAAAAAAAAAGTCCAAAAAAGGTTACTTCCACAAAAACAAGGGGAGTCATAGAAGATTTGAGGTTAATAAGCGGCTTGCATAATAGTGCACTTCTCAGAAAAACTGTTCTTGGTTAATTAACTTAGATTGAGGAGGGTGTTCAGGTTCCATCTTGAGACTGGTTTTCTTACTATTAATTTTAATTACAGCACCTTTTCTCATTTGGCAACCTTTTTTTTTAAATAATTTTAACTCCTCCATTGGCAAAAATAAAAATAATAAATAAACAAATAAATACACTGTACTAATAAGCTTAGCTAACCAAAACATTTCTCTTTAGATCCAAGCACCAGTTATCAAGTAAAGCTTCCATTCTTGCTAGGTCAGCATCTATTACAGGTGAAGCTGGTGCAGGAGGAGTGCCTGGGGATTCCTCAGGTGAAAGGGATGATAAAGACTTCTCTTCAACGTCTGGAGTCTTAGCTGCAGTTGTTGTAGAACTTGATTCTAGCATTGTGTACAAGTTAGACAAACAAACATTTCAATCATTTTTTTTTACAGGGTAATCCACATCCACTCCTCTTTGCTATACTGTGTATGGATCCATCAAAAGCCCCCCACCCCAACCCAGCAGTCCTATGGTTGAGGTAAAATAAAAATTGAATTCATTTAGGAAAAGAAAGACAAAAGAAAGGGAAAATGGCTAAACAAAAGCTTACATTTTTTCCCATTCACAAGATAATAAATGTAGACCATACCCATTCACTCCTTATCGTGAGATTATTGGACACATTTTTATAACAGTGTGAATATAAACCGGGGCCACATAGACAAAGTTGACTGGTGGATCACAGGAAAGTAACAATACATTCCAAGAAAGTTAGTAGTCAATTATAATTACCATGAAACAGAACAAACACCACGGATTGAATTCAACCAGTCACAACCTACAGATGTGACCTTATGAACAAGCTAAAGAAAGCCTGTGTTTGCAGAGTGGTCCAATAGAATGAAAGACAGATGCGAAGAACGCAAATGATAGTTATATTTTTGACTTGAGGTCATATGTTATCGCCAAGCACAGCAATGGTAGCGAAGAACTTGCTGGTAGACCAAAAAAAATAATGGCTTGTGTCAAACAATTATGTCTCTGGGGTGTTATTTGTAAAGTTTCCATTAGAAAAACATCGTCTGGTGAAACATTTTGCTTTCTTGAAAAACATTTGCTGTTTTTACATGTACTTAAACCTGTGCTTCGAGTAACTTATTGTTTACTTACGAGCTGTTGATTGGCTTACGAACAACTTTCTTGCAATGTATTGTTATTTTCCTGTAATGCGATTGGTCAACTTTGTCAAAGTGGCCCTAGTTACAATATATAGTCGCAGTGTAATCTGTGGACAACACCCAGTGCATCATGCTGCCCTTCAAATGAAACCTCAGGTTTACCTCGGTGTAAAACCTGTGAAAGTTTTCTTTGTTTTCTAGGTATTATTTTCCTTTGCCCCATTATGTTGACTTATCAGTAGCTCCTTTGTATTTATTGTTTTACATCACTCGGGAGTTTCACAGGTTTTTACACCGAGGATGAGCTGTTAACCTGTTTCACCGAACATTTTTCAAGATGGCACTTATTTCAAAAATAAATTTGAACTTGAAAGAATCTTTTCTGTTGGCCTCTATAAGGGTGTGCGTCCTTAATTTCCGCTGTTAACATTAATTTACCGTCTCGTAACAGAGAATCCCTTGCTATAGAGCCCTGCCCTTGAAAGGAAACTCTAAGCGATGGAGTACTGGGCAGTTTTTTAACATCTTCTTTAGCTGCCGTGTGAGACACTTCTTCTGACTTTGAACTACGAGTGGAGACAGAGGTGCTGCTTGACGTTGACGAGGAGCTGTTGCTGTCCGTTTCAGTAGAAGCGGTCACATCATCTTTCGTTGTAACACTCTGCTCATAAACGGTGGGACAGACTTGGATTTTCGGTGTTACAACAGCATACTTTAGTAGCTCTTCATACTCTCTTTGCAAAGCAGAGGAAACTGAACTACCCGGCGAATCCATGTCGGAAATATGAGGCACAGAATCATTGTCAGACGACGCCATTTTGACTGTGCTTGTCGTGAATTCAAAGATAACACTCGTTTTCATCCAGGCTTTTGATTGGGTGAATGAACGATTATACTGCGCTCTCATTGGTTCTGACGGAAGACCGACTGTCCACAGTACTTTTACTGTGATTGGCTGCCCGACCATCAAAATGGCCGACACTAGGAAAGTTTAGCACTAAGTGAATGTTTCATGTTTATCTTTATCAGCGAAGCGTTGTGAACATTCATCTGCCGTATATTTTAAGAGGTTTGGATGACGGCTTACATTGGTCTAAAATGTCATCTCTGAGGTGATCGAAGGTTGTACGGAGCACTGATGATTCGCGTTCGTGGATCGTAGTTGTCAGACAAGCTTAAAGGTTAGTAGGTAAGCTTAAGTGTACATTGGTTTTTTTTTTTACAAGTTTTTACGTTTCTATATCCAATGAAAGGGGCGAGGGACTTTCCCTTTTTTACGTCACAGAATTGGACACACCTCTAACTATCCCCATCATTCAGTAAGGGCAAAAACAAAAAACTAACCAACAGTCATTATGGCGTGGACGGTAGACATGCGTGAATTCTAGAATTCTGCCTAAGTCTAAAAGTCTCCGTCCATTAGTAGCTGTTTCAGTGAAGCTGGACAATGGATTGGCAAGAGAGTATTAAAGGTATATGTTACTAAAAGTTCGCCAATGCAAAATACTAGAAAATACGTAATTGTAATGTACGCTTACAACGCATTAACTCAAATCTGCTCAAACGTTTCGATTTAATTATGGGCTCGAGCGTACTGTCGTCCTCGATTGTTCAGGTTTTCTGTTATCGTCCGAAATTTAAATGCATTTGTGAGGTTTCAGTATTTCCAAATCCTTGGAAATCCTTGGTCCGGTATTTTGAGTATCGACGACGAGTAATGTATGTTTCGTTTTCTCCATTTTTCATTGCGCAGTTTAGAATGATGCAATTGCATCGAGAACCGCCGATCGAGAACAAGATCTCTTATACGATAGAAATCATTTTCATTAAAAGTGTGGCGAATAAGTTTATTGATGCATCAGTATAACAAACTATTTAGTTGCAGCAAAGTAAATCACTGTACCTTTATACATGAGCTTTTTTTTAACCCGTACGGAACATGCAGATCTGCAGACTGGTCTTTTTTTCGTCTGCTCAACCGTCTTCAGCAGGCCTGCAGATCACTTGCCTGAAATGTCTGCAGTTAGTATGCAGTTGGTCTGTATTAAGTGTGCAGTTCGATTTTATTTAGTCACGGAAAGGTGAACACAAAAAGTGGATCGGTTCTAAAAGTATCCCTTTACTGTCAGTGAGCTGCAAGTGAAAAGGTGAATGACAGACCTTTAGGTCTGCAGATTGACTGCAGCAAAGTGAATGGAGTATTAGATGTCAGCTAAAAATATGCGAAGAAAACAACACGCTGCAAGCCAAAAGGTGACCTAAAGGTGACCTTTATTTAAGAATGGAAAGAGGCATCGAGAGAGTAACTTAAAATTATCTTTTTTAAAAATAAAGAGAATAACAGCGATTGCTCTTATACATAAAGTTTACACGGACAGCAGGCAAATGATATTTTGATTCGTTGCAACGGGCTAAGCTGGACATTGCCCACCTTGACGTTTTGTCCATGATCCACGATCTTCTACACTTTTTTCATGAAAGAAATCAACCCAATTTTACTTTGGTCGTCGTTAAATTTTATAAAGGACTAAGGACTGAACATTACCATGAGCGTATAAGAATCTTGTAAGTGCGAATTACCCCATCTGAGATTCTTGTATCTGTGTTGCTTGCGCTGGTTCGATTCGTCGATACTTAGCGTAGAAGTCACTGTTAAGTGCATTGTTTGCAAATACGTTTGAGCTGTTCCATCCAAAAACTTCAACAGAACTTCCATCTCGAAACAGAACTAGATGCAAAAACACTTAGAATGTTTGCGCCTTTCATTCAACGGTCGCAAATGTTTGGGATCCCGTGTTTGTCTAGAGATGTAATGGGATCTCATGTAAAAGGACCGACCAATTAGATCACGGCCTAGAATGTCTCCAGGGAATTAGCGATAACATTCCCACACTTGCCAGTCACGGAATAAAATTTATTGAAAGCATAGAATTTGAAGGTTTATTCAATAAGGGATCTTCCTTGAGCACAAGCTTACTCACATTTGTGACCTTCTTTGGGAAAACGTACACTAACGATATTTCGTTAAACGGTTAGACCGTTAGCTGTCCGTTAGTCATCCGTTAGATGATTCAATGAAAATCGTTAGAGGCGTTAGGCAATTCGTTAGCAACTCATCCGTAGCCGTTAGAGCGTTAGTTGTATCCGTTAGAGGTGTTAGTCAATTCGTTAGCAACTCATGTATATCCGTTAGAGCGTTAGTTGTATCCGTTAGAGCGTTAGTCCAGGAAACTAAAGCGTTAACTGACGATTCTATTGCTTTGCTGATCAAGGCCGCTGCCTTCTGGGCGCCCTGTCGTCAGAGGTTTCTACGATTAATTTTATTCGCCCGCGGGCGACCGAAATTATAAACAAGGAGCCCGCATCGGGCACCTGAAACTAGTGATTCTTGCCAAACCCGTTTCCCAACGTCCAGTGAACGAACGACACAATTCCCTACCCGTTCTACGCTTTTGAAACGAAAAATTAATATCAAAATGCTTGGTCGTCGGCTGTAGGCAAAAGATACCGACGATAAGAAGTAAACAAACAAGCACACGTCTTGAAATCCGCTTCTCTGCAGACTTCCGCTAATTGATCTCGAATGAATTGAATGGTTGCAGGAAAACCTTCGGTATAAAAGTCATGACCTTCTTCCCGTCTTTTTGCCTTTAGAAACGTTGCTGTTGTGTGTATTTTTAAATGAAAAGATGCAAGCAAGCAAGATCCATTGTTGGTTAATTGAAATTACACATGATATATGCAAATTTTTCTTGCATCTACAACTATTGATCAGATTGTTCCGTTTTCGATCTCGATACGAACGGTACACTCAGTTGACTCGGAGATTTCTTAGATCATTTATTCAGGTTGTATCTATGTCCTTCTCCTTTTTTGGTACGTTTTGTGGCAATTTCTTTTTAAAAGATAGACTTAGACGAAATAAAACAACTTTTCGTTCTGCTACACAACAGTTCTTTGTGTCGTCACGCAACGCTCAACACAAAGAATGGCTGTGGCTGTGGCTGTGTGGCAGACTTTGCCAAGTATATGTAACCGTCCTAAAACTTAATTTCGATTGAATGCCGCTTTAATGTAATGTGGGAGCCGCTCGTCGGGGCTTAAAGCGGCGACAGAAAGAGACAAAAAATAGATAAGAGAATATCGCAATATCACTGCAGCTCGCGTTCAATAAACAACAAAACTGTCCCCAAGTCCCAAGCGGAATCGGCACGCAAATGTATAATTTCCATGACAACAAATGACGCTTTAACTGGCGTGCACTTGTTTACTCGCGTGCATTACACGAAAGTGATAAAGTATGGCAGACACCGAAAGTATAGTGAGAGAAGAAACTCCTAACGCGGTAATCGAGAGAGCTAAAAAATTCCTACGTGAAGGCTGTGGATGTTCGCGTGGTTCGAAAGGGGGTCCCTGTTCAAGAGAATTTAGAGAAGAAACGGTGCTATTTAATCTCAATAACTGTCTCGAGTTGACAAGTGGAGAGCTCGACTTGATAATTTTAGCCAACATACAAGCTTTCACACGCAACGACTACGTTGGAACTAAGAGAAACGGAACTTCAAGATGCACGTATCAGTTTCAGTCTGTCCTGATTTGCAAAGAGATGTTTCTTCACCTTTATGGTATAAGTTATTCTCGACTTCGTCGACTCAAGGAACATTACGAGACGCATGGTATCTATCCGCGAACCCATGGAAACACCAAAAGGCTTCCCAGTAACACTCTTCCCCAGTCAACCACAGAGAACGTTCATAATTTTCTAACTAATTACGTAGAAGAGAACGCATTTGTTCTACCTGGAAGAATACCTGGATTCAAGTCCGAGGATGTAAAGGTGTTGTCTTCAAGCGAAACAAAAATGAGTGTTTGGCGTGTGTACACTGCCACTTGCGAGACTTCTGGAGAACAATCCGTTAGCTACAGCAAATTCGTCGATCTTTGGCAGCAGTTTTGTCCAAACGTTGTTGTGGCAAAACCATTGACCGATCTGTGCTTTACTTGTCAGCAGAATACAACCAAACTTGTACGGGCCGCAAACCTTCCTGAGCACGAAAAGGCTGACTACATAAAAGCCCAACAGGAACATTTGGACTGCGCCCAGACTGAGAGAGACTTTTACAGACAAACTTGTTTAGATTCAGCAGCGACTTTCAAGCAAATAGAAGAGGAAATGAATTTGAACGAAGAACATGAACCGTGTTCATTTAATGGCACCATGCATTACTCTTTTGATTATGCGCAACAAGTCCACTTTCCAAGCAACCCGATGCAACCCGGGCCGATCTATTTTAAGACCCCTCGCAAATGTGGAATTTTCGGAGTCATGTGCGAAGGTGTACCCCGTCAAGTAAACTATTTAATTGACGAAGCTGCGACTGTTGGTAAGGGGGCCAATGCTACAATAAGTTACGTTCATCACTTCTTTTCGCGTCATGGTCTGGGGGAAACAGATGTTCACTTAAATGCTGATAATTGTTCGGGACAGAACAAAAACAATTACTTTTTATGGTATTTAGCATGGCGGACTGCAACTGAACTTCATCGTAATATAAACTACTCCTTTCTCATTGCTGGACATACTAAATTTGGCCCAGATCGTTGTTTCGGGATTCTTAAGAAGTCGTTCAAAGTCAGTTTTATTTCTTCACTTTATGAACTTGCTAGAATGGTGGACACGTCAAGTAACGCAGGAGTCAACAAAGCTCAACTGGTAGCCACTCACGATGGCCGAGTCATAGTACCTGTATATGACTGGAGCACTTTTCTGGGACAGTATTTTAAAAAACTCCCGAACATTAAAAAATTTCACCACTTTCGATTTTCAAAGGATGAACCAGGCGTCGTCTACTGCCGAGAGTTTTTGTCATCTCCGGAACAAGCTTTTTTTTTACTAAGGAATGGCGTTGCTATCCCTCCAGGTTCAGTGCTTCCACAAAAGATCAACCCAGAAGGTTTAAGCGAGGAACGTCGAAATTACTTGTATCGCGAAATCAGGCAGTTTTGTAAGCCTGGAACGGAAGACTTAGTTGCACCAGTTCCATGATCATTATTTTGATATCTCTGTAGATGTGACTTTTCATAATTCAATCCAACGCTGTAAGAGAATTAGGATTATTATTGCAGTTATTGTATATACACCAGTCGTACTTACTGATGTAATAAAACAATGAAGTTCTACTGAGTAATTTTTTGCGATATTTTCTGTTGTTTCTTTTAGCAGTTATGTTCAGTTAACTAAACCCGATGTATGAACCGAGTGAAACACGGTGTAGTCAATCGAACTTTAATGAGTATACCCTTAATCCTACATGCTAGAGATAATGGCTTTACGTTCCTCTAATAAATCAGGGATTACAGATAAGGGTACACTATTACAAGTTCTGATAGTTCTAAGACAAAAGGAAAATTTATTTGCATCGTTCATTGTGGCGAGTTGGTGAAATGGTGCACAATTAGGAGATCTTGAAGCTCTTTTATTGTGAGATATTTCAGGTGGTAGGGAAATACCAACAAGCCCTTTATAGATCTTGTAAAACATGAACACTTGGTTGATCAATTTTTCGGGTAATCGGGTTCAAAGGTACTATTAAGTTCGATTGAGTTTGCGAGCATAATTAAATAGTACTCTTCATGAGTTCGATTACCGAATCAATCGAACTTGATTGAACTTATCTAAAACGATCGAGCTCAAAAATCGTCGGATTAAGTTCGGTAATCGAACAAAATTAAACTCTCGTTTTCTAATACTCCGACTAACGAAACAAACAAACTTAATGAAACGAGTCAAAATAATACCGAGCTCAATCGAACTCCTTCGGCCGTTAGGCATTTTAATTTAAGAAGGACTAGCAAATTTAGCGTGGATGGCTCTGACCCGACAGCACAACAGTCGATCGGTATCAAAACGGACCGCTGAGGGAACAATTTCGTCCTCAAACAATGACAACAATGCGTCGGATCGAAAACCACCAACCACAAATTAAAGAAAATAACTAACACGTAACACAACCAATGAAGTACCTCGGACTGTCAACAAAGGAAGCACAGTAGCCAATGCGTTTCGGTAATTATGATCCTTCGCTGATAATAGCAATCCACGGAAACAGAATAAAAGGTCTCACACATAAGATGAAACTTCATTTCTGTTCGCGTGCCGGATGATAATGGCTCTTCGAAAATTGTTGCGCGAGACAAACTTACCGTCAAAAGCTCTCTTCTTCTTTCCTGAAGATAATATGACTGGAATTGCCCCTACAAAAATTATCTTGCAAAAAAATAACGTTGTTATTGGAGGAACTGTTACTGTTAACTGGCAAGGGGAAAGAGTGGAAGCTGAAATCATCGCATTAAGTGGTAAGTAAATTAAGTAACTGTTAACTGCGTTTTTCTATTGCAAGGTTTGCCCTTCTACTGGATACCTGGACTTACCATGTTTTTTCCTTTTCTCGTTGTAGAAAGTACCGACGAACTAAATGAGAAGGATCTGATTTGGTCAAAAAGGAATCTTGAAGAAACTGCTCAAGTTGATTACGGCAGTGCACCAAACGAACCTCCGAAGAAGAGATCACGACCAGTAAGTTTGGTTAATCTGTATGATCAGTATTACTCCTATTTTGTTCGGTTACGCGATTATGACGTTCTATTTAGTGACGTTTCTATTTCGTGTTACAGTCGATTCCCGATAACTCGAACCTTCAAGGGAAATCGAAAGAAGGTTCGAATTATCGGGAGTTCGGGTTATCGGGAGTTCGAAGAAAATAGCCAAGAGTAAGGTAAAAAACAGTTTTTACTGCACAGTGAACATTTTAATCACATTCAATTGTAGAAATGTCAAGTGAAAATTAAAAGATACTTCTTGATTATAAATCAGAACGTAACGTAACAAAATATAGCCTAAATAGAGCATGCGTTTTACTGTTTTGAGAAAAAAAGCTGCTTCACGTTAGCCTGTGACAATCAACATCGGCCTCCATTAGTAAACTATACTCCTACAACACGTCAATAGGAAATCCAAAATTCAATGTTTCGCACGTCCGTAGACGGCTTTTTTCCCGACTTTTTAAGGCTCAAAACATGGTTCGAGTTATTGAGGGTAAAATTATATAGAAAATGACCTGAGGGGAAACGAAAATTGGTTCGAGTTAGCGGGAGTTCGAATTATCGAGGGTTCGAGTTACCGAGGGTAAACTTACAGTGAATGTATGACGGAAATCCAGGGGAAATCGATTTTGGTTCGAGTTAGCGCGAGGTTCGAGTTAGCGAGGGTTCGAGTTATCGGGAGTCGACTGTATTACTAATGTTAGTAGTCTGACTCAAATGTTAATGTGTTAACTTGGCACGACCTTTAAGCCTTAGTCACAAACTGAAATAAATTCTCTTTTATTTCAGGAGAAAAGTAATGCCAAGGAGAAGGCGACAAAGACGAAGGAGACCACAGAGCCACCATCTACCGCGACAGCTAAAGTGGTGGATTTGAGAAAGGAAGAGGTAAATATTTTACCGGTAACTATACATTTCAAAAATTTAAAGTTTGACTTTTTGATTTTGAGTTTGATCTTCCTTGAGTGGTGTTTTTCTGTCATAAGCGTAGTTCCGGTTACAGCCGTTTTTAGTCAATGATTATAGTCCGAGTAAAGCCTTTACTCGGACTATAATCACATTTTGATAATGTAGCTTAAACTGAAACGTTTGCGGAATTTTATGTATCTGTTTAACTCGCGGTGACTGAAACTAATACTTCTTTTTTAATTTTGTTCTTTAGAAAGATCACGTCGCAGGAGACCCATACGAAGAATTTTTAAAGGAACAGAGAAAGAGGGAAGAAGACCTGGCAGCTAAACGTAAAAGCGCAACCAAGAAACTGAACCCTCCTGATTCTTCCCACGACGTCATCATGAAAAAAATTGATTCTCCAGACAACATCAGCCTGATTAAAAAGCAGCTTGAAGCAAAAACAAGAGAGTACGATCTTCTAAAGAATCAGATCCTGGATCACGAGCGAATCTTCAAGGTAAGCACAAAGCAATGTAGCTTCTTTATTCTCCGTCAAGAATCAAGTTGCAGTGGTTACCAAAAAATACTAACACGCCCCCTCGAAAAGCTTTTTTCTTGCTGTTTTCTTTCGTAGTTTTTGTGGACGTGTGTTTTTTTGACACGCTTCTCTCATCGTTACTGCTCGAAGAGCGACAATTTTTTTTCGCGGAATGGGGCGATTTGATTTACCTCAGATATTAACGATACTTTGCTATCAACTTGGTAAGGTTGCAAATCAAACGAAAGAAAGGCATAATTTAAACAAAGCATTAAATGCAGCTTGTATCGTTGCTGGAAGTGTGTCTATATTTATGCATTTATTTATTTTGACTTAAGATGATGGACAGATTCGAAGATTCTCTTGTCACATTGGGGGAGACCTTGGGGCGCAGGTTGTCACGGATCGAGCAACGGCTAGAATCTTTAGAGACCGTGGTAAGTTAAATAATAAGGCTTAAGCTGGATTTCCACTGTCGCGTAATTTTTACGTGCGTGAATGAAATAGAGACAATGTATGAAGGTCACGCATAAACGTAAAAGTTGAACCTCGCTAAGGCGTATTGTAGCTACTTCCTTTAGTGCACAGTTTTTAAAAAATGTAGCAAAATTATTCAGTGCGCTCGGCATAAGTCAAATTACAGCTGAGAAAGAGTTACTGCTCAGCTAGACGCCGGGCCTAAAACTTGGAATTTAGCACACAATAAGTTTGGCCTCTCGGAAACGCCTATTTCAAACTAACGTACCGTGTAAGCATTATTTTCCTTTTGTCCTTTTGAATGCAGCTCAGTTCGAATAAATGGGCTTTGGAATACGGGAAACACAATAGTTACGATTCTTTTTCTTTTTTTTCCTATAGTTCAGGAGTGAAGAGACCTACAACTCTTCCGGCCTGTTGTCGAATCAAGAACTTTTGACGATTGACATGGATACCATGGCAACTTTACAACACGACGAAGTCAACGCCAGCATCCCAGCTACGCCAGCAGGCCCTGCTACCCCAGAAACACCATCACGGCCCGTAAACGCTGACAGTATCATGGAAAGACCTGAAATCCCGGTGGGAGAAGATGTAATTCGGACTTGCGTCACTCCAAGAAAAGTGCAAAGCGTATATGCAACATTACAGAAAGAAAAGGAGAGGCATAGATGCGCAGTAAAGCTGCTCCCATACTTCTTTAGTGATGAAGAACTCAAAGGAAGCAATACTGATGGGACCCACGGTAAACATCCGCTCGACAGCAGCAAGCTGAATTCTCTAAGAGTTTTAGTTTTCAGTAAATTTCCAGTTGAATGTACTACAGAAAGAGATAAACTGTGGAGACAAATCAAAGCCAAGATCAATGATAGATGTCGTGCTATCAAGTATGCTAAAAGGGCAAACTAAGGAAGAATTGTGCAAAAAGAACTTTGTAAGCGTTTTTTAGGATTTATTTTCAACGTTGAATTTTTTTTCTAGAGGACAGATTGTAATCGTTGTAGAACAATGTCGATAATAAAAAAGATTAATGCACTCGCGAGTTGCTTTTTATGCTGATATTGAACAGAGGCATGGGCTGGGAAAGGTTTGGGATTTTAATTTTTTTTCCATTTGATTTGTAGTCCTAAATAACTGAGGCTCTCTAGTAATTAAAAAAGTCTACAATCATTCAATACAGCTTTTATTCATGTGTTGTCCGTCACACAACGCTTCACTGCGTATTCAAATTCCCGGGAGTCAAATTTCAACCGAAATTTGCATAAAGTTGTTTACGAAACCGATACGGCATCTTGTTGAAAAACTTTCATCAGACATCGAGGGGCTTGCTTGATATAGTTTTTGGAAACATTACAGTCCCAAGTCAAGATACGTGTTTGCAAACAGTAGTTCTTGTCAATACGATGCAGTAGAAGTTTCATTCCAGGAGAAATTGGACGGCCTGTTTTGAAGCGCAGTCGTTTCGAGAGCAAGTCGATTTCGATTATTATTTTACTCGTTGATCACATCACTAGTGATTTTGATGCTTTCAATTTTCAGCCGTTTATCGATCGACAGCTGTACTTAAAACTTTCGCTCAATACATTGATAACAACAAGATGAACTAACCAGCCGTTAATAGATTGCTTAATAGGGAATAGCGCTCGATTACTTCCACCAATTCAACTGTTAGAGCGTTAGAACAAATCGTTAGAGCGTTAGAACGAACCGTTAGAGCGTTAGAACAAATCGTTAGAGCGTTAGAACGAACCGTTAGAGCGTTAGAACAAATCGTTAGAGCGTTTGGACAAATCGTTAGAACGTCAGAACAAACCGTTAGAACGTTTGGACAAACCGTTAGAACGTTAGAAAAGCCGTTAGCTATCCGTTAGCTATCCGTTAGTTTTCTAACGATAACGAAATATCGTTAGTGTACGTTTTCCCAAAGAAGGTCACATTTCTTAGAGGTACAGTCAACGTTTTCGCGTTATAAAAGCCGTAATCTGTGCCAAGGCTTTATCTGGCGATTCATGTTATTGGCGCTCAAGAAAGTCAGATCGACCGCAGCTGAATTGTAGCGACGTTACTGCAGCTACTTCGCAGCGTTTGAAAGTCGGCAACTGCGCTGCAAAACCGCTGCCGAGAGCTTCAAAGAACCTTCAAAGGCTGCACAGCACTTTTGCAGCCCGCTGCAACTTGAATGAAGCTGCTGTTTGGCTTCTAAAAGGCTGCTGAACAGCTGTAATTTAGCTGTACAGCTATTTTGAAGCGATTTTGTGGCGCTGTACAGCGCCGCAAGTTTCGTGCGGGTGGTTGTCTGCACAGCGTCTGCTGCAGATCAAGTGCAGACATAATAATAGATCCTTATTGCATAATCACCAAAAGTCACGAAAGGTCTGCAACAGACTTGCTGCAAACAAGATAAAAGGCAACTCACAGTCAAAGAAGAAGTCATTTTCATGAGATGTCTGTCACAGACAGTATGCAGACTTGCAGACTTCAGTTTTGCGTCAAATTGGTCTGCTGTATGACTGAACAGACCTGTGACAGACCTGAGAAAGGCCTTCGGCAGATCTGCAAGTTACGTACGGGAACTTTCCTTTTACACGACGAGTTCGAGGTACATTTACGACTAGCGCGATTTGTTTAACTAATCATCTAAGAAACATGCAATTATTTATAACGAAGAAGGCATAAAACGCGAGTCTAATTTGTTTTGGATAAGATGCTTGTTTCTAAGAGACTACTAATGTAGCTATTATATTAATCTTTGTATGAATTTAGTTCGGCATATGCAATCAATTAGATTGGCGCCGCAGGAGCACGACGGTAGAAATGCAATGGGCGCTATACATGTACATATAATTGCAGGTAGTCATTGTAGGTACATGTACATTGTAACCAATTTGTTACATGAAGTCCTTGTATTATTTTTCTGATGTATTTGTTGAAAATAATTTTGTGATTGAAATAATGACATATTAAAAGAGATTTCTGAAGACATGTAAAGGTAAAAACGAACAATAAAATCCGACGTTTTGGAGTAGTTGTGATTCCATTAGCAAGGAAAAATGTTTTTGATCGTGCAAATTACAGCATTTACATGTAAGGCGATATGGCGCAAAAATTAACATACATGTAACAGGGTGCGAAAATTATGAAAATACTTTTACATGAGTTTGTGACCTGTGTGATACAGGCTATGTAGGTTACACACTTGGACATTATTTTACACAATCGTGTAAAAGGACATAAACAACAGTCCTCCACCATTGCCAAACATTACAAGAATGTGCATGGGACGATCCCTCAGGACCTGCTAAAATACTTCGAAGTGCTTAAGAAATGCAGGAACAAATTTGACTGTTTAGTGTTCGAAATGCTTTTCACAAGAACCTTAAAGCCAAATCTCAACATGCATTCAGACTCTATTCATGCAAAAGTATTTTCATAATCTTTACACCCTGTTATCTTAATATTTTCATGCCACCTTGTGTTAAATGCTGTAATTTGCATGATCAAAAACATTTTTTCTTATGATAATGGAGTCATGACTACTCTGAAACGTCGGATTTTCTCGTTCGTTTTTACCGTCTTATGAACTGATTTCAGTGAAATTGAGAATTTACAGTAAGACACCATTGTACAATGCACCTGCGTTCTATACATGCATGGTGTACAGCTGTATTTAAAGGGGCTGTGTCACGGCAGTCCATTTCATTTTTGTTTAAGTTTGCCAATTACTCGCCCTCAATCGCTATGGAACTTAAAGTAAGCAATGAAATTACATGGAAATGACAAAATCAGAGATTCGAGACAAATAAAAATTAATATGTCTCCTGAACATTATTTTTAAAGTTGCAAACAGCAGAGATCAACTTTGAAAAAACTGTTAGGCTGAACAGTTTTCAAAAACCCTGATTTCAATCCGTTTCAATCTTCTTCAGTTTTGCCCATCTGTGGCATCTGTTGTATCTGTTGTGTTTTTTTAACCTTCCTTTAATGTTTTAAGCAGTTATTTTTACGTTCCTCTTAATTAAACAGGCATTTTGTAATTACCTAATTTGGCTGAATTTCTTGACATAGCTCCTTTAAGTCAAAGATTCCACTTGTTCGTCTGATAGTGTATCCTTATGGTTAGACTGAAATTTTATATCATCACTGTTTGATGTTACAGGTTGTAATATTTCACATCAGTTACCAGCAATTTAATCTTATACTTTGCTTTAGGATCATGGCCTATTGCTGCTTGTAATTCTCTGCAGCCAGGAACATGCAAACTGATAATTCTTGAAACCTGCCGACATAACGTCCAGGAGCTCTTGTGCTTAGCACCAGAGGATTCACTCAGTTCTCCACAGCACCATTCTCCTGGCCAATTTGTTAAAGTTCAGTATGTCATTGCACTGTGCAATGAAGTCTCTCAAGAATTGCTTGATTGCAGATTGGAGCCTCTTCAAAATTACACTATGTTTAGGATTGTAAATGTGAGTACAATACATATAATGGTCGTACAGTCAAAGCTTGTTAGCATTACTGTCATAATCAGACAGCTCTACTTACAGCCGCCCTCACAGTACCCTGTATTTTAACTTCCATTACAAACTCTGTGTTATTGCATTCTCATAAGCGGACAATTCCTGTATGCAGCCACAGAAACTTACATGGTTTAGAAGTAAGGTTTTAGGTTAGTTTTCAAGCTCCCGTAAGAGGACATCTTAAATGAAATCTGCTCACCTTTGAATTTTGTACTTTAATACTGATATTAGCTTGGTAGCCTGCGTGGCAGGCGCAAAAAGGGGAGGGGGAGGGGGGAGGGAGAAAGGGAAAAGGGAAGGGAGCGCCTGCTCTAAGAGCCTATGTTTCTGCATAACGCCTACCAATTTTCTAGTAATCCAATTACGCTTACTGTCAATCAAGTGTCGCTACACTGGCCATTGAGAAAAACATTACACTCACGCACTAAAGAAATTCGCTTAGTTATTCAGATCCAGAAGGCACTTTGGAGAAAACTGGAACCCTTATTCAGCGGTAATAAAAAAAGCTTCAAAAGAGGTCAAAGAAATTGCGCTTGCATCAGAGGGCAAATCCTTCCGACCAGAAAACAATAACAACAGTCAATCGATATGTATGTCATGACCTCTCAGTGTGAAACATGCGGCTAAAATGACATTAATTTTGCTCAGTATAAATGCAGAACCTTTCAGAGCATAATCTACCCAGCAGATAAAAACAACTTTATTGGAATAAGTAGCATTTTCGCATGAGGTAAAACCACCCTCTTTTATTGCTAAGTTACATCGGCCAATGTCATCGTTCGATAAATTGGCTAAATCTTTCGCTGGGTAGCCCAACAATTCCATCTCCTGCAACTGGTCTTCGATATACTTTTCAGTGGTGAAATGACGAGAATCGCCGCGTTACCATTTAGCTCGTAGTTCTTCACACGTACAAACATTTGGTAAATTAAACTCTTGCCGTATCCTGTCCGCAAAACCGCCAGAACATCTCTGTCGGCTAAAGAGCCCTTACTGCTGATTCTTGCTCTGGTTTTAAAACAGTTCCTCTACCACCAGATAAATTCACATCTCTCAAAGCACTCTCTGCGACATCCACGTCTACCGCTGCCATCTCGACTGTTTGTTGATTTGTGAAACGCGCATTTCAATATGTTACTCATTACGGCTCAGCCAATCAGGAATTTGTGGACACCAGCGTCCGCAGATATGAACAAAAGGGGGTTCTTAGAGCAGGCATCCCCTCCCCCTCTCTCCAATCCCCCTCCCCTTTTTCCCTTCCTCCCTATCCCCTACCCCCTACCCCTTTCGAAGCCTGCTCGCAGGCTATTAGCTTGGCATCATTGTTGCATGATCACAATAAATTTCTGTCAGTTTCGGCCTCTTGTCCGGTTACACTTCAAAGTACATGTATCACTTGAATTTTATGCATGTGGCTAAAATAACACATTCATTTGTCAGATCAACAGTATAGCCAAATACTATCAAAAACTTTTTTTGCAAATTTCAATGTTTATTTGTAGTTCAGGACAAGCCCCTGTAAGCAATCATTTAACCCTTATCTCTGAAGTGGCCACTTTACTTGTGTTTCATCAGCAGCCAGCTCTAGTAACAGACACCTTTTTCACATCCCGAGAGCGCCTGCTTACCAGTCCCGAGCTTCTACCTGTATTAAATTTGTTTCTCTCCAAATGCCGTAAATCGTCTATTAAGCCCCTCCCCTCTCAAATAAGCCCCCCCTTCCCTTCAGGGGGAGAAAGTTAATAAGCATTTGTTTCAGATCCACGGCTGTATGACCTAAAACTTCGTGTACGTGAGCTTTTCCACTTTGTATTCTAGTTCTTTATGGAGAAATGATACCATTGTCATTTAATTTCTAAAATAAATAAGCCCCCCCCCCCTCGCCTTCTCAAATAAACCCACCCTTGAATGGGCTTGAAATAAATAAACCCCCTGGGGGCTTAATAGGGGATTGATGGTAATATTTTTTTCTTGGTATGCTTTCTGTTACACTCTGTATTAATTTTATTACCTGATGCTCAACTTATTAGCAGTCACTATAGGGTAATATCATTGTTTCCTGCAGGGCTTCTGATAGATCACAGAATAAAAAGTCAAATTTTGCGGGATTTTTAGGGAAAAATTTGCGGAAAAAACGGCTTATTTTGCAGAGTTTTGGGGGCAAACCTCACCAAAAACCAATTAGTAAAAAACACCAATTTTGTGGTTATTTTCAAGGCAAATTTCACTACAAATCGATCGGTTTTGCACAGATCAGACCAGCTAACACAGGTCATCATTTGCTCTTTCAACAACAATATACTCCAGAAATGAACCAATGGCAAAGCCTTTTAATAACATCATGGCTAGTGCCCAGTTTTTCGCAACATAATTTATGCCTGGTAGTTGTTTACACGTTTTAGTGATGAAGTTCCAAGATAAATTCGCAAGTTTACGGCAAGTAAATAGCCCCAATAGCTGAAATAAGTTTCAAATATGTTGTACAGACATGTATTTGATAAGATTTCTACCAAATTTTGCAATATTTTTCGTGTTTTTGTGAATTTTGCGGGATTTTGCGTATTTCCCTGAATTTCACAGCTCCACGACCGCGTGAAATATCAAAAGCCCTGTTCTCGGTACAGTCTCAGTAATTTATTACCTGATGCTCAACTTTAGCGTAGTCACTAGGGTAAGATTTTCTCACACTCCCCATGCTTCCTACATTGTACATGTTCAGGTGTATCTCTTGTATTGCTAAAGGCTTCTAACAATGGTCTTTCCATGAGCAGCTAGGCTTCAATAAGTAATATTACACTTTAGTAAAATCCAACTAGTGGCCTATTATCAATGCTGCGTTCTGACTGGTTGAGCTACTACTAGGCTATATTTTATAGCCCACTAGCAGCGAAAAGCGCCAGCTTTGAAAACCAAAACAGTGGCGGCTGAATCGCGTTTTGCTAGCTAAAGTTGTTTTGTCTAGATAATTTTGACCAATTAGTTGGATTCTACTAAAACAATTATTCCTCTCTCTCTCATGGCCTCTGAGTCAATAGCCCTTGAGGCCTTCGGTCTCATGGGCTATTGACTTAGAGCCCATTCAGGCTCGAGGAATAATTGTTAAGTATTATGGGCATTTTTTTAATTTCCTTAGGGAGTGTCTAGTGACCTAACAACAGCTAGGGTCTTTAACTGTATACTGTTTTATGTTACTCCCTTTTTCATTACCATTTGGTATGAGTGTTCCTACATTGTATTTGTACATAATATTGTTCACTTTCTTGGGAGTCAAAGGTTTAGTGCTTATCTTAACTTACTGTATAAAGAATTGAACTGTCATGTACAGCTGTGTTGGTTTTGCATGATTGTACAGAATGAAAGACAGCGGGATGTGTTCATCATTGAAGCTGTTGTGACTACACCTCAGGATCGCCATGTAGTGCAAACGTCCAAAGTGCGTTGTAGTGGAGATGCACTTCCCTCGCTTGCCGGGACTTTTACATTTCTCCTTCGTGCTGACATGCCAGGAACCTTCCACATTAACTTCAGGTTCAAATCACTAGGCCAGATTGGCAATTGTGGTTTTGATGAAGTGTTGGTTGATGAAATTAAAACCTTTGTGGTGACCCATTATCAAAACAAGAACTTGTCTGATTACTGTGATGGCCACTTTGTGCCTGCAGTCGAGGTGCCCTTGGCTAAGAAACAACTTGTGGGTGAGTGTTTTTATAAATAAAATATTGGTATGTGTAATCAAATGGTGACTAGTGAAATTAGGGAATAATTTCACGCGTGTTTTGTCCAAATCCTTATAATTATTAGGATTTGGACAAAATGCAAGTGAAATTATTCCCTAATTTCACTCGTGACCATTTGATTACCAATTAATATCATGGGTGACGAATTACCTTAGCAATTGAGAATTTTTGACTTGTTTATCCTGGATCGTATCGATCGATCGATCGTGAACTCCACTCGCTCAAACGTTTAGAGCTGAAATTTGGCTTAAGTTTTCAGAATTTTTCGACAACATACCTCTAAGAATCCTTCTTGATGTGCTCTTTCGTGTGTTTAGGTTTTCTAAAGCGTCTTTTTATGCCCTGACATCTGCATTCATGACATTTTAAAACTTCGTCGCCATCTTGAAACGGAGACATACGGCTGGTTGCCATGGAAATTTAGTAATTTCACATGTGAAATTACAAATTAATGCTGAAATTTCACGCCAAAATTAAGGAGTAATTCATCACCTATGATATTGTACTGTTAATAGCATGTACATGCATAGTAAAAGTACCATTAGATAATGATATTAAGAATATTAAGAATTATAATACATTCTGTAATTCTTCTTTTAAAAAAGTGGACCTACTGTATACAACCTTCATTTATACAACTTTTACAATCTATTCTGTACTGAGTAGAGTGTTCAATCATGTATGCAATCGGTGTCAATGGCCAAGGGTCAATCAAATCAAATAAAGGAGAAGTTCAAGAATTTCAATTTCTCTTCACTGCACAATAACACCCCTGTAAATGGCAAAATGTCATCCAGTTTGTGCAGCACAATATTCTTCAACTTTTATGTACACTGTTAAAGACATGTACTTCATACTCGTTTGGTAGAATACACAGTACAGTACATACATGGTGTATACAGGGCTGTGCTCTAGCACAGCCCGGTGGACCCTGGCACCCAACTTTTGCTCCTGGGCGACTAGAAAATCTCAGATTTTTGATACAAATCATATGCTGGGCACCCTAGATTTTACAGGTTCAGAGCACTAGGCACCCTTCAATTTTCCTTAGAGCACAGCCTTGGTATGTAGTAATAATTATTAATTAAAATAATACCCTTTAAGTCACAATATTCACATACAAATTCTCCAGTACTCCATGCATGTACATTTTCTTTAAGAATAGAGAGACTGTGGTGTTAAAAAGATCAAAGTATTTTCCCTTTTGTGATTTTCATTGATTTTATTACTTCTGTCGCCATAACCTTTTCCCTTCATGATTGTATTGGTGTTGTTGGGAGAAAATTGACGTTGGACACTCTTTTGACTTAAGCAAGCTTCCATGTATCTTCAAGGTTCTTATAGTAAAATGTTGGCATGATTATTTTTAGTGGATGTATATATACTAAAACAGAGGATAGTGTTTCTTGCGCAGTCTGATTGGCTACTCAATCAGTGAATATCCAGTGCTATTCACTGGTTCACTTCCAGTTCCTCCTAGCGAGCGACGTCAAACTTGTGTCAGTAAATAAGAGCAAAGTGGCTTACCGATTTTCTGCCATAAAACAAAGAAATATCAAACAAGCTGTTCCCGAAATAAACGAAGAAGAAATTCGGTTGGGAAATTTTAACAGGTACCAGTAAATCTTTGTCTGTTTGACTTGAATTTATCAATGAAACTTTAACCTGTGAAAAAGTTTTTTTTTTACAAATGCAAATTCAGCTTAAGTCTTGCATTACTTTATTTAGCTTACATGCTCATAAATAAGCGTTAAATTAAATTTAATCCTTTTCTTACAGAATGGTTTTTAATATAAAGAAAATTCACAACTCCTTCTGAACAAATTTCCTCGAAAAAGCTAAACAAATGGCTTCATAAGTTTTATTTGTCAGCCAAAAAAAATGGCTGTTCAGTCATTGCGAGCCAAAATTGTAATGAGATTGTTGGCAACAGTAAATGAGTTAAAAATCATCATTTTTGTGCTCAATTATCTCACTGTTTTAGTATATACTAAAACAATAAGTGTCGGTGGCTAGCCACCTCCACTTTGGTAAATAAATGTTGTTTTTTATAATTATTTTATAGGTATGCTTGGAACACCTCAAGTTCAAAAGATCATCAACTATTTCCAAGTTCTTGTGGAAAATGGTATTGAATAATCACTAATTTACAGTCTTCTTACACTTTATACATGCACCAATATAAATTGTTTACTTATTCAGAATGCTATTTAACATGGTGCTCATTAAAAATATGCTAACAAAAGCAAAACCTGTTAAGCTTCCATCACAAACATTGCATTATTAACTATAGTTTTGTGGATAAAATTTTTGTTTGCATTCTTAATAATTACTTATCAATCTGGAGTTATATTTAACCTTTCCATTTTGTTTTTTTCTTGTTTCTTATCTTGTACAAATTTTGTTCTTATAATTTTCACAACTTTTATTTTTTCAATGGTTTTTAGGAGCTTTTGACTGTTTTAAGCGAGATCAGCATCGTCTTCTTCAACACATGCATGCCAACTCCTATGATGCGCATTTCCAGGATTTGATCCTCGCTATTCAGCTGGAGGTACCCATTACTGGCGGTTTGTTAACTAATATAAGTGTGGAAAACAAAAGACCTTCGCAGATATCTGTAAACTATTGACAAAATCCTCTGTTACATCAATAGTGATGATTATTCCGGTTTAACCTTTGTTGAATTTAAAAAGGCCTTTGATGTGAGAAATCATGAGCTTCTCATTAAGAAATCTATCAATTTATAGGTTCAGCCACTTAACAGTAAAATGGTTTACAGGGTGTACATTGTAGGTCATATCTTACAGGCAGGAAACAATATTTGTGTAATTGGCTGTTTGCTCCTCCATTCAACAGCTGCTACAGTGAGTTCCTCAAGAATCCATCATGGGGCCTATTCTTTTCCTTATTTTGTTAATGACATGTCTTGAGTACAATCTTATATATGATTGTTACAGGTCGTGAATAATTAGGGCTAGGAGACAAAGGAAATTGAGAATCAACCTAGGTTAAAAAGAATTTAACGTGAATTTAATTTTGACCTGTAACAGATAAATGACTCCACACATAACTCTAGTAATATTGTTTTGTTTGTTTGTTTGTTTGTTTGTTTGTTTTCGCAGGAAAGCCTTTTGTTGTACCAAATGGGAAATCTTGAAGGGTGTAAACAATTGAGTGAAGATGTGTGCAACCAAGCAGTAAAGTTCAACTCACCCAACTACAATGTCATTGCTGGAAAGGCCAAAAGTGTTTTATCCGGTGCTTACAAACAGGAAAGAGAGTTTACGAAGGCTGAAGAAGTCTTGGAATCCTCTACAGAGGTTGGCAAATACTCTGAACACTTTTATCACCTCATGTAAGGGAATCCAAGACAGTCCTGGATTCTGGATTCCATGCTACTGATTCCAGATTTCAGGTAGTGGATTCCAGTCTTTGTCAGTGGAGCTTGGATTCTGGATTCCAAAAGCTAGTGGGATTCCCGATTCTTTGAGCTGTATTCGAGATTCCAAAACCAAGGATTCTGGAATCCTTAAGCTAAATTTTCCGAGACTCCAGATTCCACAGGCCAAAATTTCCCGTTCCAGAATCCGGATTCCTTTACATTGGGCGACTTCTAAGTAATATTATGAATGGTTATTCCACTGAAAAGTAATGATCTGGAAATTTGAAAATTTGTCGTTTTGCAGCTGTTAGAGGCAGTTGTTCCCGGACAAGAGACGGCTATTAACCGCACGTGTGTCGCTGCCCTGTTCTCTGAGAAAGCTGCTGTTGTGGGAATCACCAAATTGGAGAGAAAGAGAATGAAGAAAGCCATGAAAGATGTTCTAATTCATTATGGGCACCAACTTGATCGAGGTCTGAACAGGAATGCTCGTAGTCCAAGGCGATCATTAATCAGATCAATTTTCTATTACCTTCATTCTACTAGAGAAAAGGCCTCTAATCTGCAGATCCCAGTATCTGGTAAAGTCATGTCACTGGTGGAAACCTTCATTCGAAAATTCAGCACAGATTTTCTTGATGACTGCCCCATGAGAGACAAAGCACTGTTTTACAATGCACTGGGAGACTTGCACGCCCGAAAAGGAGAGTATGAGCAAGGTGAGTCACCACCGTTATGTTAATTGTCACAATCTACGTAAAAAGTGAATAGAATCCGTTACTGGACTTTTTGCATCCCTCTTACCGGCAGTGGAACAAAGACAAGTGAAATTGTTGTGTTCTTTATGTTTTTATGTTTGTTTTAGTCAATCGATTCAAGATACTAAGGTTTTCGTAATACCGCAGTTCTGTTCCATACATGTTTGTTTTAACTTTTATGATATCAGGCTGGAGAATACCGTTTGGATACTCAGCACAGCTTACTTCCCTAAAAAATAAGGGTTTCTTTGTATTGAAGTCGCACTGTAACTACAATGTATTAACTATTCGATCTGGATTGAAGCAGATTCTTTCATGTTCTTTGATTGTCTCTTACCCACTCTAACAACTGATTCTTGTTGTTTATATGTACCAGTAAATGCTATTTTTATTTAATAGGGATCACAGTTGTAACCAATGCATTCAGAATTGCGCAGGAACTTCGGCTGAGGGAAGATTCTAGTGGCTCACGTAATCGACTGACGCAGCTGTGTTTTTTGAGCGGACGTATGTCTTTTGAAGTTCCTGTGGGAAGAATGGCGGGAAACCAGCCTTTCCAAGAACCGCGATATGAAATGCTGGAAAGATATCTTGACGAGCTTAGACAAGTTTAAAGATCAAGGTAGTGATAGAAGGAATGGCCTTAGTTACCACTCTTAGCCATGTCTGTCTAAAACAGACACCTCTTGGATCGACAGTACGTGTCAGTAGGGAGTTTAAGACATCGCGATAGCGACTTCAACGAGAACAACTCTGTAGGCGCATCACACTTTATGATTCAGTACTGACATTTCTTTGCCTACAACTTGAAAGTTCCAAATGCGATGCTTTATGGATGACGTGAAAATATGACAATTATTTTTTCTCTTCCTTAATTTGGGTACAGTCCTTAAGATTTCGTGTTTTGTAAAATTCTGGCCTTACATTTGGCAAATTGCGACTTGTGGAATGTGAAAGAATACGAATTCAGTTTTAGTATTTGCTATAACCGCCGTTGTGGTGCCTTAAATTCTCTAGTCTAAAAGAGGTGACCTCTTCATAGAGAGTATATAATATAAAATGGATGAAAAGCGGAAGGGACTAAACCTAGGTGTTCTTGTTATGGAGTTTACTATTGTATGGTGGTGTTTGTTTAGAAAGAGGTGACTGATGTTGCTCTCCTGCTATGTCAGAGATACTTCCTTGTTACTTTGCTCCTTGTTATTTAGGCCACTTATTATTTCCTTCTAGAAGGGAGGTACAGTTTTAAAACTCCTTTTAAATTGCGTGCTTCAAACAGTAACTTTTGTTTGTAGTTGTTGTTGTTTTTTTTTTTTTTTATGTATATTTTTTGTTTCAAATCAGAGAGCGAGTGAGTGGATTATAGCCTATGAACACTGAAGGTGAAAACAAAGGGGCTTTAAGAGAGCGTTTATAGTAAATCTTGTGAACTTTTATGGACGAAGACGATAAGCTAGCAAATTAAAGACATTCATTTGCACATCTCTACTCTTTCGCTCCCAACTATACCAAATGAAAATTAGATAAAGTAATGAAAAAACAAACAGTTCAGTTATGTCGGAGGCGTTTTCTGTACTTGAATGGTTATACCAAGATTTTGTCGATGACTCTAAAGATTGCAGAAACCGCATTTCCATAAGTAATTAATGTATCATCTCTTCATTGCAGCTCGATTTGTGAAACTGCCACCATGTTTATGGGATCTTAAAGTTCCCTCAAAAGCACCGGCTAAGAAAGGTCAATAAATGGGACAAGCAATGACAATGTTATACACACCGTATGGCGCTTTTATTTTTAAGAGACAGACGTTGTCATCATTGGATATATCACCGTCCAGAAACTTTGTACAACAATAATTCTTATCTTTTGCAGATAAAAAAAGACGTACATGTTTTAATGTACCGTTTCTACTTATTAGTTTTTTAAATAGGATCTTATCCGTACAAGGAACTATTCATATGCCCTGTACATCAGTTAGATGTGCTTTCAATTGAACGTTGTCGTAAAATGTACACTTCAAGACCACACTCACCACTGAGGAATTCATTTTTCGTAAAACGACAAAGGTAAACCTCTGCAACCCTTCTTATACCATTTTGTGGCATTGACAAATGCAAAGTTACGAACGTACAATGAATTTACAATTACCAGCAAGACTTTGTGGTCTTAAATTGCAACATTGTTTATTGAAGTACCTTTATATGATGTACGTGCGTGTTATCGCTACTAAGTAGCCATTTTTATGCAAAGATCTTTTTGAAAAAAAAAATTCTCAAATTCATGAGAAGACGAAGGATCATGCTTCGTGAGAATTAATTGTTCGGGTTAAATCATTGTCATAGGTCTTTACAGAGTTTTTTTTTTTTTTTTTTTCATGTTCGCAATACAAACTAAACTTCCAACTCTTGGGACCCTGTGCATCTCGCAACAATGATATTGCTACTACTGTTTGGTGTTTTTATTTTATTTTATTTTTTACTATTTACGCGTCTTTTCTTTCTAAATTTTTGTACATATTCATATGTTATTTTGCTACGTTAACGGTACCTCAAAAGTAATTCCAGAAGTTTAAAGTAGATAACAATGTTTCTGTACATAATTCAAATGTGCCTGTAATATGAGGAATGGAGAAAATTATCCTGGAAAATGTTTATAAACAAAAGAAAAAGAAACCTGGATTAAAATTTAACCCTGGGTTAGCGCTAATCGGCCTTTGGAAAACTGAACCGTGGTTGTCACATGTATCAAATGTTGCAACTTGTAGTATATAGTATATAAAAATAGTGTATAGTATCATGTGGACGATAATAGTCCTATATCACTCAAGGTAGTTATTAAATAAGTTATTTTTTCTAGCATTGTTTGATAGAAGTTCCTACTAAAAGTAAGATACATTTGAAAGTAGATATACGACTAACAAATTAAAGTGGAAAGAGTTAACAAAGTGATCCCGTTCTGTTGCTTGTGTTGTCTATGTTAGTGTAGTTCAAGCTACGATATCAAGCCTATGTTTAATGGACCTTTTTACCTTTTCGGGCAGTTTCTTGTCATTGTAAAGTCTTCACACAGAGCACTTAATTTTCCCCTCGACTTGACGACAGCGGGATAAGTCGCGACAAAAGACCCCACATCTAAACAGACTTTTCATTCGAGCACTGAACTTCCCCAAGCTTCTCCAGGTTCTCCAAGAAATATGCCTTCTAAGCGTTATATCAAACGTTACAAACATCGAAAGCGACCTTTGAAAAACTGTTAGGATAACAAGCTTTCAAAACCTACAATTGCCATCCGTTTAAGTTCGATTTAACATTTTTTAACTCGGTCCATCAGTGCCTTATTTTTATTTGCCCTGTTCAGGATTGCCACGGTCAGGAAGTCGGAATTTTTTCATAAGTCAGGGAAATTTTTGATATTCTCAAACTCTGAAAAGTCAGGGAATTATATTTATCTTGCGCACAAAATCCCGTCTAAATCGTAAAGAGTAAATGCTGTTTTAAAATGAAGTCCGGAATATTGGTGGTCAACAAAAGAAACCGAAGCAAATGTAAACTTAGATTGTTTTTTATTAGTAATGTAAAGTCAGTGAAAATTGTTAACAGATTAGTATAAAAAATCAGTGAAAAGTAAGGGACTTTTTAAGTTTCTGTTGAGTAGCAACCCTGTTGTTATAATATACCATCTTCTTGAGCTGTTATTTTTATGTTTCACACAATTTAGTGGTAGTTGCTGTTTGAATTTTGTTTAATTCAGTGACACAGCTCCTTTAAAGGTGTTGCTGAAGCTTGGGTCTAATTAACAATTTTTCTTTGAAATCGAGGTGAATAGTAGCCAAACATTAACCGAGCCGCGAAAGCGGCTGTTCCCAAAGCCACTATTCACCGAGATTGAAAAGAATAATTGTTTTATTTTATTTTATTTTTTTTTTGATGGCGAGACAGTAAATTAACGTCTGATACTTTCCTTTATAACAAAACTGTACTCAGGGAAACTAAAAAAAAATGTACTTCAATTGGCTAATTACTGTTGTTAAAAACCTCTATTAAGTGGACACCGAAATGAATTGACAATAGTAGCATTGAATTACGTCTTTGAAATACGTAGTGTAGTCGATTAATAAACTTAGATAAATCAATAGATTTAGCTGTCAATAAACTGCATATGTGTACTGATTAGACCAATAGCCGGCCGTATGATTGTCATCCGCAATCGCTGTTCACCTGAAAGTCTTGCACAAAGTACAGCACAGCTCCCTTTGCTTCCTTAACAAAATGGACTTTTATCACTCGACGGTTTAGAGTAACCGTTGCAGGAACGTTAATCGTTAAGAAACATTGCGCAATTTTTACAAACCTCTATTAAGAAGTAAGCGAACACCCTCTATTACAGCCCTTGTTGTAAATAATAAGAGCGTTTACTACAAAGAGTGATTATATCCCTCAGTGGATCTCGTCCTACCTATTCTTTATAATTAGTCAGGTGGTACAAGTTTGTTTGTTTGTTAATTTGTTGATAAACAGGCCTAGCATTGTCTAAGAAAAACCTATTAATGGCGAGAAAAAACACACACAACGTTTCCATAACAATTGTTTGATTGTCAGGGTGTAAAATCAAAAGTAGGACCAGCGTTTGGCCCCACATCAGGATCTCCATTGTCATCAATAGGCGTGGCCAGCAAGTTTCTCAAATGAAGATCAACAGAAAACATGAGACCCAGGGCATCTTTTAAGGTCTCGGGACGGCCGTTGAACACGTTTTCCAGCGATTTTAGGAGCTTAGTGTAAACCATATTGAACATTTCTGCTTGCCTGTATGCATTGGACCCTTTCTTGTACTTAGACATTCGAGGATTAGAAACCATCGGCCAAACACCGTCTGGATCAAAAGGGATCTTGGAGCCGTTGAAGTAGTACGTGCCATTACAAAGCTGTAAAATAAAGATATAAGGCGCAATCGTTACATGTGCTAATACATGGTTAAAGGACGAATTGACTAATAGTAAGAGGTTAAATTAAATATAACCAAGACCGTTCTGTATGTCAAATGCGAAGGATGAGCTAATAAGCCACAACAAGCGAGAATCATACAATTTACATACCACTAATTTGTCTGGCGTTCTACAAAATAATAGGCAAAAAAATATGCGTAAAAGTTTGCGCTCGTTTCGGCTAGGTGAAGTATAGCAGACTGGCTTAAATGAGGGAGAAAGCAAGGGGATAGGCTATAGCCTACCCTCTTTCAGGAAATGACAATGACAGTGTTACAGAACGAGAAATTTTGATCCGATTTCATCGTCAAGGTAGACAGTTATGGTTGCGAATGATGCGGAATACTATTGCATGAGTCCAAGTACAATATGTGCAAGAGTTAATTAGGTTTGCATGACTGGGCATTTCAACCGCATACAGTGAAACCTCTCCATCCTTTGGGGCACTTCCACTCCAGGGACGCGTCCACTCAAGAGGCCAAAAAAAAATTTCTAAAAGTCCTTTGAATCAGTTACCTCTGTTGAAGATGCATCTATGTTTAGGGGACAATCGTTCTGGTCCCGAGGGTGTCCCCTGAGTGGATGCTGTTTCCCTTTTTTGTATTTCTATTCTTGTTAGAAAAACATACCTCAGTGTAATCTATCACACTGTCATCTTCGCTGCCGTCTGGAGACGTGTCTGTCAAGACGACTTGAATCTCGTGTTTTTCGGCAACCGAGTAGAACAGAAAATAATGCGATAGGTCCTTCCCACTTCCAGTATCCCAGGCAACCGGGTTACAGGGAGAACTACCTTCACCCTGTTCAATAATTTTCTCAATGGCTTCTACGGCCGTGAAGTAGTCGTACACCTTTATTGTATGTCCGTGCACAGACCATTCGCCAAAATCTACCTGTCTGTTCATGTCGCCCTTGAATATACTGTTGTTCTTTCCACAGTCAGTGAGGTAGTCAAGGGCGTTCAAAATGTGATTGTAGAAAGCCCCGATTGTGTTGTGATGCTTCACGATTTTTATGTTGTCGCCCGGAAATTTTCCATGCTAAAAATACAAAAATTAAAGCACAATTTAAAGCATGGAAACCTAAGAGTCTCCTTGGGTTGGTTTTGTCATTAAATTTAGTAGTAATCCAAATTTCCAGCTACTTCCAATAGAACCTATACGTACCCTGATCGTTTTAGAATTTCTAATCAATCAGCCATTATTTGATAGCCAACAAGGCATCACAGGTTTTCACAATTGGCATATCGTGATTAGGAGTAGCCTGCGTCACAGACGAAACTAAACTCTAGTTGAGTCCGGCTGCGAAACAGCGCCGAAAGCCTTGTTCTGGGTCCCCACCTATGTACCAGTATTTGAGTACACGCCACGATTGGCCTGTTAAGAAAGCCATTGTCGATTTGCCAATCAGGATGAAAGGAAATTTTAAACGCACTTATCCGTTATCGGTTATCCATAGAGTTTGTTGGAAGCCCAGAACAAGGATATCGGCGGTATTATTATTTTAGTAATGTAACTTCGATGCCACTAAAATAAGGTTTCAACCTCTTTTCTTTCCTCCTGTTTTCCTACTTCCATTCTGTGTTCTTCTGCAAGGTCAATTTCAGGATCTACCATCTGGTGTATATTTCGCAGTTGGCGCATCTTGAAATCTGTGCAAAACATTTTTCATACATTCAGTACACTTTAGTTTAACCCTATTCAGACCGGGATTGTTTTGCTTCCCGCGACCGGGCGGGGGGGGGGGGGGGGTGGGTGAAGGGAGATCGGAGGCCCCCCTCTATAACTTCAAATCCGCTCACGACCGCCAAAGTTACACAGAGTGATGTACTTATCATTTCCAACTTCTGGGCATAACTTGATTGACACAATGACGTCATTTTGTTGAATAGAAAAATATATACTTTCAAGTATTTTTCAACTCCTTGATTTTATCAAACACCAATCAGTCAATCAATCAATAAACTTTATTTATCCATGCCACGGTAGTAACTAAAGCTGAAAAGCCTACGGGGTCGTGCCAAAAAAATAAGAAATACAAAACTACTATATATTATTATCATTGTACAGTAACTAATTTTACATACTAAAATATTTCAAGCAGTTAAAAATTAGTATTTTGAGGTATTTACAACTCACACAAATTATAACTACATTCAAAATTTCCTGACCCTCGCTCTACCACTTGATCCATAACTCAGCTAAGTACAAAATGTATTCACAAGTATACAAAAACTGTGTCCATATGTTGTATGGTGGAAGATAGACGACTCGGCTGAAAAGTTCAGCTCTCTAAGATCTGAAGATTGCCAAGCCTTCTTCGTGAAGGCTTTGATTCCTATGCCACTTTCAAGTGGTGAGGGGAGATTCCAAGCTCAGTCTTTTCTACACTGCCCTCTCCACTTACAACATAATTTATAAATTTTTTGTTTCAAGAACTAATAACTCTAACCTTTGAGAAATAGCTCCTTGGAAAAAGAACAATCCGACGATCGATCTCCGTCAGCCTGGGGGTCTGTAATCAGCATGTTTTGGCGCACTGTGAACTCGTGTATCTGACAGCCTTCACTCTCTTCACCTCTCTGACAGTGGCCTTTACCCTCCATAAGCCTTTTGTGATGGTGTGCGAACGAAAATATTTGCTGAAAACGGGAAATTCGTTGTTGTTCCAGCTCAGGTTGTTCTATTTTCATGAATATGTTTCTGATGAGACCAAGTGAAAGTTTCTCAATTGGAACAATCAGGTCTGGCTGTACTCCCCCGGGAAGGCGAGAAGGGTAAATGGGAATGAATTCCTTTAAGTACAGAGATGGCTCGCCTCCAATAGCATTCAGGATGTTTCCAACGAGTGCCATGTGCATCATCTCTTGAATTATTATTGCCTTCATTACTCTTTGGATTTCGAGGTTGTAGCTGTACTTGATAGAGGCTAAAGCAGTAAGGTACGTGGGAATAGTTGCATGCTCTAATTCCAAAGCAGTCTGCAGGTCACTTCGGAGGTGTTCGACAGAATAGAAGCGTTTCGGGTCGCCGATAGGAGGCTTTTCTTTTGATAGCCATTCCACAATGACTTGACGTTTTGATTTGGAAAGGTCACGGGTAACAGGCATATGATTCGGATGAGAGATGGGTAATTCAAGACTCATTTTTATAGCCTTTTTGTGGTTTATGACGTCGTAATAATTCCCCAGATCAACGAAGTTCTTTGTCATTACTGGATATAAATTGGCGTATTGTTTGAAGATGGGATAAACATCATCTAGCCAGGTTGGTTCCACTCCCTTTAGTTTGTATTCATCAAACACCAGGACAACAACCAAAGAGTTTAGAAGCATCAGAGCATTACTTTTGCACATGTGCGAGCAATTTTTATTTTGACCATCAAGGGAGTATATAAAAGGATACAGTTGTCCATCAATGAAGCTCCTGTTATTTTTTGGATCTTTTGCCTCAATGTCAAGAGTTGCACGTCCGTTCTTGTCTGTGGTTAAATAAGAAGGTACATCCAAAGCAGGTTGCCCAACTTCTGGTCCACCGGAGAAAATATTTTCACAGTTACAAGGATCAAGCCTGACACGGGCACCAGGAAGAGGTTTTCCAAACTTCGTGGCAAGCAGCTTAACTTGAGCTAGATCACCTGGATTCTTCCGAAATGTCCATGTGTTGTATGGATGTATATCCAGACCGTCTATATCTTCGGCTAGCAGTATTTTTTTGCATTTGAGGACTGGCAAATTACCACTTGCCTGAGAATATAGAGAACCAAATACGTGTTCGTTATTAATAAAGGTAATAAATCCTTCCATTTTTTTTTTTCAATTTTTGAAATGGGTAAGCTAGGAAAATCCTTGGTAACACTAACAGGTTTTTTTCGATTAACCTAGACTACAAAGAGTAACAAACGAGTTCGCATATCCCACGGCATTTGCTCACCAGAAGATAGGTTTGATAGGTTTGATAGGTGTCTACAAACGTCGGACCGGTGAAAATGTAATATTTTTTCCAGAGGGGAAATAAGATATTAAATATCTTATTGGACGATTTAGTGTGTATTATGATGGGATATCTCGTATTTTGAACCTAGGGAGGGGTTCCAACTTTCCCAACTTTGTCACTTTCTATTTTGATGAATTGACACATTTCAGTTAGAATGAATGAAGAACAATTTACTTTTCATCTACAGTACAAACATTCTGGTACGTTTGGTAACCATAAATATGAAGAACTGTCTTATCCAAAAAAATCCGAAAATGTGCAACCCAATTCTAGTAACTCTATTGAAAAAAATGCGACCCCATTATAGTCAATCCAGTCATGAAAATGCGACCCCATCCAGCGGCACATCCCCATTAGCCTCTTATAAGAAGTACCACCCCCCCCCCCTCCCCCGAGATTTTGAACCGTTCCAGTAGCTTGACATCCCACGATACTACAGAATGGCCCTTCAATACGATATGTATTTCATAGTTCCGTGGCGTTGTAATTTTAGACCTATAAACAAAGCTTTGAAAAGCTTTTGAAATAAAGAGCACCCATCTTGCTGTCTATACTATATGTACCTCTACAACAACCAATGGATGGCTGTTAAGTTTTTCCATTTCGTTTTCAGATAATGATCCAAGAGCTGGGAAGATCTGCACCCCCGCGGAGTTCTGGTACCAATTGGGGTATTGATTGTAAACTACACCTAGCCACAGTAGATCGTCAGAGCACGTCATTGAGGGTTGTTCATTAAGCGGCAAGGCAACAAGAAGACTGTCGTAAAGATCAGTAAAAAGAGTTCCATTTTCATGTATAGGTAAACTGTTGCCAAAGTCAACAAAAACTTTCCTGTGCCTCTGGTCCAGGTAAAAGGGTGTGTCCTGAAGATGACTCACCATCGACTTCATCATGCGGCCGTGAGTGAAAAACGGAGGGGATTTCCGGCCCAACAGACCAATTGTGCCTGAAGTTTTGAAACTGCTTTGTTAGCTTTTTCATTAAGATTATATCTAATTTGTGGGATAAGAGATGAGAGAGCACATCTTATTGCAACCATGCATTGTACACTTCAGAAGGTCCGAGCTTTTCTATTATATTATTTTTCATATTCATTTTCATTTTTACAAAGCTTTTTTTCCTAGAACATTGCCCGGCTTTATTGATTCCTACTGCAAAGTCGTGTAATCTATCTTCGTCTTGCTCAAATATTTTATTATGACTTTAATTATTTTTTGCACACGTTATGGACTATGAAACATATCTCAGTCTCTCAGTTCTTTCATTTTCATCTATATATCTTACCTGTCACGCGTCCTATGGTAAAATTGTCTTTCCGGTAATCGCCCTGGTACATATCCACGTTAAAACGTATGGATAGTCCTTCGCCGTCAATGTTATCATTGTTCATTGAAGTTTGAATCTGTCTGATGAAAGGCGAGTCGTTTGAGGTGTCTATCCATCGAATATTCGACAAAACGGACTGGTATGCTGCTCCGAGAGTAGAATCTCCTCGTCGCCTAGTGACCATTTTTTTCCATATATACTGAAAAGGAACTGGTGTGTAATCAGCAGAAAACAGGTTTCCAACTCTAATTCTCCATCCCCAAATTTCCGAAAAAAGTTGCGCTTCGGGATCCAAATCAACCAATTTTGCAAACGTTTTATTGCCTCCATCTAGAAAAGGGGTAAGTGAGAAGATCTGTTTATTATTTCGTTGCTCTTTGTTTATGTTTTTCTTGAATGTTTCGGCTATTTTGGCAAGAACAAGAGTTTCAGTCCAGAAGAGGAAATTGAACGGCACGCTTTGGTATATGCACTGGAAAATAAAAAGATCTGTTTCAGCCCCGGCGAAAGTGCCAATTTAGCCTCGCAGGCCAAAGTCTTATTTAACCCCTCCGGGAGTCTTTTGAGGACAATTTAAGCCAAAACAGCCCCATCAAAAGGCACTTCCAGCACAAACTGGGAGCCATTTCAGCCCTTGCGTCCTATTCAGCCCCTAGGTAATTGGACTGTGTTGGCCTCTGATTAAGGGAGCCAAAAATAGGACTGTATTTTGCTCACCGAAACGACTCTATTTTGGGGCTAAAACCGATCTTTCTGATTTATAGTGATTTTAGACAAATAGCATCTTTCAATTTTTACCCATGATCAATGCTCCCATGAGTGGCTCAGAACTTTTGTCGCCCTCATCTTCTCCTACGCAGTGACCATTAGAATAGCATACATGTGTCACCGAGCCAGTCACGCTCCACTCGCCACTACCCATCGGGTTCCAGTTTCTAGGCCCTTGTATGAGATCCGCAGCAGTGAATTTTTCTGTGTCGAAATTGAGTGGGTTGTTGTTTACGGTGGAGACGTCAGAACGAAATGTACCGCTGAAGTGGAAATGCGGCCACAACAGGTAACTTGTGAATGGATCTTTGGGGGAGGCATCATCTACCAAGATAATTAAAAAAAGGTGGCCGAAAGAGATAAATTGTATCAAGAACTTAACGCACATCAGAATTGTCATTAGTTTCGCTTCTTGCTTTTGCAGTCGGTCATTCATGAAACATATTCTTTATTCTTTTTACAATCATGTTCTTTGTCGGCATGTCGGCCAGCCGAGCAATTTCCCAGCTGAGCAAGGTACGCTGTTATCATCATTTCTACGTATGTTTACGTATCTGCAGTCAACTCTCTGTAAGACGGACACTTTTGGAACCGGCCTCAAGTATCTGTCATAGAGAGATGTCCGTTTTATAGAGAGTCAAATAAAGGGAGTAAAGAAAGGCAGGGGACCAAATTAATTGAAGGTGTCCATTTTACAAAGGTGTCCGTCTGATAGAGTGGTCTGTTGTTTATTGACAAGGTTCACGTCTTCTACGCATTCTCTTTGAGGTACAAGTGTCCATAATGATCACTAATGAGTTTTTGAGTATTGGCAAACTTTGTAATTCATAGCAGGAGACAATAATGAAACAGAGAGGGACACGCCCAGTCTAGCCCTCGGAATATGTGAATTACACCAAAGTAATTTTTAGACCAATTAAACGCTTAGATTAATCGGAATTTGGTTTCCCGAGAGGTCCGCAAACTCTTATTCAACAGTCGTCATTACAATTTTCTACATGCTTGAGGCAGTCGCGGTTGGGATTAAAATTTGCGGACATCCCAGGAATAATTAAACTGCCTTTGAAATATAACATTTAAAAATAAAGTTGGTGGAATTCACATATCCCGACCAACGCCCTACGATTCTCTCTCTGTTCCATTATTTGGCTTAGCCTCAGAGTGCTCGGCAACTTTTCGGCAACTTTTGCGATTTTCGGCAACTTTTAAAATCATAGGCAACTCTTGATTTTTCAGCATTTTAAAATTATTTTTTTAATTTTTTCGCAACATTTATTAGCTTTCGAAGAAAAATTAAGCTAAATTCAACTGGTTTATTGTACTGTGTGAGTCAATTACCAATGCCATCTTCGTGTTGCACGCCTGTCCATGAGGTCAGCGGTATCACATGACACGTTTTTCAAGATGGCAAACAATATTGTCAGTGATTCAGACTCCAACTGGGGAGAACGTGCAGATGAAGACCCGATTAATCCTATTGCGGAAGCTAACAGGCTAGGGCAAACCTCGCTATCCCCGAAAAAGCTAAAATAGCTAGAGAAAGAAAAAAAATTTAGACGAATAGCGTTCTACTCTAGAAAAAAATCGTCGCTTTGTCTTAGAGACACAGAAAGAAAAACAAAGCAAGAAAGTGCTTTACTAAACGTGTAGCTTGTCGCAGGCTTGCACTAACAGACTGCTTTAATACTCACACAGACACAGTTAAGAAAAGTTCCTGATCGATGTCAACTGTTGAGTTTGACCTCTATTAATTAATCAAGTTTTGTTAAAAAATGAAAATGTATATATAAAGCCTACTTATACTGTGCACGGATCTAAACCGCAATTAAACGAACTTCAAGTGCAAACAAGTAAAAGAAAGAAACTTTTCGGCAACTTTAAAAATGAAATAGGAACTTTTTAGCAACTTTTGTGGGCAACTTTTTTGGATTTCATCGGCAACTTTGTGGCTAGTAGAAATGAGATAAAGTCAACCTCGTTCCAAGGGTCATCATGCTGGTCACCTCATAGTAGTTTCAACCTTTTTAAAAACGTGCGTGAAAGATCATGAAGATAGCTAGCTTCAGGCCAGTCCCAATATATCTTGTAATTTATTTACGAATTTAAATAAAAGTTTGAAATAAATAAAAGTTGGAATAGCTTTAGCTGACTGCTAGAAGGAAGGATTTTATCAGTATGTATCCGGAGGTGCTCTTGTTAGCCGTTTTGTAAATCACTTTTGTCTACTTAAAACAAATGAGCGAATAATTTTGAAACCGCTCAAGATTTTTCTTTTAAAAATTGAGATACGCGAGATTAAGCGTCGTTTTATGTGGCCATTGAGTTTCAAGATTATTGATAATTTGTAAGGACGTAAAATAGGGGCTAAAATTGTTTTTACGGAAATTTCGCGTCTACAAGTGAGAGCGCTAACCTCTCATTATTCAGCGTACTGTCTAAAAGTTTCATTTTCACGTGAACAGCAGTAACTAACAATGCATTTGAAATATGCAGATGTTATAGCTACTGTTTTCCACGAAAATATAAAATTTGGAGACAATACCCTAGAATAATGAGAGGCTCTCAAGTGTAAACAAGAAATTTCCGATAAAATAATTGAATTGTATTAATGGCGACGTTGTTTATGCTCAGACTTGGAGGGTATTGTCCCTGAAAATCCCCGAGCCACCTTAAAACCTAACTAAATTGTAGCATCAATCTCAATTAATCTATGGTTCTGCGTATGGAATTTGATACATTCGTCGGTAGAAGAGTGACTCTTGAGGTCAA
>OZ037778.1:2105000-2267500 GCA_964035525.1 Porites cylindrica | reverse complement strand
TTGAGTCGCGCGTTAGGAGAATTTTGTAGTTAATCAAAAAGCAAGCATTTTTGTCAGCTATGTTATAAAAGAATTTGCTCATGCTTTTAGCTGTGCGTATATCGAGTTATGGATGCTCTTGGGAATTTTGGAGAGCACTCAACCCTTACGCATCTTTCGTGCTCTCCAAACGTTCCGCGTGCATCCATAACTCGATATACGCACGCTAAGTATGAACAAATTCTTAAATATAAAACAATAAATCCGAACCTGCCTCCAGCTAGACGGCGCCATTTTTCTTGCTCTAACAGCGGATCGAGAGCGGAAAGGCGAACTAGTTCCAGACCTACTCCGCATCACAGTTGAACCAGAGAGCGCGTATGAGCGTTTCAACGCCCAAGCTCCTTACTCCCTGGGCGCGCGTAGTACAGGAAGCAGCTCGTTTGGTTGTTGAAAGGTCCAGCGGGAACCTTAATGCTAACGTCTCGTCTATGTGGATACAAATCAAAGTTAAACTAATAAAACTAAACTAAAAAGTAAAGCAAGCTTACCGGGAGATCATGTAATCCGGGGGGGTAGCGAGTTCTATACCCACTGAAACCGAAGAACATTTCTATGCCTCGCGTGGTTCCCCAATACATAAACACGTGCCTTAACAGGGAAAAAGGTGTTTTCAAGTATTTTATAGGTCGTTTCCCTTTTTTACATAGTTTTATTTTCGGTTCTATTATTTAAAAAGACTCTGAACGTTTGCAGGTGCGGTTACATTTCACTTTTCTCACTATTTTCCGCAAATAATTATAATGGCTTCAGTTCTTTTCGTCTCATATAATAATTACCTACTCGTCCACCGTGGCTTCATTTCAGTCACCAGGATCCACTACGTTTTTGTAGCATGAGAAAAAAGCCCTCTGATCAGAGATAGGTCGGCTTATAGGATATAAATCTGATAATGGAATTACATCGCCCTTTCATTGCTTCTAGGGCCTCTCAGAATCGTCAAAGTTTTTCCCTTGCCATGCTGGCCAAATACTGTTGAATTCTCTAATTTTCATCACATGCCTTTGCAATACAGTTACTGTGCTTTTCCAAACACGCGAATTCTGAATTTTAAAAGCCAACTGACGTTTGCGTTTTTCGCTGCCGTCAATCATCGTAGGAAACCTCTCAGGAAACAGAGAGTTCAAAACGTCATGGTTTGTGATTGGTGGATTTCGATCCGTTGCGTGTGTTTCTGAGTTTCAGGGTTCGTTGCCTGTGTTAGTAATTATGAATGACGCAGCGAAAAACGCAATTGTGACAGGCGGCTTTTGTTCGCAGAGTTCGCCTATTTGTAAAGCGCAGTGCGTAACCCGCTGAAAAAGATCACGCAATTCAAGTTAAGTTTTTGTTTCATCTCTGAACTATTATTTCTAAATTTGACTTGTTGAGTCTTAAGTTCATATGCGATCTCTCGCAAATGTAATTTTAAGGCCCTTTTTGATATGGAGTAGACCGTCGCGGGTAGAAGGGTCACCCCCCAGGCGAGTCAACTTTAACGAGCGTTTTACTATGAGAAGTAAAAGTTGACCAGTCTTTGCTCGAGCCAACAGTGCTCGCGCAGGCTCTGATTGCCTCACCAATGATCGAGCTGACACGGCTGAGGGGAGAGCCGAAGTGTTTATATTGAGAAAAGTTGTGTCGGCTAGGAGCAGTCTGGGCTAGGAGGGTGATCTTACCATCACAAAAGGGTGACAGGGTAGGCGGGTCTACCTTCTAGCCGAGCGAACTTTTTGTTTCTCATGTAAACAGTTGCCCTGACGCTTTGTAAGGAAATGTATGAAAAGCTGGCTCGCACAGGGTTCTGAATATTTTTTAAACGCTATTTTTACACGAATCGGCCTTCCGCCCAGAAAAACCGATAATGGTCAGTGTTCGTAGCAGTCAAAAGAAAATGAGGCATGAACGCAATTGCAAAGCCCTGCTCAGATTAAAACTCGCGGCTATTCTGAACCATCTTACGAATGAATGGTTTTTTAAAATTTATTGTTAGTTGTGATTTAGCCAATGTTATTCAGTCCCTAACTTGCCGCTCGAAACAATCACTCAGTCGCCCAAGATGTGCCATTTTCAAGCATAGCATCAAAAAGTAGTTTTCAAACCTAAAGAAATTAATTGTTCCCGTTCACCACTCTTTAAAGTTAAAACGGGTTCTGTTATTATACAAAAGCCCAATTTTCCATTTGCCGAGCGTAAAAAAATATAAAAGGCGTTAATAATATTTAGAAAACATGTCTCTCTTAAAATCGGTCTTCATAATGAAAAAGACCGATTTTCCTGAATTTTAGATTTGGAAAAACAGTCTTTATGCTTCCCTGATTTCCTTCTTTTTTAGGCTCAAACTGTTGATACATCATCGGTCTCCAATGAGGGTGGAGAAGGGGGGAAGGGGGGCCGGGGGTGGGGAGTACATCTTGGGGCTGCCAGAAGTAAATACAACAACCTATGGACTTAAATGTCATTATTATTATTGTGACATTATTTGTTTCTTTACTTTGACTTACCATTAAGCGATGTTAAGCGAGTGACTAGTGTTGTGGTATCGATATTTCTATCATTTAAGTCAGATTAATAAGGGTGTTTGAAGGGAATCGGTCAGATCGGTTTCGGGACGGTCTGACGTCCGACAAACCAAATTCGGCGTTTGCCGTTAGATAGCAGGTGGCGAGTGTTTTCTGGTCCGATCACTCGACCAAGTCGATCTTTTAAAAAGCATCGACTTGGTCGAGAAAGAGGCCAATGAAACGCCGAAGCGTCACAAAGAAATACCAAACTGACAAATGAAGCGAGACACAACATTTTAATAGTTGCTTTGTAACAACTAACTACTTGGACTTAACCTTTTATGTTTTAGAAGTGATTTTATTTACATAATTAATAACCCGTGAAATAGGTAGTAGGATATTACGCACTATTAATGCACTAATTTCATCGTTTTATTTTGTTCACTTGTAGCTATTTTGCACTAGTTGTTGGTCTCTGTTTAACGGGTCAAGTGAAGTCACTCTAAGAGGGGCTTAGCTATCTAAAAGTCTCTCTCTTTATGGACTATCAGCAGTTTGTACCGCTGAATATCAATGCTAGATGGCTTTTTATTCTGAATAAGCGAACTTTGCTGAAACGTATACCAGTTATTTCAATAAATACTTGACATTAAATATGCGTCATTCACCGCGATAATTACATCTTAATGTATCCATAGCCAAAAACAAAACTTGAAATAGCATTTCCGAGAACTGTTGCATCAAAAGATTTCTAGGGGTGTATACCTCCAACACTAGAGGCAAAATCTCCCTCTGTGTGTGCCCTGTATACAAGCTTAACGCTCCTGTTTGATATACCCGTATTATACCATTAAATTGACAGATTTAAATAATCTCTCTTTTGAAAACTTGGAATAAATACCTCCTATTAGCCGAGTCTTCGATTCGTACTTTAAATTACGGACCGAGTTTCTTTCCATCGATTTTTGGCCCTAAGCTCGAAAATCGATGGAAAATTAAATTAGAAAAAAAAAAATCGGTCCGTAATTTTAAGTGCGGACCGAAAAAACGAGGCTAATAAGATGTTTATTATATGGCTTCCTGTTTGGGAGAGCGGAAACAAGTGCAGGACAAGCGATTTGACATTCATTTAACAGGCGTCAGAAAAAGAAAGTTTTAATTGGCTCATGGAATTAATAGAACATTATAAAAAGGCTTTCCATTGAAAGTAAATTTAAATCAAAATGCAAATGCGCCATCCTACTCGTCAGGCGCTTCGTTTCTCGCAAGGTAGAGGCGAGCGACTGGTGATGAACCGCAACGGACCATGGGAAGGGTACTAAAGGCAGGCGAAGCGACGTCTCGCCCGTTGTCTCCTTCGCGCCTTCCTTTGCGCGCACATTTTCATCGAGAGAGAGACGTCTGGGTACGAGGCAGCAAATGCGACATATTGAAATAGTTTATTCGGTCAAAAAAACTAAGAGCACTGTAAGTATTCGCTGGCCGACGTGACGCTGGAGTCTTTTGAAAACTGGACATTGTGTCTGGCTCGAAGTCGCTTCCATCTTTCTTTCGTTGGTCTCTGGAAGCGTCTTCTTAATTCCATAAGATTACGATTCGGTTTCTTCCTCGCCGGCTTCGTTCACAAATAAACACAGGTTAAAATTTGGAGGATCCAAGTCCTCATGCTTGACAGACGTTTCAGTAACCTTCTTGAAACCTTTTTTTTTTCGAGATGAAGAGACTTAGAGCTGCGAAATGAGCATTTGATTTTGAAATTTTGGTCCGTATAGGAACGTACGAACGGCAAATTGACCAATCGCATGGCGAAAACAGACTTAGCCATATAATAATGATTATTATTATAGAGGTCTTTTTCTTGGATCTGATTGTTTGAACCAATAAGAAACAATTGAAGACCAGCCTTCTAGTTTCATTTTTTGGCTCTAATCTTATGCCTTAGCTATGCTTAAACCTTAGTTAAAATACGGCGGAATCGTTGTCTTCATTTACAAGGTACAAGGAATTTCCCCGGGCTGTCTTTCTAGCCAGCGACATGCACACAGCTCCAATCTTTGATTAGCAACGTCTTCATATTCTTTCCATTGTTTTTCTCGGGCAATTTTGAGGGCCTCCTTTGATGGTTCAATTCCTGATGGAGAGCGAAAAGTTTGATTCAGTGTAATATAATTATACTTCAAACAAGGGGTTAATGTAATTTTTAGCGACATTCTTTGCACTAATTTCAATTTTGGTGCAGTTTTAATAGCTTTGTTTGTTTGTTTTAATTATTTAGGGGTTGTTTTATTCGACCGGCAGGACTATTATATAAACTACTGAGGCTGGTGTCGACTAGTAAAAGTGGTAAGGAAAGTTCTGTTATATTTTTATGTTATTAATGAGATCGCTCATGCAGAAATTAACCAATGGTTTTATATCATCAGAGCTTTTTCTTGCGAAAAAGACTGTCGACTGTGAATCGAATCTGTAAATTAAGTACCTTGATCAAAGTTCTTTGTCCTTATGAAGAAATCAGTCTTGAGGATGTCGAAGCTTAGAAGTGCTTTCTTTAGATAAAATGACAAAAGTCCCTCTTCAATTTCCGTAATCAAATGGGATGCTTTGGCCATTTGTTCCTCAGGCACCTGCTGGAAATCAAGATTTTTCACATGTCTCGAAGACTTGACATAGAAAGCGAGCCGTCTGTTTTTAGCTCTTATTTGAAAACGATTAGTTATGGGGCGGATTTCAGCGTCTAAATGGCGTTCGATATCATGGAAGCAGTTCTCTGCAATGGTCTCCTCATTTTCAGAGATTCCAACTCTAGCGGATTTCTCCACATAAAACGAGGCCAAGAAATATCTGTTTTCTGCTGTTTCTTCACCTGCAGCACATGGTAGTAGCAGCTAAAAAGTAAAGGAAAGAAATTAATTAATAACTCATCGCATGAGGGATATTAGTAGTGCAGGAGACTGTAAGTTTAGCAAAACACGTTATACCAGAATACTATTTAATATTGGGGTTTAGCCCAGTATCCCAGTATTCAAGAGGATCTTCGAACGATTTGCACCTAGCTACGCATCAAATTATTTTCTTTCGATTCTCACCTCTACGGAATCGTCGAGTAATTCCTCAGCCTTTTCATATTGCCCTTCCCTACGGGCAAGCGCTGACTCCACGTATTTCAGTTTAGCTAGCAGATAACAGTGATTGGTCGAGTGATATGTCCGCGATACGAGCAGTGCTTCCTCTGCGTGCGTCTTTGCCTCTTCGATGCGGTTCTCGTGTAAGTCCAGTAGGGCCAGCTAGAAAGAAGGAAAGGAAATGGAGTTACGGTGATATAACCCCGTCAAAGGTGCTACACTGACAGGAGAGGTCACTGGCGGTCCTAGTACCGGATGATACTTAGAAGCACACCATCCCTCGGATAAATCACTATCCAGCGGATAAGTATTTGGGAAATCAATTGCCCGCATTATCCACTGAATATATATTTATCCATCGGATAGTGCTATCCACCTTTTGAAGAACTGGGGCTTGGTGTGGTTCAAGGGAATAGGGGAGAGGGGTGAGACTGCAACTGTTTTAGATGTACGTGTTTAGCTCTTCAAGGTAATAAAATTATTGTGGGATATGCCACTTTTGGGTAGCTGTGATAGCATTTAAAATTGAGGCCAACTTTTACTTTACTTGGGCTTTACAATGTGTCAGCCGAACAATGCGGGATCTTCAAACAAAACAGACTACATGAAAGTAGGTTAGATATCATGGCTGCTCAAAGTAACACGGTAATTGTAAAAATACACACCTCATATAATAGCAGTGGGATCAAATCTGTGAACTTCGGATGGTTGTCAGCGAAATTGTCAAGCCCTTTTAAATACTCCACGCAGATTTCTCGCTTTCCTTAGAGAAATAAAATTATTCCGTAAGCCTTCAAAGCAGGCGTTTTCAACCTCGTTGCCACTGACCCCTCTATAGGCAAGAGGATAGGAACCTACAATGTAGAAACGAGGTTGATGGTGCCTTTTTGCTCGAACAGAAAAATATGACTGTTACTTACCATCATCCGCTAGGCGCTGAAACCGCTTGACAAAATCCATTCCCGCGTTACTGGCCCACACACCTGACGACATGAACCATTTGAAATATCATACAACTAAAAATAGCTAGCCCCATGTAATGGAATCCAAGACTGTCTTGGATTCTGGATTCCAAAGCCCAGGATACCGAATTCGACATGGTAAAATTTCCCAGATTCCGGATTCCATAAGCAAACATTTCCCGGATTCTGGAATCAGGATTCCCTTATATGGGTCGTTGCTGCAGAAGTTACATCTACCTAACAAAGACTAAAAGAATCAAGGTCTTTGAAATGTTCAGTTACTTAAACGAGGAATTAATAATTGCTTTCCCTAATTTCCTTCCTTTTCCTGTTGAATGCCCGTTATACGCTAGCTGGTAGCAATTGTAAAGTCGCACATCCCGCTTTCTGATTTTTTTTGTGCATGGTCAGGTAGAATCGTGCAATCGACGCGCTGTACATATAATCAAACTCAACTCTACCCCACTAATTTCTAAAGCATGCCAGTCTCGACAGGTTGGTTTCTCAGATCAGATATTTGGTACTCTTGCATCAACTTCACTCATCTATCCTAGTTGACAACCTCAAAACCCCACTGTTTGAAAACACACATTTTCACACTAGCATTCACCTTGAGGCCTGATCTTCCTAATGGGATGTTCAATTGCGGGGCCTTCCTGGTACTCTTCCAGCCAAGGACGTCCAGGAACACAAATCGTTTGCTCCAGGCAAGACACTAAGGAGCGTTGCACTCCATCAACGGAATAAAGCTGCACGGTGTGCGTAAAAATCTGAGGTCTTGTAGACGGAAGTACAAGGGTAACAACTCCTGTAGAACCGCGTAGGTGACGAGAATTGTAATCATCAGCTTTAGTGAAGATAGATGCATTTGGTGAAATGTGGAGTTTCAGGACATAAGTTCCATTATTCTGGCAAGAAGATAATAACAACGAGACCATCAATCGTTTAGGCCTATTTTACTCTCGGTCGGACGAGCAAATTCATAACTGCATCGTGGTACATGTTCGGAGTTGGAGGCCGGGGTGCAGGGGATTGTTACATTCCCCGTGCGACCGCATGCTGTTTCGAGCTACAGAAAAATCCTGATTTCACGAACCTTAAGCTACTTGAACCTCCCCAAACAACAACAAGAACAAACTGAAATAGGAACTTTGCATTGAAATATGGTTGCTATCACACATTACTTACAATATCAAAGCCAGCTGCTGTTGGAGACATGGCACAGCTCCAAATTTCCATATCGGGAACTTTCACAATCGCCAGGCGGTTCTGAATCTCCACATAAGGACCAGAAAGAGGGTATTGAGGAATGCTCGTCCACGACAGGTTAGGTACACCCAAGGCATTTGAAGGTGGATAAAATTCTGCGAGCAGGTTGGCTCGATGGGAGTGTGTTATCATGGTGTATAACTCTACTCCCACCATGATCCTAAAAACATGTATTGAGAAAAAAATGCCTTTATTTTTGCCTAGATCAAAAACGCACGATCAGAAAGTTCTGCCGAGGGTGAAATCGTTGAGTGGAACTCAGAGCAGACACGCTTCGCTCAAAATCTCACGCCAACGCCTCAACGCCTCGCGCCTTGAGAGAGGAAGAGAAAATGTAGGTGTATGTCGTAGACAGAAGTAGTGGCAGCCGGGTCCTAGCCTGTTTCTCCGAAAGACGCTCTAAGGAAGGGAGAGCGAGTACGTGGCAGTGAGCGACCTGGAGCGTCTGAGAATGGGGCTAAACATTTCCTCAGTCTGAATGATATACTAATTCTCGTCGCCAGGACCTCTCTTTATATATTTATTCATTCATTTTTTTGCTCACGTGGTCTTGCGTTACCAATAATGGTCTTCAAAGTATGAGCGAGTGCAACAAAGTGAATAAGATCAATAGGTCAATGCGAGAAATGTTGTGAGGGATTTTTTCAGACGCAGTCAAGTAATTGATCGACATTTCAGTGCGAAATATACATTTTAAAAGAGAGTTTTCAACAAGATCTTTATTCTGTTCCGTAAGAGTTAAAGGGCGCTTTCCATTCAACAAAAATTCCGGTTTGAAATTTCGGAAACTTCACGTGCTAAATGGAACGGTACATTCCGGTCGCACAGACCCGACCCAAGCCACCGCGCGTTTTGTTACTGTGGCTTCTCAGCACACTCATAATTACGCTCTAAAAGAGAAAAGTAAATACTGTTTATATCCTAAAGAACACTCGACTGTCGAAAAAGGGGCGGTGGAAAACGAAAGGCGGAGGATCCTATTTCGTGTAGAAAGCCTATGAATGCAAGTGAAGGTAAAAAATTCTTGTGAATTGAAGCGATACGTTTCTCAGAATATTCGAACGATTCGAAGCAATTCCTGGAACTGTACATTCTCGTTCCCAGAGCCACTCGGCTTAATTTGTAACCGTTCCCTACCACGTGACCAAGAAACGACGGGCTCTGGGGACGAGAATGGGAACTGTACGGTAAATAAATTCGGTGTTTTAGACAATTTGTATTCAGCCAGGCTTTGTTCCCTACCACGTGACCAAGAAACGACGGGCTCTGGGGACGAGAATGGGAACTGTGCGGTAAATAAATTCGGTGTTTTAGCCAATTTGTATTCAGCCAGGCTTTGTCAGGCTTTGTCGTATTCATTTCAGCTTAATTGATAAATTGCTTTAGTTAAATATCGTCGACAGGTTTCAGACAACGCTGATTCTCACGGACTTCTATACAATGGTAGCTTGATTTAACACACTTTTTTTCACCTACGTGTCCTGTTGCGTCAGTTATTTGACACTGTTAATGGCAAATATCAAAAATCGAAAAAAATTGCAACTGATTCAAACTATTTGAGATGTCATGCTTTACTCACAGCACTTCACTTTCCATAGGAAACTACTTGGTCTTGTAAGCAGGATAGAAAAGAGCGGTACTGGGGACAATAACTTTGGCAAATGGAAAGGGACATTTCGGTGGACCACCTTCAAAGCTGGTCCCGAATATTCCGGTCGGACCAAACCGAAATGGTCCGTTCCATTTGATGTACCAACCGAAATTACCGGCATTTTGGGTTGAATGGAAAGCGCCCAAAATCTGGTATGTTCTGTTTACTATATTTGACATGACAACGGATACAAACAATAAATTTGAAGGCGTCACACATGTATACCGAAATATAAACTAGCCAAATAGTTAGTACATTTGCGGCGATTTCGCTGTGAATTGTATCCAAAACCTACTTTAATTTATGATAAAACGAATTCATTCAAAATAAACCACCGTTTAACGTTTTATAAATACGCTCGTTCACTTTCACTTAACTGGCGGACGGGCGAATATATAAACTTGATGTCGATCAGAAATTCAATCTTCAAATACTAACAAATCATTCTCCCTTTTTTCAGTGAACTGAGGCGACCCGATGATTCGAATTCCCGCTTTCCCTATAGTCAAACATTGTAATTTTAGCCCTGATGTTTCGAACAAGTGCCGTTAATTCACTAACAAATTTCCTGTTCATCTGTTCATCGGGGGCCATTTTACTATACTGATCCCGAATATTTTAGTGCAACATAACTTAAGCCAGCGATAAAAGGTGCGGTAGAAACGGAACAAATACAAGAAAGAGATACATGGGACTGACAGGGGTGTGATTGGGGGCTCGTCTTTCATATATTAGTGCTTTTGTTTAGGTTATTTGTTTCGTCCTTCTCTACAAACTGCTTGAAAACTGCGGTATATGATCACTTGATCGTCTCGATCTCCTTTTCAAGTATTAAATACAGAAACATTTACGATTTAATAGCTGGTATTTCAATGCTGTTTGTAAGATCAAAGTGCACAAGATACTGGAGAATTTAACTGTGATTTAAGTTTCTCCTAGAGCACGACGAAAGTCATGAAAAGTCCACTTCTACAAATTGTCAAAAATAACAAATTAGTATGTATTAAGTAACCCTTTCATGCGATTGATGTTACCTTTTCTTGTTATCGGATATATCGCTCACTTCTATCCGCATCCAATCGTGCCAAGATGTCTTGAAGACGAAGTATTGCGCAGGCAAAATTATATGCAAATGGTATATGAAAATAAAATATGCGTGTCGGGGAATCCCCAAAACTAAAGTTAGAGGTGACGTGTGCAGTATCTCATGCAAAAGACTATGGGCGCTTTCCATTAAGTCCTGGCGTTTGGGTTAGAAATCAAATGAAAGGAACCATTTGTTTGGTCTGTCCGGAATACTCAGGACCATCCTTGAACCTGGTCCACTTTATCCGGTTCTACTGGTCGGACCGAAATGTCCCTTTCCGGCGTTTGACAAAATTTTGTCCCCAGTACCGCTCTCCTGTATCCTGCTTACAAGTACAATACTGGCGGACATTGGTGAATCTCTGGTTGTTTAGTAGCCCGTGAGCAAGCTCTCCATTTGGGGATATCGTGAAAAGTAGACGCGCGATAGGTACGCTCGTTATAGGCGAATCTTTGCTGACGTCACTGTTTACATTTTTCCTCATTAGCATACGACTTAACTCACAGAAGCCGTGGCCGTATATACGAACTAAATGCAAAAGTTAAAAGAGCTGATTAAGTGGAGCAATTTGTGCAATTTTCAGCTCTTTGCGAGCAATATTGAGGGAAATATCAGCAATCAAAAACTGCGAAATTGCTGTGTGGCAAAAAAGTTAATGAGCCATACATTCTCTGTAAAATTTCCAGTTTCAGAAGAGAATTTCTCCGAAACCATTCGGTGTTTTGGGCTCAAATTTTCAGGGATAACTGAAACTGTTATGCTCTTTCAATATTCAGAGTTTTTATTTTATTAGTCATCAGATAGTGATAAGCATATGTTAATGAGGCAAAAAGTGTAAACAAAGATTCGCCTATAGCGCGTTCTCGGGCGGCTTGCTTCGCTCGCCCAATAGGAGAGCTTGCTCGCACGCTAGTTGTTTACGGACCGGTCATTATTTATGTAGGGGCTAAGGGGCAGACCATGTAAAAAGGAAGTGACCCCACTTCTTTATTCAATACTTAAGTGATGACCCCCGCCCCCCACCACGTATCTCCTCTTATATGCTCTTCAAAGTAATTATTAAAATACATGCAACATACTAATCATAAGATGATTAGTTACTTTGCATAACAATGAAACACTAACCTAGCTACTCTATTACAAAATTAGTGTATCCCATAGACCAGTGTCCAGTTTTTAGTTGGGTCGTTTGAGGCAAGATGTATGAGTGAATCGGGGTTTGAGACAAGAGGTGGGAAATAAAGACTTAAGATAGAGAAAGTGGAGGTGAAGCTGAAATACGTGTTGTCTGATGACAATAATGCCCGCTTTGGCAAATATCTAACCTCACTTTCCAGTCCTACAGATACTGACTGAACTGTGAGCGAGGAGACAAAGAATTGTCAAGTTTAGAGAAGAGGTTTTAAAGAAAAAAGTTTCAGCTGAAGAAAGTTATGGTGAACAGTTCAGTGACAATGGTCAAATATATGACTGGAACATAGAGAATTAAGGGAGAATATTTGGAAATTTGGAAAATATACCTTACAATCAAACTGCTGACACCCCCCAAACTTCTTCATATAAAGTTTAGCCCCCCCCCCCCCACTACCCAATCTGAAATGGCCTTAACCCCCCCTTCTTTTTCCCTTTTTCTTTTCTATTATTTGGGCTTTTTGCGATAACAAGCCACCTTTAAGTCAAAACTATAACTAAAGTTTAAGTTTTTCGCCTCCGTCTTTCAGTCAAACGGACCTCACAGGAAACACAGGCTTCCTTCAGAGGGTTCAAAATAAAAGGCCACGTCTGCAGGTTGTAATTGGTTGATTTCGATCCATTTTGTTGATTTCCCTTCGTGGCAATTATGATTGACAACTAACTTTCTCGAAATGTGTTGTCATTTTATAATTTCCCTTAATCCGATTGTTCAATTCTGTAAAGGTGGCCAGGTTATAGTAGTCGCACTGAACTGCAAGTTTTTGCTTTCTCTGTAAGACCTGGTGTTACTTGCCCACAAAATAGTTCAAAGGTTTAATATGCTGTGTCATTGTAGGGCCAATATGGGATTTGAAAGTCAGGAGGGGGGGGGAGGTTCCCAAGGGAATTCTTAAGATCTTAACTAATATTAACCCTAAACAGAACGAGCTGCAACCGGGTGCCCCCCTCTATAACTTTTCCAACTACCAGGCATAAATTAATTGACAAAATGGCGAAACCTGTCGTTATTTTTAAGAGCGAGGGTCAGGAAATATCGACCATCGAATGGCAAGAGTTGAAGCATCGATTGCCCTCATTTTTTGTCCATAAGTAGCCTTTAGGTAGATAAGTAATCTGATGTAAGTTGTTCTCGCAAAAAGCCTTTTATTTTCGAGAAAAGAAGAATATCAGTTTTCGTGGTCGGAGTCCCAAAATGGCCGTATTTTCAACCCGAAATTTGATAACATCAACTCTCCTCGCGTTCGCAAATAAAGCCGCAAGGAGAAATTTGGAGACTTTCCATCAATAGAACAACTCTTCTTCTTTCACTAAAAGATACTTTCAAAGCAATATCAAGACTCGTTGAACTAACCTAACTCAGAAACGAAGAACAGGTTTCTAAAACTTGTACGCTACTATAATGCGAGTTTGAGCAGTTTCATGGATCACCACGCGCCATTAAAAACGAAAACTGTAAGGGCTAGGCCCCAGGTCTACTGGTATAACGCGGACATTGCAGAGGCGAAGAGACGGCGTAGGAAAGCATAGCGGAGATGGAGAAAGACTAAGTTGCCTGAGGACCTGGAGACGTTCAAGAGATTGAAAAATCATGTCACCTTCATTAGCACCAAGGCACGCAGGAATTTCTACGCGGATTGCATCCGTGAAAACGGTGGTGATCAGGGTAGGCTGTTAAAGGCCACTAGAGCACTTCTTCTTCCTAAGAATGATTTATGCTTCCCGGAATATGTCGACGGTGCAACATTGGCCAATGATATTGGTCGATTTTTCTATCGTAAGATCATTAATATCCGTACTGATCTTGGTGCTGCCGCCATGGAAGCTCAGGGCAGGGTTCATCATGATGCGGTGTTTGATGGCGATCAGAAACTTCACGATTTCACACCTCTTTCTACTGAGGAAGTGAAAAAGCTCATTCAGAAATCGTCAAAGAAAAGCTGCACACTTGATCCTATGCCAACATCACTGGTCGTCAGTGTGGTTGACGAACGTCTGCCCTCCATATCTCTTATCTTGAACTCTTCTAATTCCCTCTCTCTCGGTTATTTTCCCTAGGTTTGGAAGGCTGCACTTGTTGATCCTAGACTGAAAAAGTCTGGTCAAGCTGCTTCTCTGACGAATTTAAGACCGGTTAGCAACTTTCAGTTTATCTCTAAACTGACGGAGAGAGCCGTGTGTGATCAGACGGCAGAACACGTATCGCGCTCGGGTCTGTATCCTTTACTTCAATCAGCATATCTTGCAGGGCATAGTACAGAGACAGCTTTGCTCAAGGTGCAAAACGATATCTTATTGGCTATGGATCGTCAGCACGTCACCCTCCTCGTACTTCTCGATCTGAGTGCGGCATTCGATACTGTCGATCACCGAGTGTCGTTACGTCGTCTTGAGGTCACTTATGGCATTACGGGAACTGCGGCTGTTTAATGGTTTCGATCATATTTGACTGGCAGGACCCAACGAGTGTACATAAACCAGACCTACTCTGATGACTTTCCGCTGCCTCATGGGGTACCTCCGGGTTCTTGTATAGGCCCTTTATTATTCACGATGTATGCAAGTAAACTCTTTGAGGTTGAGAACCATCTCCCAAATATTCATGCTTACGCTGATGACACCCAGATATATTTATCTTTCAAGCCGGACTCTACTGCAGGGGAACAAGATGCTATCACTGCTCTTCAAGATTGCATTACAGTTATTAGAAGTTGGATGATTGCAGATAGGTTAAAACTGAACGATGACGAGACGGAATTTATGATTATCGGCACACGCGCTCAGTTAGATAAAGTTAATGTATCTGAAATTGTGGTCGGCCAAGCAAAAGTGCCAGCTGTAACGATTGTTAGGAACCTCGGGACGTGGCTTGATACGAACCTCACCATGTCTGCACACATAAATAAAACGTGCCAAGCTGCCATTTATCTTCTGTATAACATTAAACGCATTAGCAGGTATTTGAGTTATGATGACAGGAAGTCTATAGTTCAAGCAGTTATAATGTCACGTATAGATTATTGTAATAGCCTCTTAGTTGGTGCTCCATCCACCCAGCTAAGTAAATTACAGCGTTTACAAAATGCAGCGGCTCGCCTTGTTAGTAACGTTGCAAAGTATGATCACATTACTCCTACACTTGTTAATTTGCATTGGCTTCCTGTAACGTATAGGGTAAATTTTAAGATAGCAATACTTACTCATAAGTGTATCTATGGTACTCGAATACCTTAAGGATCTAATAAAAGTTAGAAGTACCACCAGATATAATCTTAGATCGGACGGGGAGATGTTACGCGAGGATTATTGTGCACGATCTAAGAAGACACTAGCAGACAGGACTTTCAAAGTAGCCGCCCCTAGAATCTGGAACATTTGACCGAAGGACATTAGGAAACAGGACAACTATTATATTTTTAAGAAACAGCTAAAGACTTATTATTTTATACTTGCATACAATTTCTAATTAAACATAGGTGTACAGTGGGTGTATATTAATTTTACTCTCTTTTTTATCAATTTTAATGAAACATATAACATTTCGTTTAGTTATAATTATTGTAAGTAATAGGTTAAGTACTAAATAATTAGGTTAGGTGTCATTTACAGATATATTCATATCCAGCTGAGAAGATGACATGGGAATGCCTTGTCCACCATTATATAGGTCTAACAGTGCTAAATCTCCCTTAAGACAGGCCAAAGCAACCTCCTTCACTTTTCTGTATGATATCTTTTTTACTTGAAACGCAGGCTTGTTGAAGTTCATGTCACAGTGAACAGCCGCCTGATAAGAGAAATAACGACAGACCCGTGGTGGGCAAGCTATGATATTCTCCATCTTCCGTGTGATGACAAGATCAAGGGTGTGGCCATGGGTGTGGGTCGGCCCTCTCACATGCTGCTCAAGACCGAGTGATTCCAAGTGCTCCATAAATTTTACTTTATAAGCGTCGGTCGGGACATCCATGTGGATATTAAAGTACCCAAGAATGAGTAGATGATCCCTTGGTCGACAAGATGATGGATTCCGTGTAGCTGGAGAACTCACTCAAAAAGGTAACCACGGGAACCCTGTGGTCCTCAGAGTGTGGTGGTCTATAAACTATGACAACTCTGATGTTTAGCGAGGATGAAATCTGCACCAGCAATTCACAGTACTCAAAGGATTCCTCTTCACCGTTACGGACCTTAGTCACCAGCAGAGAGTCCTTGTGGAGAAGATCAATGCCTCCACCGCAACGGCTTGTACGAGGGTAGTCTATCAGCTTGTAACCGGCTGGACAAAGTTCCACTCTAATTGCATCATCGATCGTTTTTAGCCAAGTCTCTGTGACTGCAACAAGATCGAATGCTTGTCAATTTCCGCCGACCTACCATGAAAATTCCTGAACTTCCAAGGTGTCTTACGGAGATTACATTCAATAACCCAAGCCAATTCCCAGGTATGTTTTAAATCAATGTTTAAATGTGGGATTAAAATAGCATTAAGAGAATTTGGAGTTATACCACATGTTAAATATTGCCGTCGAAAATGAGTAACGAAGTTAAGTTTTTGTTATCCTGAAAACCTATCCCTCATTTTTGAATTATTTCAGTGCGACGAGCTTCGCTATTGCCCTGAATGTATCTTCTAGTGGAAGAAAAAGAATTTTTCTGTTCATGGAAAGATTCCAAATTCCTCCATGCGGCTTCGTTTGCGAACGCGAGGAAAGTTAATGTTAGCGAATTTCAGGTAAAAAAATTAGGACAGTCTGAGACTCCGACATCGAAAACCGATCTTCTAATTTTTCTCACATGTACAAATAAAAAGCTTTCGGCAGGAACAATCTACTTTAGGTTTCTTATCTACCTAAAAGCTATCTAGGAACAAAAAATAAAAGAAATTGATTTTTCAGCTCTTGCCACGAAATTAAGATTTTGGTCGATTTTTCGTGACCGGCGCTGTCAAGTCAAGACATAACTCGGATTATTGGAATAATCCAAATTGCCCCTTAAAGAAGCCATAAATTAAAGCAAAAAATACTCAAATAGTAAGGTATTTGATACAATCAAGAAGTTGACTAACATATTAGCTACATATTAATAATCTTCAACAGTAGCAGTGATGCCTGGAACTGGAACCATCCGCCATCTTGGAACTGCCATTTTGAATCAATTAAATGTATTCCATTTCACTCAAAACCCGTACAAATGGAGGTTATCGCGATAGAAAATTTGATCTCTGTATAAATGAATGCTTAGCAAGCAAAAAAATCTGCAAGTTATGAAATTCCGAGAGAAATGAACCCAGCGATCTGCCATTTTAAATTCATGTTTTTTTCCTCAAAATCTGTCACCAACATTAACAACTACAATAAACTTGATAAGATCATGCTAAATTTAGTGTAATATATTTATCCAGTAAGTAAAAACAATTTAAAAACCAATGAAAAATGCAAATTTTGGAAAAAAAATTGGCTGCCAAAACTCGGTTTCACGATAGCATCAATGCTGAAACAAAACTAAATGCAAGGCTGACAATACAGTAAAGGGTAGATTGTTTTGAGGCCAATATTTCGGCAAACAAAATTAGCCAAAATATTTATGTATACGTCACGATGATGTTAAAATGTTCCCCAATAAGTTCTAGGAAAAGTCGCCAAGTTTGGCACTCGTAGCTTGAACTGTTTTGAAGGTTTTTTTAATAAAACCTTTCTAATGATGCAGGACCCTCAATAACCCTCTACCCTCCCCCCCCCCCCCCCGGCTAAGCTCTGAACAGGCGTATCTGTGCTGACGTCATCGTTTACATTTTTACTCATGAGCATATAAAGGGCCTTTACTCAGGGATGTGAGAACAAGGAAAAGAAAGCTGTAGATCCTTAAGCTTTGGGTCAAGACGCGTACGCAAATGCAAATAACTCTTAACGTTCGATAAATGACGAATTATTGCGGCCCAAAAATTGGATAAGTTCTTTTATTTAACGGCTAACAGTTAACTTTTTTTGGAATTAACTAAAGAATAATCAGTTTTTTACTAGAGACGAATTATCCGCCTGAGACGGATAAATCGTCTCGCTATTAATCCGGTGATTACAGGCCCGTAACCAGGATTTTTTGTGGGGGGGTGCTAACGAGGCCAAAGCGGACCCAACTACGGAAATGTATTTTTTATCGTCTGATCCGTTTATTTAGGAAAGTAACAATACATGAGAAATTGTAACGGCAAAGAACACGGTAGGAACTGAATATTACATTTTTCGAATACAACTGTTTGAATTTAGTTATAAAGGAGTAATTTTACGATGTAAAATGACACATCAAAATACTGCGGAACTAATCCGTCAGAACAGTTCCGAGCTCCAGCCTCCGTGGGTGTAGCGACTAAATCTCAGAGCGTAATAATGGGATCAAGACTGGTGGACATTGCGAAAATGAGTATGATTTACCGTTTATATCTCGCTGTAAAAGTGTAGTTAACTGAGATAGATCTGAAGTCGTGGTTTCAGCTGGGCTGTCGTCGCAGACTGCACTGTCATTGTCAGCGTCTGATAGCTCTTGACGGGGTACTTTACTGACCCATTGCACAGGAAAAAATAACGTATTCCCATTTTTGGATATTTTAGGGTATTTAAAGAATACCCATATAAATCCCAAATTTGGCAAAGTGAAACAAGTCCCAATCGGGGAATTCCCAACTAAGTTCCCAGATTGGGACTTGTCTCACTCTTCCAAATTTGGGATTTTTGTGGGTATTCTTTAAATACCCTAAAATATCCAAAAATGGGAATCCGTTATTTTTTCCTGTGTTGTATCGAGAGAGTGGCAAGATTTAGCTGCAGCCTTCCTCTTTCTATTTTCCTGTTCTCTCCTACCGATAACGTATTACACAAAAAACTAATTTTGCATCTTCAGGCGTTCATGCGCTCGTACAAATAGAGAATACTACCCGACGCGTTAGCGGACGTGTCTGACAAAAATCCTGAGATCACTCCCTTGTCATTGTCTCGCTCGCGTAAACTCCCGTACAAAGCCTGCGCCCCGGGGCCTGCGCACGTTAATTTGATTATTCATTTACATAAGCTCGGACATCTGTGCGCTTATTGAAATGCTCTGAATGGCTCGGGCTACTAGAGTGTACCTGGTTTTATTTTCCCAGTGAATACACCACTGCTCTTTCCATTCTTTGATTTTGTTTAAATATCACTGCACTGTTAAGTTTGAAACTTAAGTTTAACCGACTGCACGCCTTAACTTGGATATTGAGTATCAAAATGCGGACCTTTGGGGTCTGTGGGGAGGTGCGAACGCACCCCGTGCACCCCCCCCCCCCCCCCCCCCCCTGGTTACGGGCCTGGATTAGACGTTCTGAGACAAATTTTGGTCTAAAAGTTGTCTCTTCTGTCGGCACCATTCTCGACCCCAGTGCTTTAATACGGATACTTGGAAATGCGCGCGTAAGCTCTGGGAAACTCTGCGCCGGAGTAGCCAAAATCTGGCTATTTGGGCCTCACAGCTCATGCTCTTTGATCCAACCAGCTACTGCTTCGGTATTAGAACTGAAGAAATTCAGTTAACGGCCTTGAAGAATTTTCAGGTATCCAAGGCTCTTGTGATAGCTGCTGGGAAAATACCATTAAACGTTCCCAATCACAGATTTGAGAATTGAAGTTTGCATGTGCTTGACATTTGATTAAATATTTCCGTGTGGACTACTTGACGAGGCGGTAAGTGAAACCCGTATGGCTTGTTAAGATAAACCGGTATCGGAATTCCAATAAAACTTTCCAAAATGTGAATTTAGCGTCTTTTTATTTATGTTTGTTCATGAACATTACAGCGAAATTCGTTGTATCACTCTGTGCGTTTTGCAAACTTCGAAGGAATTTTGGCTTTTTCTGTTCCGTCAATCATCTTAGTGGACCTGTTAGGGAACACGAGTTCAAAAGGTCATGGTTTGTGAGTTCGTGATTGGTAGATTTCGATCCGTTTTGTTTGTTTCCTGTTTCAAGGTTCGTCGCTTTGTGATCCTCCTGTTTCGGGCAGTAATCGACCAGTTAAGATTGCTTGGCAGATTTTTCTGCTCTTTCTTATTCTTGTCACTAGCAAGAATAAAGAAACGTCTCCCTCCTTCCTTCGACAAAAATCCACTGACCATCGCGATTTCCTTCGCTGTTCTTGAACAGTCTAGAGTCATTCTCAGCCAAGCTGGGAGAACACGTTACATTGTGATTTGTTTTGGCCAGTAGAATTCTTCGGTGTGTAGCTTTATTTAGTTCACAATTCATATCATTTTCAGAAGAGCCGTTTTACAAAAATTATTCGACATAAGGTTCTCATCAGCCCAAACAGTGCAATTTCTAACGCGGAACTTGCCTTCCTGTAAAGACTCAAGATGGCTTTCAAATCCGTGATAAAGTCTATGTGAAGGCCTTCAAGTACAAGGGTACCATCGACAGTTACATTACATTATAGGCTACTTTCATCTATTATTCTCCATTCTAGGTCTCCGGTTTTGCGACCCGATCCTTCGAATTTCCACCTTCCCTCGTAAAACATTTTAATTTTAACATTAATTTTTCGAACCTCTCGATAATTCAAACCAATTTTCTTTCAGCTTTGACGATTTCACTATCTTTAGATCTCGAATACTTTAAATAAAAAATCTTACTGTAAAATGTAACAGTACAAATTACAAGAACAAGACCAGTACTGAGTCGAGACTGACGAGGGTATGATTGGGGAGTTGTCATGCATATAAAGTGGTTTTGATTTGCTATGATCGTTCATCCGTCTCTTCAAACTGCTCGCTAACTGCGGCGTATTACTTGATCAATCTCATTTTCATGTATTGAATACAACAAATTGAATGGCTAGTATTTAAGATGGAAATGTACAGGATACTGGGCAATTAAAGCGCGATAACCTTCGCTTAGAACATGACAAAAGCCGTAGTGAAACGTCAACTACTACAAATTGTTAAAAAATAACGAAACACAACTTCTATCCACATACAATCATGCCAATATGTCTTGAAAACGAACTGGCGTATTGCGAAGGGGAAATAGGAAAAACAAATATGCGTATCTAAAGGAGAAAGTCGGGGATTCCCCTGGACTAAAGTTAGAGATTACTGCAGCCGAAAACGTGCAGTCTCTCATACATTAGGGCCGATGAACTCAATTCAGACTGCATGGTTTTGGTACGTTTGTGTCCTACACCAGCAAGTTATAGTAAGCCACGAATGAATATCTGAAAGACTTATTTACAGCTTTCTCAGTCAAATCCCGCTTTTAGAGCCTTAAGTGCTAATGCCCCCAAAATAGTTCAATGGTTTAAAGTGCTGTGTCATTATGGGTCCAATATAGGCAATGAATTTCCAGAGGGAGAGGATTTCGTGTTTACTTAGCCATACCAGCAAGATATAGTAAACCAGGAATAAATATCTGAAAAGCTTATTTACAGCTTTCTCAGTCAAGGCCGGCGTTAAGATCCTTTTAATTTATACTAATGCCCCCAAAATAGTTCAAAGGTTTAATATGCTGTGCCATTATGGGGCCAATAAGGAAAATAAATTTCCAGAGGGAGAGGGTGTGAGTCGATTTCGTATTTACTTAGACAAGTATCAGAAGATAAGCGTTGTATTTCTCAAACTGGGAGGTTACAGTGGCGGACAAGTTTTTTCGAAACTTTTCCGGTTGGACCGAACCAATCCATTGAGTTTTGGACCAACATTTCCGGAAATTTTAGTTGAATGGATCGGGCCCAGTGTGTTAAGCCCACTGGAAATGCTATTACGAAAACAAGGTCGACCGCTTGATTAAGAGAAGTAACAAGGTCTTTATTCTTCTATGAGGTATAGGTCGTTGGACTCGCATGGAGGTGGAGTACTTGTCGGTAAGCTAAACGCAGTGTTTGAGAGAATACCAATTTAATAATAATAATAATAAATAATAAAGATAACGATTTGCAGGTAGCACATCCACAAAGTGGTTCTCCGTCTACCTGATTCCTGGTCAAATTGGAATTTGGAAATGTTGGTTTTTGAGGAGAGGGGAAAACCGGAGTACCGGGAGAAAAACTTCTAGGAGCAAGGGAAAGAACCAGAAACAAACTTAACCCACATATATGGCGTCGACGCCGGGAGTTGACCCCGGGCAACATCGGTTGGAGGCGAGTGCTCTCACCACTGCGCCGCCCTTGCTCCACTTGCAGCCCTTTTATGAGGGTCTGAATGGGAGGGTCCACTTGTCGGTTGTCGGTTAAAATTTAGTTACTTTGTTGGTAGTCGGTTAAAAATTTCGATCTTTGTCGGTTGTCGGTTAATCTCAGTTAATAAGTAAAAATGCTTGTTAATTATTAATTTTGTTATGTGTTTCAATCAGTTTCAAGACTTGGATCCCTATAAAATATGTAAAACTTGTAAAAATGCATCATTTGATTGAACTTAAACTTCATTATGCAACATGATAGTGTATTTCACCAAAGCGTTTATTGCAAATGCGAATTTGGTTTCCCTGTTGACCACAGGGCACCATAAAAAGCAATGAAGAGAGGTTAATTGGACACAGAGGGAAACGCCCAGTCTAACCTTTTGGATACGTAAATTATTTTTGGTGAAAAACTGCAAAGGGTGACAGGTTGCACATCTATACCGGCGTGAAAGACCTTTAATATTTTGGCTCTAACAAGCATGTTCTTTGCCATGGTTTTCCTTTCTTTCAGGAAATAAGTGGTGGTTCTTTAAAAAATTAGCAAAGTAGCGGTTGGTTTTGTATGAGATTCCACTTTTCCATTAAAGCTTCTTTTACGACCAGAAGTCAGTTACAATGTACTGCGCAAGCGCGACCAGTAAATTTCGTCGTCGTGGTGTCGTCCACGACGTCAAACAAAGTACAATCACGTCGTCCTGCAATCCACAAGCTTCAGCAGGTATGCAGCTATCAATGTAAGATCTTTTATGGTTGTGCACAGGAGTAACGTAGCGGGCCATACTGCGGAGTTGGTAGTGTGTGCTTCAGTACTGAAATTGGCCAAGAAAAAGAAAGTTTGAATGAGGAATACTTAAGCTAGCCATTTTCGTAGCTCGCTTGTATAAGCGCAGGACATTGTAATTGTCTTGTGAAATATCACGGATACTCTTCGAAGGCGTCAGTTGGTGTCAGCCAATAAACAGATAATTCAGGCGTGACTCAGACGATAAACCGATATTTGACAACAACTGATATCAATAAAAGATTGACTTAACATTAATTAATCTACACTTATCATATGCACAATGAAAAAAAAAGCAGCTTTCGCCGAACCAAGACCTTTAATTAGCTTATGCCCCAATACGGCAACGTTCAGGGGGACCTCTCAATCAGTACCACAATTGATTAAGATCCGGGTGAGCGAGATGGCAAGGAAAATATATACAATATGCAGTCGAAGCAATGGATTGAATGGAAATGCACAAAAATCTATTAATAGCATAGAAACACACCGTGAACGCTATGATTACTACTCACTGGTCTAGTGGCTTATGTTTAAAGACTAAAGCCGGTCTTGTGTTGTTTACGAAACGGCAACGCCAGGTGCACATACTCCTTTGTATTTTAATGATTACAATCGATTATTATTGATTAGCATAACTATCGATAACGTGTTTGGGTCAGTAGTTCATGTATGACCCCATGTTTGTTGTTGTTGTTGTTTTTTTGTTTGTTTGTCTGTTTGTTTGCCGCTGTTATCATACTTTTTTTTCCTTTACTTGAGCTCCACGAGAGGGTTTGCTTTATTACTTGTATCCTGTTACGTATAGGTAATAGCATGATTTGTAGTGATATTTGGCGTAAATTCCACGAGTGATGTTTCAAAATTGTTATACGTAATTTCACTCGCCTAACGGCTCGTGAAATTTGAGACAATTTTGAAATATCATGAGTGGTATTTACGCCAAATATCACGTACAAATCATGCTATTATTTGTTTATACTACTACCAGCAAAAGGTTTGTAATTTTCACATGTAGGTATTTCAAATTAAGCTGAAATACCACTGCTCTAAGCCAATCAAATTGCAGAAATTTCTCCTGTGGTAGTATAAACAATGTGATTCTCCTCTGGCCCCGGTTGTAATAAAACTGAGTTGGATAGTGCTATCCACCGGATAAATCGCTATCCAGAGGAAAAGTATTACGAAAACCAATTGCACTATCCTTTGAATCATGGTAATTTATCCAGTGGATAGCGCTATCCAGCTTTCGAACAACTGGGACCTGGCCCATATTAGCAGACGGTACAAACGATAGTTTGTACTACCTGCGCAAGAGAGGATCCGTCTCAGACACGATACTATCTACTTAAGTCAAAGTATAGGTTTTCCGCTATGTCAACTTCAGATGTGAAGACGTGCCTTTTTATCCGTCCTTAATTTAGTTTTACTATATAACGGTTAACGTTCTGCCTTCCATATGGTCAATTAGAAAATGCTTACTTCTTCTTGATACAGTAAAGAGAATTGTCAAAAATTAATTTTGAATTGAATTGTTAATCTGTTGAAGCACCTACGCAGGTCTAAAACCAAAAAACAAAAACAAGCAAAGCAGAAAAAAGGCACACTTACACGTTAGGATCCTTTAGCTTTGGGTTCAGAGACAACTGTGTGATCTTTAATTACGTTCCCTAATGTCAAATCAAATCATTTTTTTGCCCAAAAAAAGTCGATAAGATTTTAGCACCGATAGTTAACTTTTTTGGGAATTATATTATATATATTAATTATACGCCAAACAAATAATCAGTTTTCAACAAGGGTTAACCCAGTTGACTCGACTCTCGATAAGTTAAAAGCAGTGACTGCCTAAGGCCAAAATTTCTACGCATCCTTGTATTGACCCGCCTAGTACGCTATTACGTCTTCCTTGCGGTGAAATATAAACTAAAGGCTATTTGAGCTAAGTTTATTGTTCATCAGTTTAAAAACCGAGCATGGATAACTGGTGACTTAATTCTCATTTGTAACATCGGATAGAGATAAGATTGAAAAGAAAAAAAAGAAGAAGAAACACACACACAACAGACAAAGGATTACAAAAGAACAAAACAAATCGCTTTGTCCTCACAATTTATGCACGACACTTATTCTTTACTTATAGTTATTTTCGATTTATGACTTTTATGTATATTTCTGTAGGGTTATTTGCTATTAATTCTCTCTGATGACAACTTTAGTTGCATCAGTTGACCTCCGTCCTGAAGTTCGTAAATTTGTTCGGGCACAGCTCCTTGTTGCCAGTACTTGACTTTGTGACTAAATCTTAATGTTGTTTTCCCAGTCACGGCTTCATTTGAATAATTGGGCTTCTTAGGCTTGCTGCATGCATATATTATAATTCCTCACAGCAAAAAAGCGTGACATTGGTATTGAAGGGCAGCTGATTCGCCAGTCGTATTAAGATTGCAGCAAGGTTCAGACAAGGATGTCAGCTGCCTTTTATTTCTGTTGCCTAACTTGTTAATCTCACTGGACACTGTTCTCAGTCGGTCGTTTAATTAAGATGACAGAATCTAAAGTCCCTCTTCAGCAACTGGAAGTAGATGGCGAACCGAAAGTGAAGTCAGGGAAAGGAGCGTTTACTGGTTTATTTTTGGACAAAACCAAGCTAATAATTCTTGCTGTTGTAATCTTGGTCCTGTTGATTATAATAATTGTCTTAGCTGCAGTTCTTGGCCACGAACAAGCAAAGAACAGAAGAGACACGCCGGATAAAACGCGTAAGTATAAGTATTAACAAGTATTCAAGTATTCCGGCACTCGGCGATGGGAAGTATTTCAACCCAATATCAGTTTTCAAGTTAGAGGAGAAACAAAGAATGGACGACTACTTAAATTATCCTTCAATGCTCAGTGCAATTAGCTTGTCTTATAGCGCGTCACTGTTTTCATTACTTCAAAAGTTTTTACTTTACTCATGATATTTTATGTCATTAAAATTTGATCGTAGAATGGCTGAATGGTCACACACTTTTTATCCGTAACGAACGCCCATGGGTTGTTCTGATTCGAAAAAAGAAAAGAAAAAGAGAGATTTGGAAGTCGATGGTCGAAGCCTCATAACTATTATTTAGTGTGCAGATAGATGGAGTGAAAAGGGAATGTCAGCAAATTAAAATTGGCATTTTTAAATTCAAAATTGTCGTTATATTATTTGATTTTCACGCCGGAGTAAACAAGCAGGTTGTTAATTTGCACTGGATCATTCGAAATCAAGACTAAATCACGAAACACTGAATCACTCTTTCACGTCGACTGAGCTTACAATTAACCGATCGGAAACAACCAGAACCTGAAACCCTTCGCCGGCGAGGCTGCATCAATCAGAAATTCTAACAAAATATAACTTGTGAGCATTATTTCCCAACATGTGTTTAATTGTTTTCTGCGGGCTCTTATCATGCTGCAAGTTTAAGTATAGTTTGTGCCGGCCAAGGCCCAGTCGCTACATGTCAGATGACGAGCCCTTTCTAAGTCAACAGGCTGTCAAAGCGTTAAGGATCAGCCGCGTATAGATGTTATGGTTCCTGAGTTTTATTCTTAAAAATCTCATGCTTATTGCTTTTAAATTCCATCTTCCGTTGTTGTTCAAGTACGGTGTTGTTCAAATGTTTGAAAATGATCGGTAAAATAGTTATGGAAAATTTTTAACTGGGATGAAGTTATGTTCGAGCGATGTTTTTAAAAACTATTTTTTAATTCCCAAAAACGATTAATACCTTTTACTGACCTTTGGCACGTTTCTCGAATGTCCTGGTAATTTTTGGGCCTGGTTACCTATTTCACCTTTTCAGATCAAAGCTTTGCTGAAAAAAATGCGGAAAAAGCTCTCGCTTAGGAAGGAAAGTAGGCAGCTACCTACTGGTAGAAGGACGGGACATAATGGCCCTAGAAACCTGCCTCAACATGCAGGAAATATATTTTCTAGTGTCACTGAGTTGTCAATTCGCGTTCCAGTCAGGGATGTTGTGTTGGGAAATTTCAATTCTTATATAGTTTCTATTGAGCATACAATTTACTAATAACTTCATTTTATGTTCATGTTCATTTCCATCCCAACCAATTTGTACTTAAAGCCAGCTGAAACTTTTTAAACAAATACGGCCGTTGATCTTCATGGGGGTTTACCGGCAGTGCTTTACCCATTTTCAGTTTGCCCACACAACGCTTTTACCGACACTCTCTTTATAGTGAACAGTTTCATGTAAGCGTATAGCGTCGAATAGAGAAACAGTTAGTTGTCTCTTTATTTGTAAATAACCTGCATGGGTAGACAACAGGCCCTGCGGTCCCATGATTTTTTGAACCGCAGCCAATTTAGTTAGACTTCGACCCCATAACCAGCCCAGTTTGATTACCCCAGAAGTGGAGCTGTTTTCCCCTAACCTGCTGGAGCAGAGCGTTTCATTCAAGTTTTGACAATGAATTTTAGAAGTTATGACAGATTGGAAAGCACTCAATTTCATTTTTTTGTTTTGTCCCCCTCATTCTGAATTATGTATTTTGTTAACACATACTTAGCTGACAAAAAAGAAGAAGTGAGTCCTACACAGTCTACCGGTCCTACCACTCCCGGAACTGAACCATGGTGGCAAATCCGTCTTCCGGTGTATATCAGACCCAAGCATTATGACCTCATACTATACATTGATCTGAGTAAGCCTAACTTCACAGGGAAGGTGGATATTCTAACCAATGTATCGAAATCCACGCCTTATATACTCCTACATAGCAGAAACTTGAATTTCACCACGGTTAAAGTCCAGAAGAAATCTGGAGGTAGGTCGTGATTAACAGCTTTTTTGTATGACAATATTTTAAAATATCCGGGTTATTCATATATTATAGAGTACACGCGATGATATTCCGGATACCATAATCCTGGAAAAATAGGAACTTGTCTACTTGCCCTTAGCTTGGATGTTTGAGTGGATCTCAGTTAATTTCAACGGTGTCATGGAAAACGTTGACTGGACACTTCGCTGTTGTAGCCTTTTTATTTGTGGGATATTCGGGGTTGAAATAGGTCTGAAAGCCTAAATGTATAGCTAGAATTCCTGTGCAAGGCAATTTAACACTCGTAGGGTTACAGAGTCTCTTATCTTTTTCATAGGACTATTCTTTGTTTTTGCTTTGGTTGCTTTTTTGTTTTTACTGGTTTATGTTGCTTTGTTTGTTTGGAAAATTTTAAATCCATCCTGCTTTGTTGCTCAATTAACATTTAGTTACCTAATTAACATTTAGTTACCTAATATTTCAGATTCAATCCCAATCAAGCGACGCTTCAAGTTCGAAAAGAACCAGTTTCTTGTTATAGTGTTGGAATCATCTATTGATAAAGGCATGTATGTTATAACATCGGAGTTTTCAGGAGAGTATGCAGCTGACCTGAGAGGAATGTATAAGGCGTCCTTCAAATACAAGAACGGCACTGATTCGTAAGTGTTCTGTAAAGATTTATTTTTTATTCTTCTTTTTTTTTTTTTAATTCATCACAGTAAACTATCTTCTCATCACGGTCAAACATTAACGCCATGGAAAATTTATTTAATATATATTTATAATAAATTTATTTTTGGTAATAGCAATAACGTTGTCGTACAAAAAAGCACAAAAGGAGACTTAATATATAGCCATTGAAATTAAATTTTGATATTTTACTCATCATGAAAAGCACTATTGCTGTTTTAAATACTACTTCAATTTAACATTAACAGCGCTCGCTGAGCCTAGTTAGATCACAGACGTTTTACTATACCCTGCTTGTAACATTTTACAGATTTAACTCTCTCGCTCTCCACCTGCCATATAAACGCCTGCAAAAGGCTAACCATATAACAAAGATTTTAAAATGCCCTTCTGATACTATTTTACAGGGAGTTTGCAATGCCCTGCCTTTACTATTTCAAAGAGGTTTTATAATTCCGTGCTAATACCATTCACAGAGATTTTAAAATGCCCTTGTTATAACATTTTACATACGAGGTTTTATAATGCCCTTCATATACCGTTTTACTAGAGATTACATCGTATCCATTGTATCTAGTTATGAATTTAAGTTATGAAATTACTGTACATATGAAAAGAAAAAGACTAGGCACTTGACTAGACAATTATGATGAATATTAATAAAAGAATAGGTTTTATTAACTGTTAATTGAGGACCTCATTGACTATAGATCTAGCTGGACCTACAATTGTAGCTAGACCTAAACGAGGCCTAAGCTCAACATTATACACTACTTACTATGCAAGAATTTACGAATAAATATATGGATTGCCGTCATTTTTTAATCATTGGTACTTTCAACACCGAACGTCAGGTTTTGTAAGTTTGGCATGCCCTTTCCGAATATTCAGGTCTTGCGGTGATAACATATACGGTCTCTTTTCCACGGCCACTCATCAGTCCTTGTAGGTTTGACACTGGCAATAAGAGGACTTTATCCCCCTTCTTTAACAATCACAACTGTAGGCATTTAAATTCAAAATGATAATCTCTTTTTTTTGGTATCATTTTATTTTTTAGACTTGAAAAACTATTTAACTTGCTGTCAGTGATAAATCATTTTGTTAATTGTTAATTCTTTAAGTTTTTTTTTAATAGTTTGTCGTATTTTTTTGACGTTGTAGCTATTCGAATTTCTATACACTTCATTACAGTAACGTTGTCATACAAAAAGCAAAAAAACAAAAAAGCTAAGAAGGCCTAATTTAGTAATAGCCCATTAAAATCACCTATGGATATTTAGATTATTCTGAAAACATTTTGTAGTACAGTATATTGTGTTAGAGTGAAAGCAGTTGAGTTAAGAGAAGGTTAATAGTTGCCACCGTAAGTACGTTTTATACTTCACCCTCTCGTCCAATCATAATAAGTGTACGCCTTTGTTATTCCTTTCTAGCTTTTTCTCTATTTGTTTTGTTGTTTTTGTTTTTGTTTTCATTTTTCCATAACAACGTTATTGGCTGATTAGGAGTATGCAATTTATTATCCATTTGTATTTATGTCTATTTTATAACGCCCATTCTATATACATTTTACTAACTGTTTTATTTTTAACAATAATTTTATTGCGCATTTCATGTGTATGTTAACTGCTCTTTACAAATCGTAACATTTGTAAACATTTAATTATAATAACTACAGGGTGTCCCAAAAGTTCGTTCCTCTAATTTCATGCACTATAACTTTTGATCAAAACTATATTTTTACACGAAATTGCTAGAAGATGTTTATTTCTCTATCAAGTACATGTATTCAGAATTTCAGTAACTGGCATTCCCTTTTTGTTTTTTTATCACATTCTGTAGCCGTTGCGGCATGAATTGAGATACAGCGTGTAGACCCACAAATGATCCGTTTTGAGCATTCCCGGCCCCCTTCTACAGCAAGGCTTTTGTACTTCTTTACAAATTTGAAACAAGCTGGGCGTTAATTGGGTCTCCTATTTTGTATCTAGCCTTCTCTAAAACTATTGTAGCTGCTTTATTCAGGGCTTTTGGTCTCCCCCTTAGTTTCTTGCCTTCAAAACCTTCATTTCTCCATGATCATTCAACCACCCAACATTTGGATTTTTCCAGTTTTTTAGCAATTTCTACAACAGATAAGCCAGTAAATCGAAGTATGCAGCTGAACGTTTTTGCGTTAAGGGGGTTTATTTTTCGTGATATTCACAAAAAATAAGAAGGAGTTCGAGCAATTCGGGCTATGAAATACAAAAAATATGTGGCTGGAACATATACTAGCGCACGCGCAACTTTGGCGAGGAAGTACACAAATCGAATATTCGAGTCAAAAGATGGCACAACAAGTATGAAAATAGTGAATTATATTGAAAGACACAACTTTTGTTGAAATGTTTTCCTTAACAAGTCCTATCGTACTGAAATACAGACTTATAAAGTAGAGGAACGAACTTTTGGGACACCCTGTATAATATTGTTAAGAACTGTCGAACATATAGACTACGGTAGAGTGTTGTTTAAGTACTTATAGCAGTAAAAATGTACCACCGTGTTATTTATATAGTTCGATTATTTGGAAAGTAATGTTAATCTTTCTCGTTAGGCATTTCTCTGCTACTCAATTCCAACCTTTACGGGCTCGGAAAGTGTTCCCATGTTTTGACGAGCCCGCGATGAAAGCGACCTTTAACGTGAGCCTTGTTCATGACGCGAGTCTAATCGCGTTGTCAAACATGCCTATCTACAAAAGCGAGGTAAAAGAAGGCAGGAAACATGACCATTTTGAGAAAACAAAACAGATGTCTACTTATCTAGCAGCCTTTGCCGTTGGTGACTTTAAGTACAAAGGGACAAAGACAGACAAGGGAGTTGATGTGAGTTAGAGATTTATATTTATTTTTTTATTTTTTTCAAAATCTGTTGCAAAATGTCTGGTCATTAGTTTCCAAGTATTTAATTAATAGACCTCTTTAGCTTGTATGTTTTTTTTTTCTCAATGAAGGCTTCAGGGAAATTTATATTGTAAAATGAGATCGACAAAATGTATAAACTAAAATTTATAAAATAAATGCTGCAGACATATGCACAAGGGGAATATGACGGAATTTGATGAGATAAAACAGTTACCTCGAGATGTATTAAACCTACATTGGGAAAACAAAACATATAAGCTATATATGTGTATCGAAGGAAATATTAGTTTGAAAGAGAAAAATGCAAAAGAGATGATAACAATTCATTTACAATGGCTAAGGATGGAAGAGATTAAAATGGATTAAAACGACAACTGTGATAAGAAAAAAAGACTTGTTATAATTTTAACAAGCTGCTGAGACTATGAAGGATTTTCCTTTAACCTGTGAAGCTTCAGGGTATGAGAATTACTTGAGAATTTTTCGTATACATACTCAAATTCTTCCCATTCGTTTTCTTTCTAGATCAGGATGTACGCTCGAGCGGAAGTTCTGGATCAAGTGGACTACTCATTAAATGTATCTAAGCAATGCATGGCGTTCTTTAAAGATTTTTTCGGTGTTGCTTATCCGTTACCAAAATCAGGTGCATTTCTTTTAAAACTTAAAGGGCGCTTTCCAAAAGTCAGAGCTGGCAAGGCCAAACCGGACACTTTGAAAATGCAGCAGGCTTTTCCGTTGGTTTTGCTGGTCGTGCATCACCAGTTTAGGATTTGACTGATCTGGCTGAACAGTTTTGATAAAAAGTGAAATTCTGATTACGACGGGAATGGTCCGGCCTGTCAGTTCTGACAAATGAAGAGAGCCTTAAGATCAAGAAAAATGATCAAGAGTCAGTCTGATCTCCACGGTAACGTCAGTAATGCATTCATTGTTTCCTCAGACGGAATCGGCCTACCCGTGTTTGGACCATCAGGTATGGAGAACTGGGGCCTTATCAAATACCGAGAGACAGGAGTGTTGGTCAAAGAAGGGGAGACCTCATCATCTTCACGAGAGGGCATCGCAAGATTGGTTGCGCACGAAGTAGCACATCTGGTAAAACCAGTGTTATCAGTTTTGTAAAATAAGTTGTGGTCATGTAACCCCAATATTACGAACACCCATTTAGGTGACAGTCGACGAAAAAGTTCAACGTAAAGTGCGACAACTCAATGAAGCGTGAGCTGTAAATTCCCATACAAATACGTCCCCTTGGAAAGTGGCTAAAGACGCCAATTTAGGATTTGGAAAGTTCTCTGGTAGCTATTTCTCCCATCTTTTAGGAGGGGCGTGGCCGAGTGGTCAGCGCCCCGGACTCGCAATGTAGTGGTCCCGGGCTCGAGCCCGCTTTAGCCTCTTTCCTGGATTCGTTCTCGGTCTTTCCGAGTTGAAATCCTCGGCCACGCTTGTAAATAGCCAACTGATTGCCTCCTTCCAGTTGTGGTTTTTAATCCTTTTATGCGCACATTCCACAATAAACAAGCCTTTAATCTTTTTTTTTTCGCACTTCTGCTGATTTTCTGTTGGGGATCCATACCTAATCACGGTCTTTTTCTATAGTCCTTAAGGAATCGTTGAAAATTCTAACTAAGCTAAATTAACTGCCCTAAGGAAAATATTCGGTATGAAATATGATAGAACGTTGAAAGGGGTAAGTCTATCTCGAGGAATTGGACCTCGAATTGGTCCGCTGAATCATATCAAATTGCCCTTCCTTCCTTGTACATTATTAATGGCAGCTCCTTCTAAAACATTTTTGCAATTTTCTTTGTTACTTGCTGTTTCCAGTGGTTCGGTGACCTTGTTACCATGGAATGGTGGAGTGATCTTTGGCTGAACGAAGGATTTGCTACCTACGCCGGTACTATTGGTGTGGATCATATTCATCCTGATTGGAAAATGGTAAGTGGAATGTGACTGAGCTCTTATACATAAGATTACATAGCACACTCGAGCTATATAATTTATAAAACGTGCATTCGAATATTCATATCTGAAAACCGAACCGTAGGCAGTCACTTTTCATCCCTTTAAGTTTGGGAAAAACTTACGTGGATGTTGTAGAAACTTGACCGTTGGAATGAAGGGGAGGGGTGGCGGGTAGGGGTGTAATTAGGGACGTTTAGTTACTTATTGTTGAAACCGGTGGATACTTCGGATTTAAAGAGATGGGTATACCGTCGAATGAGATCAAAAATCTGAAAAAATCCCTACGACTTCCCACAGAAACCCCCCTCCGAAAAAAATCCCTGGACCAAACATTATTCCTAAATGCCAAAATTTGCGTTTGCGACGATAATTATAAAGCTGGGCAGTTAAAACGATGGAGAAAGGATTGAAGCCTTGGTGGATATACCGCACCCCTGGAAACATTGGAACAGATGTAATCAATGTATTGTTAAATACAAGAGAGAACAACAAAACGTGAGTGAGTATGGACTGTCCAATGAGGAAATAAAAGTGGCCATGTTGGATTGTTGGCTGGGTCGGTTCCTTTTCTGAAGCCCCAGGGGGGGGGGGGGGGGGGGGGGAGTAGTACGCGGGATTTCGAGTGACGGGGATGATCGAATGGAGCCAAAAGTCAAGACCCAAAAAAATCCCTAGGGCTTCCAGCAAAACTCCAAAAAATCCCTGGACCAAAAATTAACCCCAAAAAAATCCCATGTCGATTTTGTGGGAATTCCAGTGACGGTAAAGCCAATTGACTGAATTGAAGCGGTTGAAGTCTTGTACACGGCCGGGCACCACGGGACAATGCAGACTATTGTATAACACGTGCGATGTAAAGCGACACCATAGTTAATTAAACAACAGCAAAACACGTTTGTCTGTTACTTTATTCACAGAACTACGCAGCCAGGGCACTACCGATTCTTTTTAATACTCCAAAAAAATCCCTACTCAAATCAAGCTACCCAAAAAAATACTTGCCAAGTTTTCGTACCCAAAAAAATCCCGGAAACGAAACTTTCAAACCCAAAAAAATCCTTCGATCATCCCCGTCACTTGAAATCCCGAGTACCCCCTGTTTACATCTGTTTATAGGGTGGTTCCATCCTGTTGATGCTGCATAACTTTTTAGGAAATGCAGTATTCCGTGACGGACTCAAGGTGTGTTTGGTTTGGTTGAAAAAGTAAAGGAATTAAAAACGTTATTCTCCTCCTGACAGCTCTTTGGAGATCTACAGCACGCGTGCATTCATGTATGTCCCCTAGCTCCCTTTGTTGTACGCGGGACATTGGCTTCTATTCTTCGTATGAGAGGATCTGTCGATTGTTTCGAAGCAACGGAATAATGCATGCACAAATTAACTGAATAGAAACAGCACAGATTTGCGTCATTGTCCTCTCTTGACTGAAGACTAAGTCCCAGATTCGTTGTAAAGAAACATTAGCGTTAATTTCTCTGAATCTTTCTATGGTGAACAATTAATCTCACCACCTTTATCCCGATAAACGCAAACTCTTAAGGTATATCTTAGTCTCGTTTAGTTTTTTTCTTTTTTTACATTCAAATTATTTACTAAAGTACTTTGAACAAGATGGACAACCCTTGAAACCTTACTAACTTAGCTTCGATTTTGTATTTGTTTCTGTTTATTTGTTTTGTCTAGCGGTATCTCAATGAACACATCTACGGTAATGCAGACACTGATGATTTGTGGGACGCAATGGTTAAGGTGATTACTAGTCTTATGCTTTGTATTCTTTAGTGAATATTACCTTAACTTGACTTCATAAAAGCAACGGAATGAACGAGTAATATAAATAATCAAATGATTAAATATATTTAATCAATCGTACCCTAATGATGACCTGGTCTCGAAAACGTTTGAATTTTTTTTTTTTTAAATATATACATTTTTAGTTTTTTAAAAAGTTTAATCAACTTTTCCCCTTTTTTTGTTTTCAACAACCACCTTTTATAACGTTGAACTTCTCCACAACGGCCACTTTGTACAAGGACCGTTGAAGAGAAATCGCCGTTGTGGAGAGGTGGCCTTTAGTGGAGGCCAAAGCATTCTCTTTAGCTCCTTGTGGTTTTTGACGCTGTGCGTGGGCCATAAAAAAAAATTAATTAACAAAAGTAGGTTGAGTTTGATCGTCCGGGTGAACGTAGTCCTGAATAGGACTGTTGTTGTTGACAGTGACTGACGTTTCGACAACCTGTGCGGTAGTCATCTTCAGGGTCAAAGTGAGTTGTATCACGTCAGTTGATGGTATTATACTCTGGTTATTGATCTGATTGGTCAATTCCGTCGCCATGTTATAACATTAATAACATCGCGACGTAATTGACTAATCAGATCAATAACCAGAGTATAATACTATGAACTGACGTGATACAACTCACTTTGACTCTGAAGATAACTACCGCACAGGTTGTCGAAACGTCAGTCACTGTCAACAACAACAGTCCTATTCAGGACTACGTTCACCCGGACGATCAAACTCAACCTACTTTTGAAATGACTTCTTGGTTCAAACCTTTCACAAAGTAAGTTATGTTTATAACTTGGAGAAATGTTACGGAGAAGTATGAATAAATTGTTCATTTTACCGTCAGGCTGCAGGAAAATCGACTGTCAAAAATATGATGGACACTTTCACAAAACAGATGGGATATCCAGTGGTCACCATTACTAAGTCTAATAAACCGAACACCTTCTTGGCGACACAAGACCGCTTCTTGTATTACAGAGATCCAAAGGCGAACTATTCCAGTTCCCCATATGGGTAGGCAAAATAGATACCGTAAAATTCCGAAAATAAGCCCCTCCATGTATAAGCCCCTCCAAACCGGTAACGCAAAAATAACCTCCGTTAAATCGCCCCTCCAAACATAAGCCTCCCCCCGCACCCTCTTAAATGCAAAGTAAAACAAAGAAAAACGGTAAATTTAATTCCAACTCAGAAGGCTAGCCTAATCGATTTTGAAACGCAAATTTCACTCCGTAGATAAGCCCCTCCGAATATAAGCCCCTCCAAAAATAAGCCCCTCAAAAAGGGCCCTCGAAAAACTTAAGCCCCGGGGCCTATTTTCCGAATTTTACGGTATTTATATGTATTTATGTTTAGTTTTGTTTTATTTCTTTAGTGAGTGTTTTTTTTTAAGAATTGAAACCTAAGCTCTTGCATTACATTACTCCTGAGGGAATCAAGCAACAGTGTTTCGTGCGTCATCATGATATGCTGGCGGTGGTGGAACTGCGTTATTGGTATACAAAGTCGCGTTGAAAGCACGTTAGAACGAGAAAGTTGAACAGAATTTTTCTGGTTCCAGGATAGGGGATCCGAGACAGTTTTGATTCTGGAATCCACGGCATGTATTCCAGATTCCAGGTACTGGATTTCACTGAGTCTAAGTCAGTGGAACTTAGAGTCTGGATTTCAGTCTTTGGTAGGATTCTGCTATTCCCATAGCTGTATTCCGGATTCCAAAGCCCAGTATTCTGCATTCCACAAGTAATATTTTTCCTGATTCCTGCAGATTCCACGATTCATCCAGATTCCCTCACATGGGGCGAATCAGCTCGAATCTTTCCGTGTACATTACGTATTTAGAATACCAAGCGGCTGAATGATTTCCATCTGTCATGAGGTTTTTACGCGGCTTTTGCTTTCCGGTAATGCAGGAAAAGTCTCTGACTAAAATGGTTTAGGACCAGTAATTGGGAAAGATATGATGGCCGATCCGGCTACTTGTTTAAGTTTTTAATACTCATGATCTCATAACTCCTTTCCTTTTACATCATAGGTACAAGTGGACAATACCATTTTCGTACTTCATAGGAGCTAGCAGAACTTCCAACCCTCCAAGCAAGACTATGTTTGAGATAATCAAAGGCAATCAAAGTAAGATAGCCTCTTTTTTTGTTAAACAGTGCTTCTTACAGATACAAAAACGTTTTGCTTATCATTTGGCAAATTTGTCGCCGCCAGGTTAATAATAAGTAAATATGACAAAAGTTGACAAAAAACACTGTTTTAATTTTAGTTGAAATTTCTTGGGATGGAAGCGGATGGATTAAAGGAAACATAGGGCAGACGGGATTCTATCGGGTCAACTATGACAAAGGCACATGGACTGAAATAGGACTCCAACTCAACCATAATCATAAGGTAATTATAATCATAACATTTTGGGGGTAAAACCAGACCGAACGAGCTGACTTCTAGTTAAAAATTATTCCTCAAGCCCGAATGGGTTCTGAGTCAATAGCTTCGGCCTCATGGGCTATTGACTCAGAGGCCATGAGGGCGAGAGGAATAATTGTTTTAGTAATGAAAATTCAACTAGTTGGTCAAAAATATCGAGGTGAAACAACTTTAGCTAGCAAAGCGCGATTCAGCCGCCATTGTTTTGGTTTTCAAAGCCGGCCCTTTTCGCTACTAGTGGGCTATAACATATAGCCTAGTAGTAGCTCAACCAATCAGAACGCAGCATTGATGATAGACCACTGGTTGGATTTTACTAAATACGAATAGTTGATCCCACAATGAGCGATTAACTTTATATAGTTACCCTAAACTGATAATCGATTCGTTACCTTGTTTCGTCATTTAGTGATAACATTATGCACTTCTTTTTAGCAGTTGTTCAAAACACTTTTGGAAAGACTTCCCTTCATAATTGTTACAGGTTTAAAAAAAAAAACGAAGAAATAAATTAAGGACTAACCAAACCTGGTAGTCACCCGCGGTTTACCCTATGGCTGATACAGTAACTGTTCTTCAAACAATTCTTCTTCCGAACGCGATTATCTTTTAGTGAACTCTTATCAAGAAGTCCTATATTATTATTATATCAATATTAAGATAGATTGAAAACACCTATTACTTTATTTGCAGGTATTCAACGCAACAGATCGGGCCGGGCTCATTGATGATTCTTTTAACCTAGCAAGGTAAAAGAATGTTGATTTCTTCAAATTCATACTATCTTAGGTGAAAACAAAAGTCCTATTAATATCATTTGCACTTAATATGACTTTTGTAAATCTTTTGAATCCTAGATTTACATTTAGAAGGAAAATATATGTCTACTTATTCATTTTTATTCTTTTCTTTTTTTAGGGCCAACCTTCTAAATCACACTGAACCGCTTGCCTTATCCACGTATCTAAGTAAAGAAGAAGATTATGTTCCCCTGTTAGCAGCTATGAGGAAGTTTTCAGCAATAATGAAAATTCTACCGCCCACTGTACCAGCTTACAAATATCTTCAGGTAATGGTTTCACCAAAGAGCCATTAGTAGTATAGGGTGCACCAGCTACTCCAGTTTTCTGGGCAGGAAGAAACGACACGGGCCTTTTTCGAGGGCTAACATCACGTGCTATTTTCGTAGTTTAACCATGCAATTTTAACTTTAAAAAATAGTACTCAGTTCAGAATAAAGACAAAATGGGATTACTTATATAATAATGAGTTCCACAATCAAATAAGCGCTCCACTTCGAAATTAGTATCAGTCCTTCTCGCTTCAGAAAGCTGAAACACTTCAAGGGCACCAGTATCAGAGCTTTAAGTAGATTAAGTCACAAAAATCCAAAATAACGGGCTACCACTTGGTAAGGTTTAAGAAGCCGATGTTCTTCAACGTTGAATTTCACTGCTAACCACTTAGCGTTTTATCTGAATCATTACTGTTGATTAAATTCTCAGAGATTCGTTAGGGAGTTAACCAAATCCCAATACGACTCACTTGGAATTAAAGATCAGGGAACGCATTTAGAAAGGTTCGTGGAAAATTTATTTTACTTCATAACCAGCATAGGTCGCTTCCTAGGATAGTAGCCAAACATAAGCCCGCTCTGTTGTACACTCAGTTTTGTAACAACGGTGGCCTCTGATTGGTTACCAGCCTTTTTAACGATTCATACTACTTTTGTTGATTTCGTGTTGAATGGATATGGAAAAAAATGTGAATAATGCGAAGGAACTTCTTTTAGGCCCGTTGAATAGGATGAGATCGCCATAAAGGTGAAAAAAAATTTGAATTCAAGCGGTTTCACTATATAGGCAAGAGCGATGCTTCTCTTCAAATAAGACTGTTTATAGAGACAACCATATCAGAAAGTCAAATTAAATTAAAAGTGGTGACTTCGATAGAAAAAAAAAGGGGCGGAGGCATCCCTCTTTTAAAGTAGTTCTGTTATTAATTAAGTTACTTTATTATTCATTCAAAATATTTCTCCGTTTCTGATTGGCTAAAAGCACACGCATAATTCACCATAACCAGCTTCCCTTGACCAAATTTGGAAGAACTTTGCGATTAATCAACCGATGACGTCAAAAGTGGAAGCACAGTTGCAGGGTAATGGACCGTCAACGGAGGAGACCTGGGGACGAGGTTGAGTTGTCTTGGTTGTGAACATACTGCGGAACATTTTACTCATTTCAGGACGAACTATTGTCCAAAAACATAGCAAAAAGAAAACTCGATAGACAACATCTGCTATTTGGAGTATATTTGTAGATCTAAACAGCCTGTATTTTCTCAAAATCCACTATCGAGATGAACTTTACATCGACGAAAGTAAGCATGTTTTAACTTGTTTTTAAACTAGGAATTATTTTGAATGAATAATAAAGCAATTAATGAATTAGGCTTTCGTAGGATATGAAGAATTAGGCAGATCTTGGAGGGTGTTATCCACCTTAGCCCGAGAAAACAGCCGACATTTTGTGATGCTACCACCGGCATGGTTTCCACGCGAAAGTAAAACCAAATGAATGGTGGAGTTGCGAAATGACGGCTGTTTTCTCAGGCTAATTAACTTGTGGCTCTCCCAGTGGTGGACACTTTTCAGTTCGAATTGGACTTTCAAAAGTGTTAGCTTCCTTGAAGAGAGAGGGAAAACCTGGGTACCTTGAGAAAGATTCAGAGGAGAAAACCAGCATCAAGGCCTCAAATGACGTCGTTGCCGGTACTTGAACCCCGTCTGTCTCGAACCCGAGCTCCAGTGGTCACCAGAATTGTCGGTGGGAAGCTAATGCTCTAACCACTAAACATGCACTACAACATACCTCTTCCCCCTGGTCCTGATCTAAATTCTTGTATGTTTTCTTCTCTTTGCTTTTCTTTTAATAGGCTTAAGAGGATCCTTTTAATTAATTCCAATTGTGCAGCAGGCTTGGCAGCATGCCTGGGAAATATGACGCAGCTGTTTGGCGATTGGATGACAGATCCTGTGAAAAATCCGTGAGTTTTGTCTCGTCTTAATCATTCAATCATACCGCGTGTCTATTCATTACATATCATAGATGATGTCAAAATTTAAATGTAGTAAGAACTGAAAGGATCGGAATGGCACCCCAAACACACGCGAGTGTGTCTCCGATGTTCTTACTTTTGTGACCCCCCAACAGGAAAGTTAAACAAAGTAGGTTTAAACGTAAAAACATTACTAAAATTTTCTTAATCACTCAGACTGTTGCGCATAGATTTGGCAGTCTTCTTTTTTAATACGAACAATTCTATCGAAATAAAATGGTTACTTTGACCGTTATTCCTTTCAGGGTTCCAGCAGACCTTAAGGCTCCAGTCTATCATTATGGTGTATTAACTGGAGGCGAGAAAGAATGGAACTTTGCATACAGTCAGTTCACTAGCACGAATGTTGTGTCGGACAAACGGCTTCTGCTCCATGCAATGGCGGGCGCGCAAGAACCATGGCTCATTGAAAGGTTCTTTAGTTCTTTTATTAAATCGCCTCATCAAACGTGGGCTATTACTTCGAGTTCAAGTGCCCATCAATATGCCTTTGGCATGTAGAAAAAAGGGCATGTTATGCTTCTTTTGTAAATTTCAAGAAAAGTAGCCAAAACTAATTTAGTTCACCAGAGGGGGCCAGTGGCACTACCCTCGCACCTTACTGCTAACGCCAAGCTTTTTGACGGGGTTCAGGGTCGGACTCTCGCTGTTAGATCCCGCGGTTACGTTTTATGTGGCTGGCAAAAGGTCCTTTCACCTGATCGTCCTTTCACGATTCGACAAACGAGAATCCAGGTTCTAGCTTATTTCCATCTATGACGTCATTAGCGTGGATCCACACGATCCATCCTGCAACCGCCATTCTGTACTGACTTATTGTACAGATGTAGGTGGGCTATACAGTTATTTGTGGCCGAAACATCCAATAGGAATATTCTTCTAGCATGAAGCAAAGTAGGTGAATGCAAAAATTTATTCTACCCCTACACTGATAAATTTGCACGGGATTACCAGGGTTAAAAATCCTTTTTTTTGGATCTTGCATTCTTTGTTTGAGAGATCTAGTGACTAATAATCTGGGACCAGAAAAGTATTTTTACTTAGGATTCGCGAAGAGGGTGCCGTTGGGTTGTTCATAGTTACGTTGTGTCACTGATTTTAAATCATGTGTTTCCCTCTTCTATATTATCCAGTTATTATTATTTATTATTGTTATTATTATGTTATTGTCTTTTTTTTCCCTCAGACTCCAAATGAATTTTTCTTTTTTACAGTTGTTTTTAGATAGCTCTTTTTAAGACTTTTTCACTCATGTGTTTATTACTTTTTTCTTATTTCTACACATTTTCATTAATCATAAGCTATAATCAGTGACAAAAGTAACTGACACTCTTTTCTAAAACGCGCACTTTTATTAACAATTCCATTCATTACTTAAGAAAGCCTTGAGGGCTTAGAATACAATATTCGTTAGTGGTTATTTAATGGAAGCGTCTCAAAACCTCTGTCCTTCATTCTAATTAGCCTTTTTTTGTCTACTCTGTCACAGGTATCTTAATTACGCACTGGACCCTACGAAAATCGGACGCACCCACACCTATTATGTGATTTACTCCATTTCTGAAAGCAATGCCATGGGCACTAATATCGCATGGAATTTTTTTCAACTAAACTGGGAAAAAATAACAAAAATGTGAGTACAGATGCCAGCCAACCATTGCAACTGTACATGATGTACATGTCAGAATATTATGTATTTATAGACACTCACACCGTTTTTATTTTGGGTCTTTTTCAAGTTTTTGATAAAGACCAGTTAACGAACATTCATTGACACTGCTGCAAAGAGCGCCTTAAAATTAGGAAACTTACCAAATTTAAGGGCGATACGTTATTAAAGTGAGTGAAGTTATTGTCGCAAAATTTTACAGACGTTTTTATGGTGGCAGCTTGAAACTGCTCCCCGCCAACAAACGTCCGTAAAATTCAGCATTCTTACCGAGCTATATCTTCGTTTATTTTCAAGAAATCAAGTTCAAATTTGGCACCTTTAATTATTATATGACGTTTTTTTCAGCCTTGTTGACGGACTTTCGCAAGCAAGTGGTCCTAGTAATTGTTGAAAAAACCGTAGAGTGATCTATTGTTATTCTTTTTTTTTTAACTGTGTTTTTATCCCCTAAAATATTTCGATAACACCCTCGTGAAATTTGTTCAAACTTTGCAAACACATCCAATAAAGAATAAGACGAATCCCTTGTGAAAATGAAGTGTCAGAAAAATAGGTAAAGACGTTAGTACGTTTCTATGAAAACTTCGATGTCAGATATCAGTTATGTAATAGTCTAGTCATAACAGTTTTTCTCGAAGACTGTGGTGACTGTCTTGCGATAGTTTTGTTACTTGAGACGCGATGGGAGTTACTAAAAATTCCAGTCAAGTCACCTTAAACAGCTTTATTAATTAAAATACCTGCGAAAATCAGACCTTTGAGTATATCCTAGCCACCGAAATGTTATGAAGTCGCTTTATTAGTGTTGCTGGCACCTGCTAACTATAAAGACTCTTCAAATAATGAATATGTCTTGACTTAAACATATATAGTATTTATATCAGTGTCTGGGTTAGATACTAGATTTTTTTAGCTTCTTTTGTATCCAGTCGATTTAAATTTTCTTAAAACATAGCCAGTCTTAACGTCTTATTGATGCTGACAGTTTCGATGACTGTCAGCCATCTTTATCAAAACTTGAAAAACATTAAAAGTGTCAGAAGCCTTAAATAGGTTTCTGAAGTGTTAATTATTGCGATAAACGCGCAAAGTTCCCCTCCCGCCCTGGTTTTGGGGTGGAGATCACTTGTGTCCATATGGGAGAAAGCTGATAGGCTCCCTCGTCCGTGTTCATAATGTTTTTCAAGTTTTGATAAAGATGGCTGACAGTCATCGAAACTGTCAGCATCAATAAGACGTTAAGACTGGCTATGTTTTAAGAAAATTTCAGTCGACTGTTTAACTTCACTAGCCTGATGAATTTCGTCAAGAATTCTTTTGTATCCGTATATCCTAGGTTTGGAGGTCCATATAAAACATTGAGTGGCTTTGTTCCACTTTTGTCCAAGCGATTCTCAACAGAGTACCAGCTACAAAAGGTACGAGAAGTTTATCACCTGCTTTTCATACAGCGATTTCTTAAATAAAATCACCAACACAACCCTGAAAAACCCTTATTACGATCATGACAATAAACAACAGTCTCATTAAACCGACTTTTTGCATTGGTTATATTACGAGACGGAAACGAGCTTAATGAGAACAATCGCGCTAAGTTAATAACTTATCTTTCAGCTTTTTTAAAATTGTTTTGTTACTGTAAGTTAAATTAGTACGCAAGGTAGCCAAAAAAGGGATATTTTATTAGGCAGGATAGTTATATTTCAGTGCTTGCAATTTTTTACGAGTTATAAAAAGCAACGGAAGGAAAATGCTCTTAAAAGACATTTAAGTCATCGCAATGTGAAAGCACTGAAGTAGCACAAGAAATAAACAATGAAAACCGTAAAAAAACTTTCAGCAACTTCTTGATTCCCTGAAAACGTTATCATTATAGTTTTATTTTATTGTTGTTTGGGGGGGGGGGGGGGGGTACATTTAAGCAAATCGCTAGCAAATTCTTTAAGTATATATTTTCGCGTAACTGCGGAGAAATGCACATCAAGTAACTACTGCGCCCTTCAAGCGTATCAGTTCGGCCTTAGTTGACGCATGATAGCAATAAATTCAATTTTTTTTTTCTTTCAGCTCCAGGATTTTATCGCTAGTGTAGTTAAAGGTGGACCTTTATCATGGAGTGTTCAACAGGCCATAGAGAGAGTCAAAATTAATATTCAGTGGAGAAAAACAAACGAAAAGGATGTAGAAAAGTGGCTGAGGGACTATTTCAACAGACCCATACAACCAACCTTCGGCCCTCCAGCAAAATGAGGATATGTCGTTATTCAAGACCAATAATATTTAACAGGAGCCCATCAAATGGAGCCTCCATCTCCATTAATTTCTTGAGTCAACCCTTTCCCGAGTAGATTTATAAATAGAACGGCTTGTTTCCCGCCAAAAGTGTCATATTTCCGTGAGTCTCGTATGTCACCGTGAAAAAAATGAAGTTGGATGAAGTCGAACTCAGAAGCCCGTCCTTCGACCGTTTTCCTTTTTTACTGTACGTCCATTTTTACAGTTTTACAGCCTCTGGGATCTGGGATGAAATAAAAGTTAATGAATTACCCGACTGAGACTGAGCATGAAGCGATGGGACAAAGGCAGCGAACTGAGGATCGCGGAAAGGTTCTTTGCGAGTGTTTGTTTTTGTTTTTTTTTTTTTTTTGCCGTCATACATCCCACATTTAAGCATGCACCTTGAAAAGAGTCGACGATTAAGCGTTCTGTGGACGATTTGAAACTTCTCGATGATCAGCGCCGAAAAAGTGCCAGGATCATTTATTTTTGTCATCGCCGTGGAGTGGATTTCCCCAGTAAGCACCGTGTGCAAAAGCGATGACCTAAGTAGCAACTAAGGAGGAATGCTTCGGAAAAATTGCAGTCTTCCTTTACAACTGACTTGTATCACCATGAGAGTTGCCTGATAAAACTGGCACTTGAAAAGTTGAACAGAAGACAACAGTTGCTCGACCGTGAAGCTAACTCAAAAGTAATTTGCTAACGGTGGAATTTGTGACATCGCGCTCCAGTCCAAAGACCCTCAAGAAAAACAAAATGGATTGTATCTGCGCCCAAAGAATTATGACTGACCAACAGGAGAATTCTCAGCAATTAATGTAGAAATTTAGGCCAATTCTTTCCTTCGAATTCGCATCTGTAGATCACTTTTTTGCGAGAAAACAATGGCTGGGCTCAGCGTTACAAAACATAGCAGGGAATAATCACACTAACTGACGGACAAAACAACCACAGTATTTATTCAGACAAACGCATTTCGGATAAAAACTTGAAAAACTAGAAATTTGATTAATATTGAGTCATTTAGCCGAAATAAGAACCTTAACGCTCGAAACAATTGGCTAAAGAAAACGAATCCTGTCAGAAGTACAGACTGCAGGTAGTAGTTAATCCTTACGCATGTAACAGACCAGCTTAATGTGAGACAAGCAACCAAAATTAAGATTAACATAGTCAGAGTTTAAAACTCTCCACAGTATAATCTACCCGCTAGACAGAAAAGAAAGAAAATCTCTGAGGGATGAAAACGCTAAAGTCACGTTTCACTACCTTATGATTTTGTTTGGCCTGTCAGCACCGGATTTCCTGCTGTTTCATGAAGTACAATAGCAGTGTCATTTAGTCGTTGTGATTGGCTCTTCCCACCGTCGGCGCGCGAAGTCTCCCCTGGGAACCGTTCTAATTATAAATCTACTCGGGAAAGGGTTGACTCCAAGGGCTTGTATGGGAGATGGAGGCTCCATTTGATAGGCTCCTGTATTTAACAATTATTCCTCGAGCCCGAATGGGCTCTGAGTCATTAGCCCATGAGGCCGAAGGCCGAATGGGCTATTGACTTTAGTAAAATCTAACTAGTTGGTCAAAAATATCGAGAATAAAAAAATTTTAGCTAGTCAAAGCCTGCGCTTTTCGCTACTAGGGGGCTATAACATATAGCCTAGTAGTAGCTCAACCAATCAGAATGCAGCATTGATAATAGACCATCAGTTGGATTTTACTAATAGCTAATATTGCCAGAATTAAGCCACGCGTCAAGATTTCGGGGCACATAAGTGTTCCCCACGAAATGTCGGTTGTTTTCTTAGGCTAACAATTATGTGCCCCGAAAACCTGACGGGTGGCTTAATTCTGCATGTTATTGTCCCATGATGACTTGTTGTCTGCCTCTACTACGACCAGCTGCAGTGTCGCAGTAAAAAATCTACGCGTATGCTAAAAAAGAGGGGTGGTGACCAAAACCTCTTTCTTCAAGACAACCTCGTTCCCAGGTTCTTTCTCCTAACTCGCTCTCTCGCTCCGTAGGGCGGGTAGGAGAGAACCCTGGTAACAAGGTTGTCTTCACGAGAGCTTAGTCTGTTGACTTAGCTCTACACGCCGTTTGTTTAATACCCAAGGGCTTGTGATCTACTGCCAAATATAGTTATAACGTGACAGCTTACTTTCTTTATTGTTTGAATATAACCTTTTTTTGTGCCATTATTTAGAATGTAAACAAGCTTTCGCATTTCTTTAAAACTGATCTTGTCAACTTATCAGTGGTCTGACCTTTGCCCCGCGAGCGGGTCCACCAGTGTGGGTATTGCCTAGAGGACGATTCGGTCAGTCGGCTGACTCAGACTTTTCAGCTTTGCTATGTATTGTTGAAAAATATTGTAAGATCTAGGCCAATCTCGTATCCAGATTACGGAGTGAGATCTGGAAACGACATTAGGTTCCAGGCGATAGCCGGTAGCCCGACATAGTTGTGAAAAATTCCTCAAAGCTGCTTATCTTATGCATGTCTTGTGCGGTGAAACGCTATCCCGAGGAAAGGGCATAGCAGAAATATAATATTGAACTTCATTAAAAACTGAAATTACAACTTACAAACTTGGATGAAGACGGATGGGAGCAAAAACATTTACCGCCGTAGAATGACACAAAATCCTCTGCCATTCAAAAAGCTGTAAATAACACATTGCAGCTGTAGTATGTCCCATATCATCCTGCTCTTCTTTCAATCGTGCCGTCAGAACATTATTTTATACCTGACCAATTTGTTCCCAATTATTTCTGTCGTCAGACATTTCATTTTAACAAAACTTAACTTAGCTATTTGAGTAGCAATATCAACTAGAATTGCTTAAAGAATTACTTAAAAGTTGAGTTTACTGGTTGAGTATTTACTAACATTCAGCCTACTTAGAAACTCATGCGATCGTACATTTCAAACAATCAAATAAACGCTGCGACTGAAATTATAAATCTGTTGTTTACAATCCTCGATTAACACCCGCCGAATTAAGGCGGAATTTATTTTTCCTTTGCGCCCTCCATTGACGAGTTGAAAGCAACGCATTGAGAATCTGTTTAAATACAGGCAGCTCAAACTTGCAATTCATTTCTCTGTTTAAAGGACGACAGGGTCGAAAATTTGAAAACCCAGGGGCCCCACTCACATATTTTAATGACGGGGGGGGGGGGGGGGGGTCCGAAGGATTTTTTTGGGTCTGACATTTTGGCCAAAAGGGATTTTTTTGGGTCTATGAAAGACGCCGGGATTTTTTTGGGTCGCGAAAACAACAGAGGGATTTTTTTGGGTATTGTATTTTTCATGAGCTCAAATAAAAAAATAACAAAAGCGCAATTTATAGTTTTGTTTTTGACCAAAACCAAAGTTGAAGTTGGCATGTTTTAGCTTTCCAGAAAATAAATAATAAAATTTGTTGATGCAAAAACACTGAGGGACTTTTTTGGGTATGCTAAAAAAAGTAGGATTTTTTTGGGTAGACAAATTCTAAAGTTGGGATTTTTTGGGGTATAAAATATGAACCTCTGTCGGACCCCCCCCCCCCCCGCCCCCCCCCGTCATTAAAATATGTGAGTGGGGCCCCTGGGTTTGAAAAGATCTCATTTATATCTCAAGAGATGAAAGTATGTTTCAGTGTAGGTAACCATTTCTTTCTTTTCACATTAAGCTAAGCTATATTCTAAGATTTCAAATTTGATTTTTCCCTTATAAACCCTATGAATGTTCCATACGTTATGTAGTCGCAGAAGCAGGAGCGTGACACGGTATGTGACATTGCTTAAAAAGCGTTCGAATGTAAGGTTGGGCTGCCTGTGATTTTTGAAATTGGTTTGTTTTAAGAGAAAAGTGTACGCCTTCTGAAGTTGTTATATGCCGTAATATTACCTGATTTAAAAGGAGAAGTTTGTCATGCGATTGATAATGCAAATGTTTGCAATCCGTTGTGAAGCAAGACAAACTGATATAATATAAAATCATAATTCCTGAACTTCTCCTTGCATTTCTGGGTGTTAAGAGTCTATGACTGTTGTAATAACACTTTTGTTCATCTGAAACAGTTGCATGAAGAATCGTGAAGGGGTAAACAGGGATTTAGTAGATGACACCGTTGATATTAGCCTGGACATCGCTCGCTTACGGGAAAGGTCACGCTACTTGCTATTTTCTTTGAATAACTAAAATGTGTTTTGAAGCAATTAAATTCTTAAAATAAAGGTCCTTTTTTGTTATTTAAGACTATATTTATGCAGTGAAACTCATTCCTATCGTCTGATACTACGGATGGCAAGGATGGGCATGGATTCAGAAACCTGGAAAAGTTGGGCCACCTTTTTCAAGTTTTAATGCCGTAATACCTACAAAAAAAACACCAAACAATATCATGGTTTGTATTCCCTGGTGAGATTTGTTTGATATCTTCTCCGTAACTCTACAGGAGAATTTTGTGTATGGGTAAAGGCGCTAATTAGCACAGAATAATGGCCTAAAAAGAGCAATCATGATCCTCATCCGTAGCCCCTTAATTCGACATCTTTTCATTGCCTCTTTAAGCAAGGTGTATTCTTCAAATCAACCGCTCAAGATCTTAAATGGCTCTGTGGTACCCTATGTATATCATAAACTAAGAGAGCGTATATTTGGGCGTGGTCGTACTTTGGGTATGATACTTTGAACATGCCTTATTGCTGCTAAAGAACTGTCATCATATCTTACCAGAGAGGACAAATCCTTTACTCCACTTGTTTGCTGAACCACACAGCTTATACAGTATGTCCCAATCCACAACAAAAATAGTGTCATTTCATGACAATGCTTGAAAATATGCACATCTTCAATGTAGACATGCTTGGAGCCAAATTGCAACATAGGTCATAAGTTGTTACAGCCCGGAGAGTAAGGTTTATCTCAGCTCCACTGATACTGACAGACCTGTTTTCACACCCATAACTTTGTACAGTGTATTCCGGTTACTAACATAGGCAAATAAAGTCCCTTAAGTCTAGTATCCACAAGGATTAATAAGAGAGTAACACATTGCATAAACTGCTATAGGGCAGCACTGTTTACAGGAACATTGGTAACTATTAACATTTGATATACTACAATTTTCAACATTGCTTGAGAAAAGATGAGATTCAAAGGTGGCAATATGTACACCTTTAAGTTCATATATATCCTCATTCCTATGCAGAGTCTGAAAATATTGTACTAATTTATGCGTGGATGGTATTTCCAACAATACACATGTTCCTTCACTATGACTGTTATGATACTTATCTCTAGCATGAGAATCAAGTACATTATATACCCCAGCCTCAGTGCTGTAGATACCAACACCAATAATTGCCACCGTTAAAATAAATGAATTGTAGTTCAGTGCCAAGAGTGTTTGATGTTACTAGTATAACTGTCACTGTATTCAAGGTGGAAAAATTGCTCAAGCACTGTAATCATTCCTGGCAATTCTGTTAGCATTGACATAGATTGTCTTGCAAGCAGTGACAGACAAGAATATAACTGAACACCAACATTCATTATTTGAGTCATATCATCAACTGAAGTCATCTTTGTTATCTTACTGTAAATTAAAGCGCACAGACTCATTGCGACACATCGTTGTCCACCATTTTCCCCAAATCCTGTAACATTTCTTTGACAGTATGGAGCATTAATTGTTTCTGTAGAATCTACATAAACTGAAGGTCCTGGATTCTTCTCTATATCAGTACAAAGCCTAAATTTGCCAAAAATAACTCGGTGATTCAAACTGTTTTAAGCACTGTAAAATGGATAATTACATGTACAGAGGGGAAAATTCTTGCTTAGAAGCGTATTTGGATATCTCAATCCACCTAAATCGCCTGTGGTCTGCTGCTTGGACGACAGATACACCTTCCCTCGTTTACGAACTAGTTTTGTAGTTGTCCCTTAAGTAAAAACCTCACACTGTTACTGTTACTTCTGTAACAAAGAAGTGTTTTCTGTAACAAAGATTTTAATTTGTTTATTGGTAGTCTGCTAGGGGCATGACGGTAACCGGTGATTTTGTTCCATGGTCAAATCGTTGACATCGTTCCAAGTCAGATCGTTCCAATCAATAGTCAGATCGTTCCATAAAATAGTCAGTTCGTTCCACATATGAAAATTCAAGTAATTCTTTCTAAATTTGTTGAGTGAACTTTATCAAGAAGAAAAAGGTTTCGTTCATACCACAAGCTGATAAAATAATAATCGGTCCAAAGTCGGTTCGATCCATCCTAAATCGTTTGAAAACAAACAAGAGACGATTTCAACCAGCCACGGGCTTTAACATTTAAACCGCTGCTTTGAGAGTTTTGAGCTAGAATCGATCGATAGTTTTGAAAGATATAGCACAACAAGTAAAAGCTATGCCGCTCTGAAGGTACAGTATTTCGAAGTGCTTCTAACCTAAATATTTCTTTGCAGCGGCCGATTTATGCAAATTTTGAAAACAACGCGAGTTTCGAATTACAATCTCGATTTTATGGTAATTTGTCACGCCGAAAATATAATAGACTAACCTCGTTTAAACCAATGAAATTGTAAGTTCTGTTATAAATAAATTTCCCACGACGAAATCTCAATTCAACTTCTTTTATTTCCTCCACAACACAATTTTCCTTCTGTACAACTAGCTCATTACCTTCTCTTGTCGTCATCTCGCTGCCATCAAAACACTAACACAAAACTTGCTGATAATGCAAAATCCCGACGCACAGCATCGTATGATCACGCAATATAAAAACAAGTACATTAACCGTCACCCTGTTAAACAAAATTGAAATAATGAAAAGAATTGTTGCAGTTATCACAGAAGTTCCAAAAGAAGCCTCAGTCCCTTTTAGTTTCAATTGTTGACAATCGTCTCTTCCTTCATCGGAACAGATTTTTATCACAGACAACTCGCTGTGTTCCGCAATGCAAAGATCAAAATCACTATTGTCACACTGATAACAGCTACACAAATCTTGCGACTCTCAAACTTGTTCAACATTCCTCTGTTAAAACTCTTATCCATTTTACACGTACACTCCCGACATTCCGATTTGTTATTACGTCTGTGGGGTCCATGAGTCTTTCATGTCATTGAATGTCTTGATAATTTCCTTTGTTTTTCTTTGAGTTCGCGGACCAGCCCATTCCGAAAACACTCAGGGTTATATTTTAGTGTGGGCCTACCGCGAACAGTGTGTGCATTTGTAAGTTTAAACCGGGATAACATGATTGAACAACATATTACCACGTTCCTCGAAACGCCGTGGCCAAATGTTATCCAAACTGCTTCTCACTGCTGCTTCGAAAAATTTCGGATCAAACGATATCCAAATCGTTCCTCATTGGATTATCCACTCGACCTAACAAAATCGACCAATCACAAAATAAGGAAAAGAAAATGGACATAAAATAAAAAAAACAGCAAATTCAGATGACCTCTTAGGAAACATCCCGTACCAAACCAAACACTATTTTAAACATATTTTTGATATATTTTTAAAACTGTTTTAATTGTATTTGAGAACTTCATTCAAAACAGGTACCAAATTCTATTTTTAATGGTGTTTTAGTGTTTTTAAAGGTGTTTTAACCTGCTTTTAAAGGTGTTTTAATGGTGTTTTAATGGTGTTTTAATGGTGTTTTAATGGTGTTTTAATGGTGTTTTAATGGTGTTTTAATGGTGTTTTAACCTGTTTTTAAAGGTGTTTTAACCTGTTTTTAATGGTGTTTTAACCTGTTTTTAAAGGCGTTTTAACCTGCCTTTAAAGGTGTTTTAACCTGCTTTAAATGGTGTTTTAACCTGCTTTAAATGGTGTTTTAACGTGCCTTTAAATGTTGTCTAACCCTGTTTTCAATGGTGTTTTAGCCTGTTTTTAATGATGTTTTAATCTGTTTTTAAAGGTGTTTTAACCTGCTTTTAATGGTGTTTTAAGCTGTTTTTAAAGGTGTTTTAAACTTGTTTTTAATGGTGTTTCAACCTGTTTTTAAAGGTGTTTTAATTGTAATTAAAAACAGGTTAAAATACCATTAAAACAGGATAAAACACCGTTAAAAGCAGTTTAAAACACCTTTAAAAACAGGTTAAAACACCATTAAAAACAGATTAAAACCCCTTTAAAAACAGGTTAAAATACCATTAAAAACAGGATAAAACACCGTTAAAAGCAGTTTAAAACATCTTTAAAAGCAGCTTAAAACACCATTCAAAACAGGTTAAAACACCTTTAAAAACAGGTTAAAACACCTTCAAAGACAGATTAAAACACCATTAAAAACAGATTAAAACATCATTAAAAACAGGCTAAACAGGGTTAGACAACATTTAAAGGCAGGTTAAAACACCATTCAAAACAGGTTCAAACACCATTTAAAGCAGGATAAAATAAAAATTTAAGCATTTTCTTTGTAACAAAAATTGAAAATAAAAGCAAATTTTCAAAAACAATAAAAAGCCAGCTGAAAAACCCTTTAAAAATGACATCAATCATATCTGGAGTTGTCTAAACCACGTACATGTATGTCTTGGGAATTTTCTTTAAAACTCACCATATTCACATACAGTTGTATGATTGTTTGTTAAAAATTAAAACACTACCAGAAAAGTGTATTCTAAAATTGTCTAATGAAATCACTAACTGGAGGTTTACTAAAGCTTTCTAAAGGAAGAGATAGTTTATTTTCTTTCCTACTATAATACAACTATTAGCCAAATTCATTTGAACCATAGTTAATTGAGTGGAATGGTTATGAAACCCGTCAAACTCCTTTGTTATATGTTTTTGTGGACCTGAAAGTGCACAATGTTCAAAAGAATTCCTATCATTTTGATTGTATTGACCAACAAAAACGTTGCATTAATTTATTCCGTAACAATTTGCCAACAGAAAACAAAGGATTGTGCACTTTCACGGTGCTTTGAACATAAACTGCAGCACTGTTGTTTTTATCATTGATGTTTGCCGCTTTTCATAAACCAGTCTCCTCTAATAACTATGTTTGAACGAAACAAAGGTCACAAGTTGTTGGTACAGTAATAACTGCCTAGTAAAACACTAAAGGATCCAGGATGCAAAGAAAGTCAGTTTTACAGCCTGCCATTCGGGTAAGCTGTAGCTAGCAGGTACTGTAACCCACAAGTCATTTCAACTAGCCCCAAAACCCTTTTTAGCAGGATTGATTACAATCCTTCTGTAATTTGAATTTCCCCCCACAAAAAAACAGCACTTGCATGTCGCGCAAGTTAAAAACAAAAATCACTAGCCCGATGGCAAAATCCACTAGCCCTGGCCTATCATTTCTTTGGATGCTGAGGATCATTCAATGAAACAACAGCGACAGATCTGGAAACAGATAGGCCAAATTAACAAAAACTAGAATAGACTTCACTGGTATAACTGAAATAAATAAGAATGCCGGAAAGAAATAATTATATTTGTTTGTTCTTCATGAAGCTTGATTTAATATTGCTTAGAGGTAATTTCTTGCCTAAGGAAAAGTTTCATAATGACAAGTACTAAACATGTAATTAGCAAAACTAAGCGAAATATAATAACATGCCTTCTAGCTGTCTTATCCAACAATCAATCATTAAGTAACTTGCACTGTTGCTGGGACAGGCAATTTTCCTCCACCATTAATTCAGGAATGATGGTTAGGGTACAAAATATATAATCTACACTGTATTGACAGCATCTGAGTTCTTAATTGTACATCGCAGTCTGTTTTGTAGTTAATTTCCATGATACTGTCCTACTTTCACAAGAAGTCTGTATGACTGTTTGACATATATTACTTTTAATCAAAAAGTGAAACTCTGTTAATACAGACACTGAGGGGAACATAAAAAAAAAATTTAAAAAGTACTGCTAGAGAAATAAAACAGGACACTAACATCATTAAACTTAACAATCTGTGGACATTGACATGCTGTTTTAATTAAGTAATAGTATTTATTTTTTCAATATGAAAAAAAGCACATGTACACTGTAGGTCTTATTACAGCAAACAGTTGATAAGAAAGAAACTGTATTATAGTAAGATTAACCAAGATTAGTTGTGACCGAATCTGTTGACTGAAAAAAGGTTTTTGTATTCCTTAAGTTATTATTACTAGCATTGTCCTAATAACTATTAGTCAATGGGTGTCTGTATAAAATTGTTTGAATTTAGAGAAAAAAAGTGAGGATTCACTCTCATACAGATGTAGGTCCTAAGAAAACGTTTTTTCTAGGACTTGATAAATTACTGTTCTTTAGTGCATAAGGAATATGAACAAGGCAAACAAAACTGATGCTAGACACACCGTAGTACAGGCTATACAAAGAAACTGGCAGGGGTATCTGCATAGCTTAAATAAGCAACACTTCTTTGGGATTGTCAGAAAAGGACATTACTTGTGTATTTTCAAAGAGTTTAAGTACAAGAATGGTGCAACAAAAAGCTTGGGTGGTATTGCTTTTCAATGGAAAAGGTGGAGACGTGAATATATATTCAGTGATTTTGGTTACAAATAGTTATGGTGAGTCCTGGGACTCATCTTGTGAAAAAATATTGAGTCCCTGTCCAGAAACATTGAGTCCCAGCTAAAAAAAAATAAACGAGTCTGTAACTGAAAATGCTTGGGACTTTGTGTAACCAGACAGTTAATCTGACTTATTAGCTTGACAGACTCCCAAAACTCTGTATTACTGCAGTACAAAGAGCAAATCAGAGCAAATCATAGCAAATCTATGCCTTCTAAGAGTAAATCTTTGCCTTTCTTTTCCACAATTCATTTCAACATAAGAAGCCTTTCTGCTAACCATGATGGTTTGACAATGCTGCTATCAGATCTACAGCATTCATTCTATGTTATTGGCTTTTCCGAAACAAAGATAAAAAGTAACTGTGATCTAACTAGCAACATTGCTATTGAAGGATATGATTGTGTCTCCAAGCCAACTCTGACTAATGCTGGTGGTGTGGGGTTCTTCATCAAAGGGGGGATTCTATTTCATATTCGATATGATCTTTGTTCAACAACAAAAGAGTTTGAATCTTTATGGATTGAGATTAATCGGACCTAAATTATGGAATGAACTCGATGAAAGATTCAAGTGCCGTACTTCCAAACAATTAAAAAAAGAACTAACTTCGCATTTCATTAGTCTCTATTAATCTTTACTGATATTTTGATGGTTTATATTTATTTATTTTTGTTTTGTTCTATATACTTACTTTTGTGCCAAGTTATGATATTTATGTGTACCAATGAATTTGTTGTGCCTCTTTTCTGACTTTCACAGTTTTAATTATCATAATTGTGGTCGACCAACTAGTTTAGCTTTTTAGTTATTTCTGGTGTCCCACTATTGTATGTACTGATTATTTATTTATTTATTTATAATTATACCTGGATTTTTGAAAACCGGGTTAGCAAAAATATCAAGTCATTTTACTACTTGGCAATTTAAAACAACAAAACTCATTCAAAGGCCGATTAAAAGCCTTTATATGACGCCGGGCAGTGCGTTAATTGTCCCTAGAAGCATTCCAACGAGTCCAAATTTAAAATGACGCAAATTTTAGAACATTTATTCAGTAATCTGACTTCGCGAAGTTTCAAACCGGTGTCATTTCAGTCTAGAAAATTTTAAGTTGAGTGAACTGCAGCGAAAGAGTGCCTGGTTAAGGCTTACATAACAACTTAAATAGCTAGCAAAACACTACTTTTTTCACGATCCGATAAACAACAGGATTCCGCATGGACTAGACAACAAGCTGAATGAACACAGTGCACAAATTATCACCTTCTTATCTGCCAAAATCGGCTTATGGTTCAATGCTAATAGGACCCGCTGAAACTAGACCTAGATCCAATTTTCCTAAGTCGAGAATTGCTTTTACAAGGTACAATCAGCTAAGCTAAACACCGACGAAACATTATTAATTGCTGGCACAGAATATTTTGGCCAAACCGCAGTTCAACCACGCGATCACATACCTGTCAACACCATGCGGAAATCACACAATCACACACTTTCGCGGCACTGATAAGACTATCCACAACCACGCATAATCTTCTCACGTTCAACATAAGCGAAATATCATCGAATAACTCGGAAAAACTCAGCCTACTGGCAAATAAACACCTCTGGACTTTTCTCTAACACTCGTCTTATTCAAGTTCCCGGATGTAGAGTCACACGGTCGGCGGGGACCACCGTAGCCTTGTTTTCACACCAGAAGTCTTGGCCCGGGTCAAATTTCAGCTGCAATTTTGCTCTCAACTAATTCATTTGACTCCTAAGAGCCTGTTCCCGAGGCCAGAGACTTAGTGGTCACCTTAGAAAAGTGAACAATATCGTACCTTTCTGTTTCAGCCCGGATCAGGGAGATTTATCCGTTTAGCCAAATGAAACAGAATATAATACGATATTGGACGATGCAGACTCTGCGAATCGTAATAGCTTTGTCCCATCTCAGAGCTTTACATGATGCTCTCCGGGAAACTTTTCTCAAGGTGACCAATATATAAAACTAAACTGCTAAACAGCACCGAAACCATCCTTAAGCGCCCGCTGATTTCAAACTGATAACTGTCACTTGTGTTAAAGAAAGAATTGTGGGTAGGAAAAAAAATGGGGTGCGGGGGGGGGGATTAGATAGTAATTCTATCTACATCCACTTCTACACAAATCTCTAACCACAAGACAAGCCAAAAAAACAAACGACATAAGCAAACAACACAGTAAACAAGCTATTAGACAGCGGAAGTTGAGAAAAATTACAAAATGTTTGCTAACCCGGTTTTCATAACTCCAGGTAGAATTATTTTCTTGTAAATTCTTCTAGTTGTCTACAGTAGTAGAAAATAAGCTGTTGTACACTGAAATTAAAATACAGTCCTTCTTAAGGCTACAGGAAATATGCATCCTTCAACAACAGCCATAATAACTGTCACAGATTTACAAACGGGATATTTCTACAAATACACATGTTCAGATTTTTTTATGGATCTTTGCGTCTATTGGAATACATGCCATGAATATTATTATTTTGCATCTTTGGGGATTTTTATGCATGAGGGATGCAGGATGCAGAGGTTAACAAAGTCACTGCATATTTTTTGTATGGACAAGAGATTATTAGAAGATTTTGTTTTAAAATGTAATCAATGAAAATACTGGATGTCATTTATAGCTTGTGGTTGTCGCTTCTCCAGAAGCTACACTGTATATAACTGATTAAGTAAAGGTTGGCTATTGGGCATTTGGGCATACCAAACAATGCCATGATTTCCCTGAGTGACCACCAAACAATAGCTTACAATTGCTCAATTCCTAAAGCAACCCTTATTGAACCAGCTGTACATGTGTGCAGTGTATGTATAAGGTCCTGATTGTTTACATGTAACAAACTAAATGTCAAAATATCATGTTCCTGAAACTTTTTCGGAATCCCCAAGCAGAAAAATAACCATTTTAGGCTTAACTGAGTCAATATAATAAGTCAAATGTCTATAATATATGATTTCATTATTGAATTTTACTTGCCAACTATACATACATTCATGCATTCTCGCAAGACCTAACACAATAATATTTGATTTCACTAAAATCATCATGAAGCTTGCAAGGCCTTAGCCAGAGCATTCACTGTTGGTTTTGTCGTTGGTATTGCTATGTGTAAGCGAAAGAGGACGGACACAAAGCTTAATTAACGTGACACATTTGGCGTGAGAGCGAGAATGCGATACGAACGTAAGCAGTGAAACTGCAAAAATATTGCGATTACCTGATGTATAGTTATTGCGTGTAAACAAGAAAAACAAGTATTGGAAATATTGGTTGTACACCTCGACTGAATCAATTTGTATCTGAACGAGATGTATCGCCTGGTGCACATATCGAAATTACTTCGTATCAAAACGACCGGTAAGCAAATAAATACTGTAAAAGCCAAAATGGCTCTTGGTGATAAATGAATTGACAGCACTCTTCGAAAGGCCATATATCCAACTTTCCTTTTCATAACGCGTATACCTAGAGGTTCCAATAACAGATTATTCTAAAATAAGGAAGCAATCGTACTCACATTTATTCGCATCGCCAAGACTCAAACAGTACGTGTGTCTTCCAGTTGAACTTAGATCCGTTCCTTTAAAAGTAGAAGCCAGTCGCTGACAATTCGGAGACATTTTGATTCGTGATTAAAACAAAATCTGTGCGTCTGGACAGTCCACGCAGTTGCCAAATACTCTTTTTGCGCAGTAAAGAGCAACGCAACGTAAGTTGCAACCATCAACAGCCGTCCGCCATAATTTTAAAATACATAGGTGCTTTGTTCCTTAGCACGTGGTTTTACCACGTGACTCTATTGCGCGGGAAGTCCCCAGGCGCGTGCTAAGTCGAGCAAATTTTAGTCATCCAGTATGATCTCCCGGGGGGCTACTTGGGTTAATGTTTGTTGGGTATGTGCCGCTGGCCTCTCAGAACCCCTACCCCATTATAGTCTATTTTTTGGCCAATTATGGACCCCATCTCAGTCACTTTTTGGAAAATGTAATTTTCGCGATCCCAACTTAGTCACTTTCTATTTATGCATCCTGACCTTATTAATGTGGTTTCAAGCGGCGGAATGTAATGCGGCCAATGCGAGCTTATTGTTAAATTTAATAAACAACAACTTTCCGATTTTTTAACCGAGAATCTTCCCATTTTGAATCCCTACTTACCCCAAAAATCCGAAAATTTGCGACCCCATTCTGGTAAATCTATTGAAAATGCGACCCCATTATAGTCACTCCAGTCGTCATCCAGCGGCACATCTCTATTAGCCTCTTGTAAGGGAGTACCCCCCCCCCCCCGGGTATGATCTATAAACGTAAGATAACGATGTGGAGGAATTTCTTGATCGTTTGGTTCTTCATGCAACACGAGAGGGGAGCGTTTTGTTTAGGGCTTATATATTTTATCTTTATTCACCGTAAGAGCGGTTCTGTGTCAAAATCGATTAGATTACTATTTAGATTACACTGCATGTTAATGTTACGTTATGGTTGATGCGAATTTTAGAAGTTTCAAAACTTAGTAACTGATCAATGATTGATTTAAAATCTGGCTGTGCAGAGATATACACAGAGAGGTTCGATGAATAATGATTGGAATCGATAGATCTTTCACACTGTCACACACTGTGACACAACGCGCGTTATCAAACTGGTCTATGGGCTCGAAATGCATACATATTTCGATACTTTATTTGACTGATGAAGTTTAAGGCTAATTCTTCGTTTTTTCTGGGAGATACATTAGATCCCAACTGTATAGCAGCTCAATGTCTTGTTTTCTAGTGGACTTAGGCTTAATAATTTTGTGACGTTTATACTTACTGGTTACTTATTAAGTACGCGCATGATTAGAAATCGGATGTGTCCATACGCAGAACTGAGAATTCTTTTGAATGGACGACGAAACACTTCTGTCGAGATGGCTTATCTACATGAATAGTGCCTTTGTAGAATGGGCTGTGTCTAGATGACGTGTTCTTATTTCTTTTGGCAGACTGTATCTGCATGTCTATTGCATTTTGTTTGTCAAGTCCGTGACTGCGGGTATCAATTTTTAAAAATACCCCGAAAACAGTATTTAAAATCTGTTTGAAAATAAATTTGGTTGACTTTTTCATTTTTTACCATTGAGGACAGCCGGGTTTTTTCAAACCACCCTATAAACAGCCTGTTTAAGTTAGGTTTGGAAACAGGTTTCCATTTAAATACCTTTTAAATGAGGATAATTTGTGAAAATACAGTAGAAACAGCTAATTTTAATCCTGTTTGGAGAGATTTCAAGGTGTTCGTCATTTCAAATCACAATTTAAATTGAACTGCCTCTTAAACCTTCTTCAAACATGTTTTAACTATGCTATTTATGAGCTGTTTAAGGTCGTAGACGAGAAAGTATGTTCAAAATAGTCTTAAAACATACTAGTTAAAACCTGATTTTGAACTTTACTTGTAAAAACTACTTTTTAAATCTTTGATTTTAGGTTCTTCTGTCCAAAATGCAGTTTAAATACGGTATTTAAAAAAATTTTAGCAACTCGCCTGTACTCTCTTTCCGAAAATATAGTTTAAATATTGTATTAAAATGCAGTTTTGACAGCAAATATGTTCCAAATACAAGGAAACCTGAGAAAATGTTATAAATATTATTCAAATAGATGTCAAATACAATTCAAACCTCTAACGCTATTTTGGTTTTAGACGTGAAATATAATAAAAATACCTCAAATTGTGGTAAAAATAGTTTTTAAATCGTTTAAATAGCTTTAAACTACTTCACAGACAGTTTTAAAATACAGTTGATTTGGTGCGGGATGCAATTAAAACTGTCTTTCTGTGATTGGTGCATTTCGATCCTCTCGTCAAAAAAATGGCAGACGTCAATCATCTTAGCGGACCTCTTGGGAAACGAAAGTTTTCTTCAACGGGTCCAAAAGGTCATTGTTTATGATTTGTGATTGGTGGATTTCGATCCGTTTTTTTAGTTTCTGTGTTTCAAGGTTCGTTGCTTGTGATCTTATTGTGACCAAAACCCGACGTTAATATTCCAAATATTTTTGATAGATTTCATCCCTGGACTTCAGACTTCCAAATTTCGATGAGGCAAAAATACTGAAGATTCAAATTAACTTTTGAAGTGCGATTTATTGCCGTGTGCTAGCAGAGCTTTCTTTCCCACATGCCTCTTACCTCGTACAAGACCCCGGGTACAAGACGTTCGCATGGCAGACATTCGCCTCGCTTCGCTTGTTTACTTGCCTTGTTTACGTTAGCACGTGTTGCGTGCCTATCCATTACTCTATTTGGGCCACGCCCAAATAATAAAGGGCGACCCAATTTATTTAGACTGGCTGAATTGATTTAGACGCCGATCTTAATTCCAGCCGAACTAAATTGAAAAGGAGAAAAATACTCATTTCGGTCAAACTACTTGCAAAATACGCTATAATAATTTATGCATTAGGTTCGGTACATGAAAAGTTCGGCGTCTGAATCAAAGCCGTTCCAAAGTCGCTCCAAAAGCGGAATTCCCGGCCAGGCTAGCGAAACAGGCGTTCCTAATTGATTCAGACGCCGAACGTTTCAAGTACTTAATTCAATGTATTAGGTTCCGCTCAGTGAAAAGTTCGGCGTCTGAACCGGGCCTTAAGTGCAGTCTTCAAATAGGGCGGAAAAAGCCCTTTAATTAACAACACAACGAAAAAAGCAGGACGTGTTTCGATAGTTTAGATTTTTGATTTCATTTACCAAGTCTGTGTTCGTAGGGTCAATAGGGTAAATAGGTATTGGCTTTCTTACTTGTTTAGGCAGAATGCCGAGTTAGTTATGTCTGTCTGACGATCGGTATTTGCTCGAAAGTTCTAACTAGCTGTCGTGACTGCTATATGCGTGACAACTTTATGCATTAATTAAGTGTGCATATCAACTTAGAAACTCGATTTGACAAACCCGTACCCTTTTCAACTCTGGGCCTTACCAAACTGAATCAGATTACCGAAGCAAATATTGAGTTACACTGCAGCGGTTTAAATAGTACTTAACTGCTTCATTTTTAGCATTTTTATATGATCAAACATTAAGCTTAATGCCTTAAAATGTTGACCTTGACCAACTGATAACAGAAAGCTGAAATTATTGTTTCCTTTGTACGAATGAGTTATTTTCCACTTTGGTCGAGTCGTAGTGATAAAAGGAAAAACAAAGCATAACAATTTATGTCTCAAGGCATCCAGAAAAGAAAGAAATGTAACTTGAAAAGAAGTTTACTACCGTGGCGAGTTTACTAAAAATAACCTCAAATGTCTGTTAAAGGTAGAGGTCATAAAATCATCATTAAAAATAACATCTTCCGTGTTAGCAAGAGAGAATATTTTGATGCTAAACTGGCAGTTTAGTGGGTTCTTAAGAGCCTTTTATACTACGTTTGCACAGCTGTTTTGTTCCATTATATTGGCCCTTTTTTGTGATATGACGTATTGAATCTACTTTTATTGAAGCTTATTATTTATCGCATCTTGTGAGTTCCGGGAACCATGGTGGCGTTTTCCGAGAATTGCTTTAATTGATTTGAGCATGCGCATGTAAATAACTTGACCAGAATGACAGAATTTGCTTCGCTTGCCAAAATATCTAAATGCAATTTTCTCTTAATTTAAGAAGGGAACAGAATTTTATTTAGTCATTCATCACTGGAAGATTCAGGCTTCAGCACAGAGAAAAAAGGTATGTGAATATCGAAACTTTCAAATGTAAGTAAAATGAAAATTAGGTATAATGAAATTGTTTCCTTATTTACTTTATAGTGGGTTCGTGCGTTAGCATGGCGAGTCGACGCCAGCAAGGCAAGAAACATAATTTTGCCCCAAAGCCAAAAGAGATTACGCTGAGCATTTACATCTGGACGGATCGCTATCCAACTAAAGCAGAAAGACGAACACTACTCGAAGACTTTAAAAGCCTTCTTGAAGCTCACAAATACCAAGTTAAGGAAGTGGGTGACCCTTCGGACGTTGGTCTTAATGCCCGCAACATCAAAATCAGTTTAAAGACAACAGAACACGGGACGAAGTTCAAGTTTTTCAAAAAGCTCAGGAGAGATTGGTGTTCCTCAATCTGTAAACTCGGAGACTCCTTTTGGATAGAATCAGCAGAAACATTCAAATACAAATTCGACGATTCGAGGCAATTCCTACAAGCCTCTTTCTTCAGCTTTGGCAATTTTCTCGACCGCGGAACATACATACAGCACTGGTCCAGCGAAGAAAATGAAAGCTTCATCGAAAACGGAAATATTCAAGTCGAGTTTGAGCATGATACCAAAGTTCTCTCTCTTACCTATTTCAAGAACGGCGCGCAGGAAGGGTTCAAAGAGGTTCGAATTGAAATGGAATTCAAGCAGTTTGAAAATTACGTTGTTGTCGACGAAAAAACTGCTCACAGAAATGTCAAGTTTTATTTCCTGCTTCAGTGGCCGCCAAAAGTGTTTCAAGGTAAAATAAAGAAATAAAGAAATAATGATTAAGGTGTTTAGATACAGTTTTTTAGAGGCCATACCGATATTTTTCAATCGCCTTAAAAGTGTTTTTTTCCTTGTCCGATCGCTATAAAATTTTCACCAGTAATTGGCTATGGATTGAAATTTGTGGAAATGTAGTTTTATAAGTAAAATCGATATTACTATGACAACAATAAACAAAAAACTTTGAAACTGATAAAAGCCAAATTTTGTGTGATCTAGACCAGCTACTGAAAATCCAACACTAGGAACTTAAAGTTTGGTGTTTAGCAAACAATCTCCGTAAGAAGTAAAAAATTCTGTATGTTTGAATTCGACTAAAACGAAAATATATTTCAAACCTTAAATTTTCAATAGCTGTGATAGATATATTTAATGGACACGTTACAAATGACTCAAATTGTTCTTAAGAAGCGTCAGAATGCTGCTTAATATCATATTTTGATGCTAGGAAATTTTGGAGTATTTTCGTTCTTGCGATCTTGAAAACTAACCCGTTTTCTCACCACCTGTCTAAGTGCAACTTCATTCAAAATTTGGACTTTACATACCTCCATGACTAGTACATTTTAGTTTGAATTTATAGTATCTTTTGAATGTAAAACATTGACAATACTCACACTGAAATGTACTAGTCATGGATATATGTATTGTCCGCATTAATTTGGAAAAATTAGCATAACGTCAAAACAGTGAATGCTATAGCGCGTGTTTTTGACTGGTTCGTAGGATAGGTTTGTCTTGAAATTTCTAGGCGTTGCAGAGAACCAATCTTAATGAAAGTTTTAGACATTTTTATATACATTATGAGGATTATGTGAAAAAATTTAAAAAAAATTCGTTCGAGTCGTTTCAAAGATATACAAAAAAGCGCAAAGAGTCCAAATTTTGAATGAAGTTGCACTTAGACAGGTGGTGAGAAAACGGGTTAGTTTTCAAGATCGCAAGAACGAAAATACACCAAAATTTCCTAGCATCAAAATATGATGTTAAGCAGCATTCTGACGCTACTTAAGAATAATTTGAGTCATTTATAACGTTTTTTTAAAAAATAATTTATCACGGCTATTGAAAATTTAAGGTTTGAAATATATTTTCGTTTTAGTCGAATTCAAACATACAGAATTTTTTACTTCTTACAGGTTATTTGCTAAACATTAAACTTAAAGTTCCTAGTGTTAGATTTTCAGTAGCAGATCTAGATCGCGCAAAATTAGGCGTTTATCAGTTTTAAAGTTTTTTGTTTATTGTTGTCATAGTAATATCGATTTTACTAAAACCTACATTTTGACAAATTTCAATCTATAGTCAATCATTGGTGAAAATTTTATAGCGATCAGACAAGGATAAAATCACTTTTAAAGCGATTGAAAAATATCGGTATGACCTCTGAAAAACTATATCGAAACACCGTAAACGTCAGAATATATTATCGTGGGTTTCAAAGAGTACTAATAAAATGAAACTGCACCAATGTTCAACAAAAGCAAATGAATCAACAGGGAAAAAAATGCTCTTAATTAGCTTTTCGATAAGCCTGAGAAAACAGCTGAGATTTCGTGACGCCAGCAATGCCCCCACCCCCTCCCCCGAAATGAGGTCTTGAGGAACGAGCGCAGAACTTCCATGCTAATAACGTGTCACTAACCTTATCTGGGTTGTTCTTCTGATTGGTTGAAAACTCACTCATCTCACTCACCTTTAACACTTTACTTGTTGCACAGCTTGTTTTTATATAACCTCTTTACTTTCGCCTTCAGCCATTGTTTTAAGCTTTTTCTGTTATTCATTATTACTAATAGTAGCAGTAGCAGTAGTCATTACTATTATCATGATTATCATTGTCATTATATATAATAAACATCATTGTACAACTGTATACTCTTCTTGATGACACTCAATATATCAATATTGTTTATGTTGTGCAGAGGTACAAGTTAATGGTCATACCAACTATGACCGCCTTACTAGCTTCTTAGGATGCAGTCGAGAGGTCCTTGGGTCCAGTTCGGTATTATGCCTCAGCTTTCAGCTTCCTGGAGGAGCTGACGAAGATGGAGTTGACTCTCCACTGGGACTCATGGCTTGTCTTTCAATCAGAGGTAAAAATAACAATACCCTCATTTCCAAACAACTTATGGCCTATTAAAAAGGTCTTTCCATCCGCGGTAGGGGAAATTTTTTTAAAAAATCCTGAGCGAACTGTACCAAACGTCCAGGTTGTCAGTTTTGTTTTGACACATATCTCATAAACCTATTTATTTATTTATTTAGTTCACCGATAAATTCACGGGGCGATTCTGAAGGAAAAAGTTCATTTTAGTTTCCACAGGAGTCGAACTTATGACATTGAATTTACTTGTCTAGATACCCCACCGTTGAAATACAGGACAATCTTGAGAGCTAAGACTATTTATTTTTCGTAGTTTTTCCTTTAAAAAATGAAAATAAAAATAAAAAAATAAATGGAGAAAGGGGTCTCGCTGAAAATTGTCCCATCAATTATCAGAGGCATGTTATCGTCGCAAAACTGTGACTGGCTGATATTTAACTTACTAATTTTTATGTTGCAAGAAATCAGACCAGGAAAACTTTGTTGGAAAGCGGTGTTCCCCCTTGGAAGATTTTTGTTAGGAGTCTTATTCGCTTATCTTGTGGCAGTAAATTTCTCCTCATCTTTCTTTTTACTTCACCCTCGTCGGGACCTCAATTCCTTTTGCTTGCTCTTTATTAAGCCTGGTCCAAGAAATTTTCTTTAAGCTTCATGGAACTTTCTAAATTATGAAGTAAGTAAACAAATAAGTCATGAATAAGTGGTCCTCTTGCTAAATTCGTGCAATTATTGTCTTATTATTAGCCTTCTGAAAAATACGATAATGCTTAACGTGCTAAATTGTTAAGAGTCTGTGGTGGTTCTAAATCTGAGTGGTTTAATATGTCATATATTTTATCCACTAGGCTTCTCTTTGCTCTTTGGAGCTGTTCGTACAAAACTTCCTAGAGGTTCCACAGAAGAACCAGTGAAGCCTACGTTCTCAGACTATAAGATCACGTACGCCTTGGAATGCCTTCTGTCCAGGGGATTCAAAATACGGGATCGTATTTCACGAAGTTTTTACGATCTGTTACGAAAGGCCACCGACAGGTACGCATCACTTATGGATGGTAAACCTGTTTCCCCTGAAAGAGTCTGCAACGCGCTTCACAGATTGGTAAATTTAGCGGAGACTGATCGCTTCATCCCTCTTGAGCACTATTTGGAAAGTTTATTGTACGGAGAAATGAAGCATATCACGGCATTTGAGATCGAACTTCCAAAGCATTACGTTTACATTCCGCGTCTCATCGTAACCCCTACACAAGATTTCCTCGTGCTGCCTGAGCTAGTCTCGGAGAATCGAGTAATCAGAAACTACGGTCATAAGCAGGCAATGAGAATTGCATTCCGAGAAGAAGACTTTTCCAAGCTTGCATCCACCTACCCAGATGGCCTTGAACAAGTGTTACAAGAGCGCGTCAGAAATCTCCTATTGCGCAAAATCAAAATTGGTGGTCGAGAATTTGAGTTTTTGGCATGCTCCAACAGTCAGTTACGCGACCACGGTGCGTGGCTGTATGCAACTGACGGAGAACACACTGCCGCTCAGATAAGACAATCTCTCGGGCAATTAAATGAAATCAGATGCGTTGCAACCTATGTGTCAAGAATGGGCCAGTGCTTTTCCTCCACGAAAGAGGCCGTAACTGTGAGAATTGAAGACGGGTGCAAGATCGAGACGATACCAGACATAGAAGTAAAGTACCAAGATGTGTTCTTCAAGTGTTGCAACAGCCGGAGATCTGGAACTTACACTTTCAGCGATGGTGTTGGAAAAATTAGCAAGGCTTTGGCCAGGAAAGTAAGAGACTAGATTATTCGCATAATATTGGTCGTCTTTACACTAGGCTGTTAAGTAAGACTTAAGAGCTGCTAAGTTTTACTTAACCAAAAATGCGTGTGTGAAGGCATATATATGTAAAATCTCAAGTAACTTTACTTTGCATATCATTAAAGTCAGAAAGTTGAAACGATTCAAGAAAGTTTCAAGTGACTTGAAAACCATCCTTAAAACCGACTTAGCGAGCTTGCGGTTTCTTGAGCTTTGAGAAAGGCGAAGCATGTCAATCGATCTTAATTATATTGCGTGGGAAAATGGGCTTAAGTAAACCTGGAGTAAAAAAGATAGATTAGTTGTCTTTACACTAGGCTGTTAAGTAAGACTTAATTAAGAGCTGCCAAGTTTTATTTAACCAAAAATTCGTGTGTGAAGGCCTATGTAAAATCACAAGTAACTTTACTTTGCATCTCATTAAAGTCGAAAAGTTGAAACGATTCAAGAAAGTTTCAAGCGACTTGAAAACCATCCTTATGATCGATTTAGCTGACTTGCGGTTTCTTGAGCTTTGAGAAAGGCGAAACATGCCGATCAATCTTAATTATGTTGCGTGAGAAAATAGCCTTGAGTTAACCTGACATAAAAGAGATAGGTTGTGTGTGAAGCTTCCTTTTACTTAAAGAACTTAAATTTACTTGTCTTGAAATATTTCTTAGCTTATTTGGGCTCAAGTATAAAGACTACCATTATTTTACAAAGCCAATAGTAAAGAGAGATTGGCAATGAGTAACTTTTATAATTCAGGTTAGAGTTCTGACTATGATCATTGCTGACTTGGCGGGATCAAGGTTAAAATTACATGGCTATCTGCATAAATTCTTCACCTCATACCCAGCTTCAGTGAATAATTGTTAATTGTTAGGTAATATAACAAAACTATCAAATCCATTGGAAGCAAACTATGTACTTTCACACAAATTTGAGTCTTGTAATGTGGTGATACTTGAATATGGTTTATAAAATAATGAAGTTTTGGAACAATTGGCTACAGAATTTAGTTCGCAAAAATGTATAGAGATTTGCATGGGCATTTAAAATAAAAGGCGAATATCTTTCGTGAAAAGAAGAAATGAAAATGTGCAAGTCAGGCGTATTAGGCTGATATTATGAGGAGTGTAGTTATACAAAAATAAATATACAAAAACTATGACCAAGGACACGAATTTCACTAACGAATTTCATTTATACAGTCAACTCCCTGTGAACTCGAACCTTCTAGGGAAATCGAAAGAAGTTCAAGTTATCGAGAGTTCGAAACAAATAACCAGCAATAAGGAAACAAGTATCTTGCAAGTGACACGGTTGTTTTGCAATGACTTCAATTTTTCGGACTTCAGAACACTGTTGGTCTGTTTGTTTTTGTTTATGGTTGTGTTCCTATATTATTTGTAACTTCATGAGGGTTATAGAATATTATGAACAATTACTTCGTGTTTTCTTTCAGGTTGCAGACAGCCTTGATCTGGACCCGATTCCATCGGCTTACCAGATTCGCTTTAAAGGTTGCAAGGGGATGTTAGCAATAGATCCCAGTCTTCCAAACGGTGACGTCAAAGAGATACTGTTGTATCGAAAGAGCATGGACAAGTTTTCATCAACTCACCCTGCGTTAGAGATCTGTGAGGCAACAAAACCAAGTGAGATGGACAAATCTTGTTGTTGTTACAGCATTCTTTTCTTTTAATAAGAATGTTGTTTTTCCGGCCCAGGCTGAACATTCTTATTTTTCCGACGATTTTAAGATGAAAATATTCCTAAATTATAGCCCATGACTTTTCCTTGTCAAAATGCATTGAAGGGTATAAATTTTGTTGTCAATGCAGTTTTTGGTGGCTAGCTTTGCCGCCTTGCCCAGAGAAAGGAATAATTTTATACGGTTAAGTTTAAAACATATAATTGTATTGTATTTAACAATTATTAAAACACAAAAAATTATACCCTCTTCAAGATCTTTGCCTGGGATAATTCTTATCATATTCTTAAAATTTCGGAAATTTTAGCCACGATATTCAAATAAAATATATATATTTTTATAATAAACGTGCAGGCTTTGACTTTGGGTAAACATATCTTGAAACGGGGTTATCAAGATATCCTTTGTTTAATATTTTTCAGATCTTTTGTACCTTAATCGGCAGTGTATCATCCTTTTAAGTGGCCTCGGAGTTTCTGATGATACATTTATAGCTCTACAAGACAAGATGCTTCGCAGCCTTGCTCTGATGTTACTCTTTGAAATGGTGGCCTTGGACACCCTCCGTCACGCAAACATTCCTGGTGGCTTGAAAGTGACAGCGTTGTCGCGTAGTGGCGTGAATTTTACACGGGAACCGTTTTTTCGCTCTCTCCTATTGGCGATATACAAGAGTCGACTGGGAGACTTGTTACGAAGAGCCCGGATCGCCATCCCAGAATCCCACGGGCGACTATTAATGGGCGTCATAGATGAAACGGGATCTCTGCAGTATGGGCAGGTTTTCGTTCGTTACTCAAAGCTGGTCAGTGAGCCAGGAAAAGGATTAACAACTCTAAAAGGCAGAGTTGTGATAAGTAAAAACCCTTGTTTTCATCCAGGTAAGAATAATTGGCAAGGCAATTACGCTATTTCACACACATATCGACTAATTCTTAAAGGACGGATTATTCCAAGGCCTATTCAGAAAAGTTTCGAAACACCAGAATGCCATTCACATGAGTACACCGTCTACATCGTATAAAGTCAAAGCCGGACGTGAACTCTCAAATTTTCGAATCTTAGGGCGCTTACTAAAAGTCAGAATTGGCCTGCGAGACTGGTCATCTTTTGGTCTTTTCTGGAGAGTTTTCACAAAGGGTACAGTATTTTAAGAATAGATTAACTTCTAGCCTTACAGATCTGATTAAGAGCGGGATTCTTTTCAGTAACTAGGGGCAGGTCTGGCCGGTGTGACTAATGGTACGTCAGGGGCACCCAACTACTGTTTTCTGCAAAAGATCTAGCTGCTCGGAGAAGCAACTATTGCTTAGAATTTTTCTATTGCTTGAGGACGGCTAAGAACTTTTCGATTCATGTTCAATTTTCGAAGCTTATCTATAAATTCTCTACGATTTTCTGAAGTTTAATTTTTCACATTTCACCGCCTAGGTAAGGTTACAAAAAAGGAAACCTAAGACGTTCGGATTCAAAAACGTGATGAAGAGAGGAATCAAAAAAATTCTCACTTTCGTAATTTTTTAAATTGAATCTTAAATTTTCGGGAAATAATACTGAAGCCCTTCTAATTTCGAAAGTACTCAAGTTCCCCTAGGATGACCGAACAGGTACAAATTTTATAGCGCCGCTCAGAGTGTATTTCTAGAGATCTAAAAGTACTCTGGATAGCCTAAAAGATTTTTCAATATATTTAGGAGGACACCGTCATTGGGTGCCCCTGGTATTTCCATGTGTTATCAATTTTGGCCAAAGAGGAATTCGAACAACTGTTGAATTTGATTGCTAAGTGATTGTTAATGAAAGCATACTTAAGTTGGAAATTCTGTTCATAATTAAGCGACCGCCATTCATAAAGAGAAGTTTCAGTTGGCATGCTGAGAGAAGAAGACAAGAGAGGATGACAAGACAGAGAGGAAAAATTGAAGCGCGTTGACTAGGATATGGGAATTCCGATGAAGTCATCTGTGAAAATAATTGGAAGTCATTTGCCAGAGATGTCCGAAACTATTTATTTCGACAGGAATTCTGAATTTAGTTAATTTCTTTCAATCAATTTTCGCTGCACTAAATATCAGTTTTAGTTTTCACAATTATCGATACATCACTGATTTAATCAATTGATCAGAAGTTCGTGGATTTAGAATTCCTGGGAAACGGACTCCCGTCTCTAAAATAAGTTAGCGAAATGGGCCAATTTGCAGCTAATTTCTTAGCAATCTACACTTTGAGTTAAAGCAGGGCTGACGATGACTTTGTTTTGATGGAAACCTCAGTACAATTCATCTCATTAAAACATGATTTGCATTTCAAGAGTTGTGAGGTTTGTTTCAAAACTAGGCCACTTCCAGCCTCGGCACAAGGCCTGGACACACAGTATGTTACACACAACTGTAAAATACCCTGTTCACATATCCCAAAGGCTATACAGGGTTTGTATTTTTCTCTGCCTTTCACCTATTTCTTCACTCTTAAATCGAAAGTTACTGCCACATGTCAAGTAACTTAAGTCTATATAGTCATTAAGATGTTTTTCTTCCTTTTTGTTTGTTTGCTTGTAATTGTTTTCCTTTTCATGGATTTTGTAGGTGACATGCGTACTTTTGAAGCTGTTGACGTTCAAGCTTTACACCACTTGGTCGACTGCGTAGTTTTTCCCGCCAAAGGTCACCGGCCCCACACTGATGAAATGTCGGGCTCAGACCTCGACGGAGACAAGTATTTCGTAACGTGGTACGATAAGCTGATTCCAACCAGAGAAAATGAGGATCCCATGGATTTTACTTCCCCTGAGAAAAAGGTCTTGCAGAGACCAGTGGAAGTAGAAGACATGATTCAGTTTGTATCTGATTACATCAAAAATGACCAACTTGGGATCATTGCGAACGCACATTTGGTTCACGCTGATCATGATGATAAAGGTAAGTGAAAAACCTCAGTGAAAGGATTAAGCGGTTTGTACTTAATTGCAGCTTAAAGTAAAACGCACGTCCTTAAAAAAAATATCCAGTAGCGTATTAGCATGGTTCACAAGAAGAGAACACTTGTGGACTACGACAGCAGGATTCGAAAAAGCAATGACGCACTCGCAGGAACCATTTCCTTAAGTTTTTGTCTTTTTTGAAAAAAGAAGCTAAACTGTAATTTTCGCTTATACTTAATGTTAGGTGCTTGGTTTGGTGTAAACAAGATTCATTAGACTGCCAGGCAACTATGATCCCAACATTGGACCATTTTCCGCTGATAACTTTCATGAAAAATTCTTTTTTTTAAGCGAAGGAAGTAGCTGCACCCATCAGTCCTTCCTTAATAATATTTCGTGATTTTTGTAACGCTCCTCTTTTAACTCCTTAATTCAAAAAACTAAATGATTAAAACCCAATGTATTGAACCGATGGGAAAAAAGCAGAACATGTGCGGTAGATTAGGGATATCGCATGAACAGCTTTTGAACTCCAGGGAGGTGAGCAAATCGTCTTTCTAACTAACACCGCCAAGAAGTCCCTATAGTCACAGAACCAACAACAAAGACGAGTCAATAGCTTTTTACGTTCAAGAGCGTTATTTGGATGCTTTTCTTTTTGTACCGGTCAATCCACCTTATGCGGCACTCTGGCGTGAAAGCTAGTAACGATTAGTTACAACTCCTCGTTTTTTGTCTAAAATCAGGCTTATCGTTAGCAGTCACTAATAATTCAACGAATAAGTGTTGACGTTGATCATTTGAGAGAAGTTCAAACTCTAGCTAGGCAACATTATACTTTTTTCCTTTCTGTTCCAACTACTTGGTCAGGTAATTGACAAAATCCTTTCCTTAGTCCACATTTCCATTTTTTATTTATCTTTCTACTTATTGATATTTTTTTACTTATTTCCTTTTTCCTCATCAAGGAATATTTTCCAGTGAGTGTATCAAGTTGGCTCATATGCACTCTGACGCGGTAGATTTTCCCAAAACAGGCAAGTGTCCATCACTTCCCCGAGAACTAAGACCTGATCAGTATCCGGACTTTATGATGAAAGCCGGCAAGCCGCGATACAAGTAAGTGAAGCATCATTTTGCAAGTGGGTTCATTTTCTTTCAACGCCATTTCATGAGATAATGTATAAAGTTACTTTAGTCTACCAATCCCATATCATGCCCATATCATGCCCCGCTATCCGCTACAAAAAGGCGTATTAATCCTCAAAGAAAATTCTCCCCAGTTTATTGGAAAGCTCCACCTTGAAACCCACGGTACCGCGATGAACAAACGACAACAGTTTTCCTTTGCCAAGATTTTCATGGCATACATTGAAACACAAACTCTGAGCAACATCGTCTTTAAACCAACTGTTTGAAAACGCTACATAGATGAATTTTTTTCGCTGTGTAAACCAGGCATCGTAGCTTTCTTCGAACAAGCAATTTTGGTGTTATTACAGATAACTAATTACATATATAGCCATTGAAAACTGTAAAAAAAAAAATGCAATATTGTTTAAATTATTCTGGTACAAGATTTTCGTCCACTGAAAATTGAAGTTACTCAATTTTCTGGTGGATCCCGTTTTAATTACACGTTTTATAGAGATCAAAGTCTTGAAAGTGAGAGAAATACATAGCAAATATTTATAATTAACATGCATTTTTAACTGAGATTACCGACAAAGATAAAAAATTTTAACCGACTACCGACAAAATAACTGTACTTAACCGACAACCGACAAGTGGACCCCCCATTCAGACCCTCTTATTACGAGTGCCGAACACCTACAAAAACTTTCCAATTTATGACAAAAAAGGTACTTTAAAAACAAACTAAAACATTCAAAACGCTTTGATCACGTCACTGATGACGTCATGTCCCTCTTTTGGTCATGAAAACAATTATCTGGTAGAACATTACTTTCCCGCAAATTTTCTCTCTCGTGTAATATTAAAAAGGTTGGCTCTCTACAGACCTCGGCCTAGTCTCCCGACTTTTTTACTCATGTTCATTACCCCCTTTAAATTTTAAGTGCTTGACGTCAACTGGTTATTTTTAAATGCCCCACGCAACTAAAACTTTAAATATGCAATTTGTTTTGAACTCGTTTATGAAATCTTGTCTCAGCAACAAAAAAACCTAATTCGGAAATAGTCACGTGATGGATGACGTCGTTACCTTAGATGTGACATGGGAAGATATTTTATGGCAAATGTTATCTTGCTGGGGTCTGACAGTCTTGTAGAATACGTATAAAATTGTCAAAGTTATAAAACTTTCTAAAAAAATTGCCTCAAAGGATTCTGGGAGATGTTTTATAATAATAATAATAATAATAATAATAATTAATAATAATAATATTATTATTATTATTATTGTTATTATTATTATTATTATTATTATCATTATTATTATTATTGTTATCCTGGGGTGTTTACCCTTTACACAAACTACCCGCGTGGAGATCTCGTGTTGGGAGACCGACCCGCTACAAAGTATATCCACACCAGCTGAACAGACTGAAAAGAGAAGAAAAATTACATCGCCTTGAACCACAGCCCATATTTTCTGAAACTTCCCAAGCGGAATGACGCGAGCTATTTGATTTTCCAACTGGAATTTCCAGGCTTCCCATGTTGATGGTACGTACTCCTAGTTTCCTTAAGAATATTTGTTGATGTTGTTGTCCTTCATGTTATGTTCTTTTTGTTTCAGTTCTCAAAGAATACTGGGAAAGCTTTTTCGCAAATGTCAATCCCTCGATCGTGCCCAGCGCTTCTCGGCTGACGCTTCTCCGTCCAAGATCAGACCTGACGAGGACATGATCGTGTCAGGGTACGAGGAGTACCTTGAAGATGCCAGAACTTTCAGAAATAACTACAACACAAAGCTGGAAGGTCTTATGTCCCTATATGGCTTGAAGAATGAAGGAGAAGTGGTTACAGGCTGCCTGGTTAAAGTGAATACTCGACTTTCTGCCAAAACAGATGAGAAGTTTGAAGTGGCACAGATGATACAAGCAAGTCTTGCTACTCTGCGTGCCAACACTCGGCGCGATTTCTACGATGAATTTGGAGGTGAAGAAGCTGTAATGGAGAAGTTTGAAGATAACGGCACCTTTAGCAATGACATTATGAAGAAGGCTTCAGCGTGGTACATGGTAACGTACGGAGAGGAGGACGAGGAAGAAGCCACAATCACTTACGTTAAGGCATCGACCAGTGATATCAGAGATCATCAAGCCAGCGAGCAAAGGAATAAGGTCAAGTTGATCAGCTTTCCTTGGATTGTGGACCGAATCCTGGCCAAGATCAAGGACGCCAAACAGCAAGCAAGAAAAGCCAAAGGTATCCAACATCAGCATACACTAAATGCAGTCAGCGACCTCGTCACGGACCAAGCAGCTTACTTTTTTGACGGTTTGAAATCTAATGTGTTAGACGACCGAAACATGCGAATTGAAGAGAGAGACAAATTGCAAAGGATACTAAACCAGGCTTTCGCGATCGGACCCGTGCCACTAATTTCCTTGTGCGGTGAGTCTCTGAGCGGTATCTCTTCAGGAGACGATCACCAGCAACACCTTGAAATCTACTTACACGGTTTTAAGTGGAACGCTACAAGAGAAGAGCAGTTGTACTACCTACAGAGTGTAGAGGGAGCACTGAAGCGACACGGTGACGCACAACTAGAGCGGGGATACCCTCCCAGGTTACGTTTTCAACGGTCACAAGGTAAGAACGTTTTCTAATGCTGGTATCGTCGCTGAGTTCTTTTTACGTTCGACATTCTAATGAAGTAACGCCTACGAGACGACTGGTTTTCTTTCGTTTTCGACTCACTCCACTTTCAGACAGAACTACTTCTTTTACATGCAGTTATTTCTTTCCTTTCGTTGGCATTTCGAAAGAAAAGGCGGCCGCGATCATTTGCCACACCACTACCTCAGATCCCCACAATTTTGACATAATTCAAAAGTAGGTTGAGTTTGATCAATAGACGGATCGAAACGCACCAATTACTGATTACGAGTCTTCATAGCCAATAACATCACGGCTTAACTGACAGACGACCAATAACATGGCGACGTAATTGACCAATCAGATCAATAACCTGAGTATAATACCATCAACTGACGTGATACAACTCACATTGACTCTGAAGATGACTACCGCACAGGTTGTCGAAATGTCAGTCACTGTCAACAACAACAGTCCTGTTCAGGACTACGTTCACCCGGACGATCAAACTCAACCTACTTTTGAAATGACTCCTGGGCTCAAAGCTTTCACAGTTTAACATAATTATGATGATTCCCAGAACAAACAAACGGAACGAAGTGAAATTAAAATAAAACTTCTACAAAAAGCCATTATTTTTTCTTGACGTAGGTTTATTAATAAGGCAGCGATACTTCATCTCTATGGACTCAAACAGGATGGTGAAAAGTGCGTACGTCGCTCTTCATGTTCAGCGGTGTCCTCGTCTTTTCCATCTTCTCCTGTTCGTCATGCACTGGGGCCGCCGCCGACGCCTCAATGGCAGTTCCAAAAGTTGCTTCTTGACAGATGAGCGTTTAGCTACTCTTTTCATCACCTTCTGTGAAAAATCTGGATTTATCAGTGAGGTACAATTTTTTTGTAAGATCCTCGAAAGAGTGTTTCGTCGTCCTAAACGTTTTCGTGACATTTCTAGTAAAGCCGGATTGCCAACCCTTTCCAACACCAAGATATCACTAGCTGTCTCTTGATGATTATGGGCTGCTAACTATCTAGTCAAGTCCATCTTCGAGCCAACGCCGAAATCCCTTTTCTGGGCCGTAAGTGCCCTGAATAGCCTGTTAAAAAAGCCATTTTGATTTACCAGCCAGGTTAAAGGGAAATTCGAAACTCACTTCCGCTAATTCGTCCTTAAAGTCTCCACACGCTTCTAAGCAGACGGTACAAGCCGGGGGGAAATGTCGGCGACGCAGGCTAAATGACTGTTTTATGCATTGTTGTTGGTCATAAATAGTCTTTATTCTGCATATGGCTCACGCATTTCTGTTACGAATTTTGGTTTCAGCTTAAAACAGACGAACTTCAGTCATTCATTTCTAATCTTCTCGGACCGTCCACACAAACAGCGACCGAAAATCTTTGGAACACTGAGGTGCTGGGGGAAGGTGATCTTGGACAGCTGAAGGGCTTTAAAGATGACGTAACTCCAGGTCATGCGTTGATTAAGTTCTTTGAACATTACAGCACGCTGGCCGACGATGACCCCCTTCACATACGTCAAATTAAGAATCCAGTGATAGACAACCATGAAATTTGCCCAAACGTGTCACAAGAAGAAAGCGTTCGATTCTCTGACGCAGCCCTCCATGCCTTTCACGAGCTGGCGCAGTGTTGTGGACTGGATAGTCTAACTGCCTTAAATAACACAGAGAGTACTCGAGAGCTGAAAGAAACGCTACAGATGCCAAACACAACCTGGGGCGCGCTTCGATTTGCTGAAGCCTTTGTTCAAGTAAAATTATCTAAGAAGACGTCATCACAGATAACAATTCGGCCTGGTAATAATTCTGATTCTTTTTTGTTTGTTTCATGTTTTTTGGTGGGGGCGGGTAGTTAAGTACTTGAAACAGTAGCTTTTCAGAGATAACTTGCTTTAGTTCAATTTTAACTTAATTTATCACGCACGATCCAGGGAATAGTATTGTTACTTAATTAATTTAGGTTAGTGATCGTTAAGCAAATCTCGCACCACTGATGTCAAAACCGCTCGACAGATAAGACAAAGCACTAACGTACTTTAATTTCTATACACAGTAATTTGCATATTTGTCAGTTCTTTGTCTTTGAACTAATATAGCCCACGGATATCTTGATCCGTTTCATTTCGGAAGTGTAATCGCACGTTTGGGCACAATAATCGAGTAATCTAACATTATTTTCTTTCTTTTTAGCTCAGAGATCCGCTGGGTACATCCTTGAGGCAACAGGAAATTACCTCACCCTGCACGGTGTACAGAATGAACTGGAGAAGCTGGAAACCACCTGTCGGTCATACATCTATGACCACACCGTCAGTGGTGGGACGCGTTTCTTGTTTTTAAACAAAAGTAGTCAGGAACAGCGCGTAACCTTCAAGAAGTTAAAGAGAGACTTTGCAGTAAACCTTGCTGGAATAGATTTCCTATATTCTGGCGAGGAATTAGCAGAACAGAAATTTCAAAATACCGTTTCCTCTCAGTTGAGGGTTTACAATCGCGAGTATCTGCCCTATGTTCATGGTACTGACACGCTTAGTGTCAAAGCAGAGTTTGGAAGTATTTACGTGGAAAACGTGCCCGCTGCCTCATCAGTTTTAGGAAGCACTGCTGAATCCGTCGAAAGAACTTTGAGTGAAAATGCTGATCCTAAGAACCAGTCACCTCAGGCAAGACACAATACTCAGCTAATGAGACATAAGTTTGTCCCATTCTCAGGAAGACCTGACGCAAGATCAATTGCGTTTCCCGAGAGCATTCTCCAATCGTTCTCAGAATCATATACCTTGGGAATAAAAGCGGGGAAGAATCATACTCTCACCGTTCTTTACGACGAAAATCTGGAATTCTGTGATGTAGAAATCCCTTCAATCAGCTGGGTCGTCGCCGATGTCAAAGCCCCACGCTCAAGCAACCCAAAGTCTCGTGACATTGATATGCGGATCACCATTTGCTCCGAGCGTAAACTGGATGAAGAGGACGAGAAACAGGAAATTATGGCGTCAGCGAGTTATACCAGGTTCAAATCTGCAATAAGAAGACCTGCAAATGGCGGTAGTGGGCTTGAACTGGCACATGAGTTGCAGAAGAAGGTTATTTTTGTCCGTCATGATAAAACGTCTATTTATCGTGTCCCTGACAACAACTCGTTTTTCATTCAAGTGAAAGAGGTCGAAAAGTATGACACCAAAGGACAGAGGTTTCTTAACAGGCCAAAGACCTTTATCGAGGAACAAATACGGGGATCCTTCAATGGTAAAAATGAAAATCAAGCAATGAATGTTGCAAAGGAAGTTTGGGCAGCGGCTAAAAAGCTCAGAAAGCACATCACTATAAATTAAGGGGAACCAAACAATTCCTATATGTTCATTATTATTATAGGGATCAAAGATCGCCGCTTCGCAAACGCTTGTCCCGGTGACAGATAGAGGTTTGCTAAACAGAAATTAATAGAAAAATAACAATAAGGAAAGCGTACTTATGAAAGAAAAAGGCACTAGGAAGTACAAATATTACCGATTGTGTGGCAATGCAGAGAAAGACAAACGGCAAAGGTAAAGCTTGGATGCTGCACCAGCGAGACGTAATAACAACTAACAACGACGCCGTGCAAAAAAAAAAAAATTGACAATGAAATTCTAGAGGCTCTAGAGGGAACGATAACTGACCATAAGTTATGAAAGGTACTGATTGGAAAGGTCCAGAGAGAAGGACAACTGTCCTTAACAATTACTATCATTATCATGATCATCATCGTTATTATAGATGATGATGAGATGATGATGATGATGATGATGATGATGATGATGATGATGATGATTATTATTATTATTATTACAGGTGCTACGGGTAAAAGGAAATTATAATATAATAATTATCATTATTCCACACCATATAAAGCTTCGAGTGTAAACCTTAAAATAATCTGATCAAAAATGGTTAGCTTTTTCGTCTTTCTTCGGTGATGCGACGAATTCACGGTTCGAGGTTGTCCGTTATAATGAGAAGTAATGCCATTTGCTTTTATTGAAATGAGTGGATGGAAATTGATCGCTCTTTTTGATATACAAATCATGTCCAGTGACATACAAATCATGACAAAGAGAAAGTAAGATCAATTATTACAGCCGATTCTTAAATCGTGGCACAAGCCGATCAATAAAATGGATTTACAATGAGATAGGAATTTATCTCACTGAAAAGAAAAAAACAACTTAATAAAAGCCTGCAAACCACTGACTGTCATGTTAGGCCCCTTTCAAACGTGTAATTTAACAACTTTTTAGTCGTTGAAAATAATTAAATACAAAAGTTGATCCGACGTCGGATATAATGGTGCCGAAGTGAACTCCGTTTGCTGTAAGTATTCCCAGTCTCTAGAAAAAATTGTTATCCAATACGGATAAGGGTTTCTATAATTAATGCATCAATATATTCGGCACATATGAAATGGGACTTCTAAATCAAATGTTGAACCTAAGTCGAATTTTCCACTGTTTCAGTCGCAGATTCGGCAAAGTCGTATTAATTTGAAACTGTCGAATTTAGTTCGAATTAAATTAGGCACGTGTGAAGTTGGACGTTTGAAAAGGGTCATGATAACAGTGTCCAGTATTACTAAAAATACCGGTAGATACGCTATGATACATACGGCATTTTTCATATTCCTGCAAAGTTTGCTTTCAATTTACCATATTGCGTTACTAGCTATATGCACCACACAGGTAAAAAAAGAGAGTAAAAAAGAAAAAGAAAAAAATAATGTTACGAAACATTTACTTCACGGGGATTCGAACCCAAACCCACCGAACCAACTAGAACTAAAGATCAACGTCTCTATCCACTGTACCACCTCGGTACGCGCTGCCAGGTCACAGTTAAAAGAAGTATATATTCCTTCTCTATGGTGATTGACAGTTTTCAGGGATGACTTTTTCGGTTTCAGAGTAGAATTAAATTTTTAACTGATCGGAGCCAGACGTAAAGCTCACAACAAACCCATTAATACTCTTTCAGGCTTGGTCCATGCCGGGGAACTTTTGAGAATTTACGGCTCAGTTTTTGTTTGCTTCTGCTTTTAAAATGGAATAATAATTACTCAGAGACAATACAGTGTAAAGAATTGTTGAGGAAAACAACAAAAACTTGCCAATTCAAGACAAAACGGGTACTTTAAAAAAGAACTAAAACATTCAAAACGCTTTGATCACGTGACTGATGACGTTAGTCTCTTTTGGTGATGAAAAAAATTATCAGGTAGAACATTACTTTCCTGCATATTTTCTCTGCCGTGTGATGAAAGGCTGACTCTCTACAGCCCTCGGCCTAGTCTCCTGGCTGCACACAACCAAAACCTCAAATATGCTATTTTATTTTAACCCAATGATGAAATCTTGTCACAGCAACAAATAAAAAACCCTAATTTAGAAATGATCACCTGAATGACGACGTAATCACCCTAGATGTGCCATGAGAAGATATTTCATGGCAAATGTTATCTTTTTGTGGTTTGTCAGTCTTCTCCGTATACAATTGTCAAAGTTATAAAGCTTTGAAAAAAAATTGCCTGGAAGGATTCTGGGATAATTATAATTTACTTTTACAATTATTATTTTCAAAAGAGCGCTTGAAAATAGTTTTTAATCGAAATTAATTGTTTTTAATCGAAATGAAATGTTTTTAATTGAAATGATTTTTTTTAATCGAAATGAATTGTAAATATTGTTTTGACTGAATAGTTTCTTAAACGAAATTAAGTGTAATTAGGTAAGGTTTAATAGTTAAGCTTTGTTATCAAGAAGGGGTCATTTCATTATTATTATTATTATTATTATCTCGCAGTATAAAACTTTGGAATGCTGTCCACATTATGACTAGTATAGGGCGCATAACGTAACCTACACCACTTGAGAAGCTATACTTAGAAGTAGAAAAAGTTGGGTACGAAACCTAATACAATCCTAAAATACATAATGATATGAAACTCTGTACTTAAAAAGCCTATTTAGAATATTATTAAATCAGTCTTATACTCTGTAAAACCTACGCAAAGACATGATGATATAATTATCTCTACTAGAAGCCTATTTAGAAGACTATTCAGTTTTTATACTCTCATTTTCTTTTATAAACCTACACGAGGCCATCGTAATGTAGTTATCTCAAAGAAAAAACCTATTTAGAATAATATCAAACTCTTATACTCTATAAAATCTACGTAAAAACATCAGTAAAATTCAGGTATTGCCACACTTCATGTGTTTCTGGATTTCTGAAAAAAAAATTAAAGTCTGATGTCCTTTAGCCCCCTAACTAAGTATTTATCTTAACGTTCCAGCAATGTTCAAAGTGTTTTAGATGACGGACTTCTGCATCCGCTCAAGTACGCCCCGTGTTGAAGTGTTGAAGCTGAAGTGTTATGTTGAGTTCTTCAGCGTACTTTAGCTGCCTCCTTTACAAGCGACTGGTGGCCTGATGCCATGGCGTGTTCTTTAAATTCGCTATCTGCTTCCACAGTCTGTTCCGAATTCTGATACAATTTTAGTAAGGATTTGATTTTAGTGAGCTTGTAATTGTGTTCGACTGATCGCAGGCCTCTACCCCCTTTCTCCCTCGGTAGATATAACAAAGAAGTTAGGCTAGCTGGGTGCTTGCCACAGTTCATAGCTATGATCTTAACAGCTGCTCTGTCCACATCTCTTAACTCTGATAGAGTCCAAAGCTGTGTCCACATTATGTACCGCAGCACCGGAAATGCATACTGATTAGTTGTTTGTACACGGTTACAATCAGACAGGGGGCTGGACCATATAATAGATATCCTGCGTAGATACTCTTTAGCCGCACACGCCACGGACAGGCGTTCATCCTGTCGAACGTTCTCCAGGAATTGGTAGTGTTTTCCTTCCCCAAGAGCCGTGATGGTGGTTGCCTCGTCCATCCTCATACCAGAATCGTCTAGCACTTGGGCTCCCCTCGTCACGTGCACCACTGAGCGCTTCATTATTATTATTATGGCAGTACAAACGTCTGGATGCCCCGAGTAAAAAAATAAAAGCTTTGGCTGGGCGGCAAACCGTAACCAGCCGCAGCATTCACTAAAATTTGTAGTAACAATTACACAATAGTTTGCGCAAAAAAAATTAAACTAGACATTAATAAACTCTTCCAATGATGGCAGTGTTTTCGCATAAATGCTCTATGTCGGGTACCACACAGAAAGCACACAAACGGTAATAGGCAAATTTTGGTGGCAGGGAAGCGCTAAAATCTAGGGGTAAGGGGACCAGGAGAGAAGCCCTCCTGGGGAGAGACAAGATCGAGTGGTACCGGGGGTTGCCACCCTGGACAGTCACTATGAACTAAGGGGAATCAGGAGGGGTGGCCCTCCTGGGTGGAGTACAGATCAGGTGAGACCGGGGGTCCACACCCTGGAGTGGATATTTTTTCCGGGCCTGTCTCCGAGGGCTAAGCCTTACTGTGGGGTAAAGTGCAGCCAGGGGTTGCACTTCCCTGCCACTCATTTTATTTGGAAGCCAGACAGCAGTTTCACATCCCCGGAACCTAATGAAGGAATGAAACCTAGTCAAGTATAACACCCTAATATAAATGATTAATCTTAAGGATACATATACAGTCGACTCCCGGTAACTCGAACCCTCGCTAACTCGAACCTCGCGCTAACTCGAACCAAAATTGATTTCCCCTGGATTTCCGTCATACATTTACTGTAATTTTACCCTCGGTAACTCGAACCCTCGATAACTCGAACTCCCGCTAACTCGAACCAATTTTCGTTTTCCCTTAGGTCATTTTCTATATAATTTTACCCTCGATAACTCGAACCGTGTTGAAAAAAGCCGTCTACTGGCGTCCGAAACAATGAATTTTGGATTTCCTATTAACGTGTTGTAGAAGTATAGTTTACTAATGGCGGCTGATGTTGATTGTCACAGGCTAACGTGAAGCAACTTTACTTCTCAAAACAGTAAAACGCATGCTCTATTTAGGCTATGTTTTGTTGCGTTGCGTTCTGATTTATAATCTAGAAGTATATTTTAATTTTCACTTGACATTTCTACAATTAAATATGATTAAAATGTTCACTGTGCAGTAAAAACTGTTTTTTACCTTACTCTCGGCTATTATTTTCGAGCTCCCGATAACTCGAACTTTTTTCGATGTCCCTTGAAGGTTCGAGTTATCGGCAGTCGACTGTAGATATGGGGGAATAAAATAATGATCTGCTTGAAATACGTTCTGGTCGTGCTAAATACTGCTACTCTGCTACTCTGCTGGCAAATATTGGAATATGCTCCCAGAGGTACTTAGAACTACTAAATCATTACATGTTTTAAAAGAAAACTATGTAAGGAACAAAAAGAGTAAGACAATAACTTAAACAAAAAATTTTCTTCCACCCTACAATTTCACTATAAATGCAATTTGTCCTCTGGATAAACGTCGGACCTGTGGGCGGCATTTTGCAATGTTTTGACGCAGTTCCAGGGACTTCTATTTTTTCCAGTTTCTTCAACTAAACAACTTTAACCGAAAAATGTTAGAATAAGCTTTAAGGTCGGAGTACATAGGCGACAGGCTGCTGCAACACGTCGCGGTGGCAAACAGCTTCGAGTGTACTGGAGAATTTTGCAAAAAACTTTGACTCCGCAACAAAATTTTGTCGCCCCAACGAGTCGCACAAAATCAAATGAGATTGAGTTCCTGCAATTTGTTGCGGTGACAAAATTCTATTGGGAAGACAAAGATTCTCACAAAAATTCTTCTGATTCTCCGATACACACGAAGCGATTTCTCGCTGCAACGCGTCCCGCAACTTATTGCAGCAACTGATCGCCCGACCAGTACACACAGAGTGATTCGTCGCCGCAAAGTGTTGCAGCGACATCTCGCCTAGTGTGTACCGACCTTTATAGTTATGTTTTAAGTTTACAACAAACAATGTCTAAGTATTAAAATTAAACAAACTATTAAGAAAACGGCTTTCATGGAAAACTCAATAACCAAAGACAAAAGATTGATACTTAAAGTTAATTGTTCCCCGATGAAACTTGGCGGGTTTTCGTTGACCTGTTTCAAAGTAAGGAATAACCAAAAAGTCATTACGGTAACTTAAGAGCCCCCACCCCCTATGCTAAATGGTGATAAAGGATGCATTCCTTGAGGAAAGAACTGATCAAATTAAGAAATGGAGGATTTAAAAAAAAAGGAAGAAAAAGGAAAGGAAAGAAAAAGGAAGGAAAGAAAATTCCTCCGTAGGCCTTTCCACAAATATCACGTAAAATCGCCCCGGCAACTATCCTTATGGAAATTATCAAACCGATTTTGAATCACTTATTTTTAGCTTGCGGGGTTTGAAAAAGTATGTAGCGGATAGGGTTTTATGGTCACACGATTTTTTTCTTTTATTTTGCTTACTCTGGTCTGTTCCGTCCAAGTCTGTTATGCGCACTTGCAAATTGGCCACTGGCTAAAGCTGATAGAGTGGAGAGTTCCATGGCCAGCGCAAATGAAGCAATTATTTCCGCAAATCGATAGATACGACCCTGTAAGGAGATAAAGAATGGTTTTATTTATTTAAGTCAAGAGTTTATTTTCTCAGATTGTTCAGGCAATTCTATTTGCGCTGAATTCCTATGAATTGATAGATAACCAGAAATAAAGGATTCCTACCTTTCCAAAACAGCCTATCATGTTTAAAGATTCTTTTGCGGTTGGTGTCCCTGTTCCACCTCCAACGGTTCCAATAAGAAGTGCAGGGATAACAAGGCTAGCGTATATTCCAGGTTCGTATTCCTCATTTGACTCTACACCTGCTAGGAAAAGAGAGCGCGGATTAGTGATGATTTTTTTACACATTTATTAAAATGATCTACATTTTAGACTGCAATTAAAATACGCTGAGATCGCTTTTATCCCGTCAATCCTAAAGCGCGTGCAAAATTGGCGGGTATCGTGAATAAGGTCTATTGTACTCGCTATTGCCACATTTTCCAAATGCTTACGATTATTCAACAATTCGTCGCCTCAGGCGACGTGAATATCGACGAATAGTCACCTCGACACGACTTATTGTTTTAGTATAATTACATCGATGATTATTCGAGAAAATAAAATTATTGATCAATTTCCGACTCCGAAACATCGACAAATCTGGCTGCCATTTTGAAAACTGCTAGCTTTCAAGGTTGTAATCACCGCGCGGTGAATATAGCGGGATGAAGCGAAGCTCCTAGCCAATCATAGCGCTCTATTTTTTTGATAATCATCAATGTAATTATACTAAATCATGTTAACCATGTCCTACGTGAACAATTTCTGTGGATTTTGTTTATCATATTCAAAGCCTTTCACCTGCAACTTTTATGTTTCTTTCCACTGCCACGTCAAAGACAGCCCAGGAACTCTCATGGACAGACGCCAAATCCTGTCCTGTGGCAGCAGAAATGCCCGCAATTGTATTACTGACACACTGATTAACACCGTACGAGCCAGATCTCTGTGCTGCCATTTGAAGAGCATGGAAAGCCTTGTACAATGTAGATGAATCTACCTTAAATGAAAACGAAAAACACATAAATGATGATAATAGGACCTTTGCAACTATAGTCACTCACATGTGACAAAACTGCCATGCTTGAGAGTAAGGAACGCGCTGGGAGAAGACAAACAAGGGAAATTACCTTGTTATATGGTGTGAGCTCTTTGTTTCTTCTGCCCCAGTGCATCCCTTGCTCAGCATGGTGGTTTTACATCACGTGAATGACTAGCTACAAAGCTAAAGGGCTTACAGTGTTAACTCAGAATATATGACTAAAAAAATCAAATGTATATACTGCGGATAAAGAGAAAGAGAACTAAAAGTAAACGTAATCCTTACAGCTGAATGACAACCATTCAACGCGGTGGAACAAGACCGTTTCGCCCGAAGAAAGGGAATCCGGATTCCGATAAAATGTTTCTCTTGTGGAATCACAAATCTGGGAAATTTGACTTGTGGAACCGGAATCCTAGGCTTTGGAATCAGGAATCCCACTAACAATCAGAATGCGGAATCCAAGTTCCACTGACTCCAGAATCCAGTACCTGGAATCCGGAATCACGGCGTGGAATACATAATCCAAGACTCGGATTGCCTTACATGGGGCGAACCTCAAAAACCAAGCTTGACATGGAATTGAACCCTGAACTTTGTGATAACCGGACAACAACTAATGTGCCACTTCCCAGATCCAAAAACCTTCACTTTCAAAATGAGGCCAAGTGCACAACCTTTCTTGTGAAAATGAGTTTTATTTACATAAGAATGAAAAATCATTTCCATATCAAAGGCTGAGCACTTTTCCCCGTTTTGATACAGAGAGCTTGCACGCCTCAGTTTTGTTTTCCCAATGAAAGTCCCAGGAGAATTTGACCCTTTATCTTCTCATAAATTATGCGTAAATATGCACGTGAAAAAAGCAAAATTTGAAAGCAACAGTTCTGTTGATGACCTGCACTGGGAAACCAAAACATACGAGCTAAAGAGGTCTATTTAACGATAATCGTTTTTATTAACTGATAACAATAAATTCATTAACTTCTACAGCGCCATAGAATGATAAAATTTATATATCGAGTTTATTCAGCTCGTTCAGTTTGCAAAGCATTTATTATTGACGGAGGGACAGAATACTAGTGTACATTCCATATAAGATTCTATAATACACTAACTACAACGGTGAGCGACTAGTTATCAACAAAACCCTCTAGAGTAAAATAAATTACGCTAGGTACCTTCAAGACATTTTGCAGGACAGACTCCGTGACATAAGCTTCAGCTTGAACTTCAAGTCCACGACCTTTTATGTAATTTTTTGCTACAGCATTTTTATCGCCACTAAACTTAGTTTCAATGTAAAACTCCCTAATGTTGATATCCGGTTGCTCCTTGGCGATCTGTTTTAGAGCCCACTGACATGCGTGCCAGGTGGTTATAGTTACACCATTTTGTCCAGCGGCATCAGCAGAATCGTAAACAAATTCCATCAGCAGATTGCGACCTAACCGTAACGATACAAACGAAAGGTAAGAGCTCCAACGAATTTCAAGGAGTTATCAAGTAACTACGCGACAGACCGCTTGCGGTTCCAACCAAAATATCGATTTTTTTTCTAATACAAATCGCACAGCTACAATATTTAACGTTGTTCTGCTATTGGAGAATGCAGCTTTTTTGGAGTGGAAATCTGGGCGAGATCGCATATATACCATGGTATGGGTTCTACGTTAATGCATTTCAAAATGAACTCATAATTGACAAAATTAGTAATTAGTAATTAGTAATTAGTAATTGACAAAACTCGCCGGTTGCCGTCATTTGTCTAGAGGAAGCGTGGGACAGATAAAATTTGCCTAGTGCGGCCGGGCCCATTTAATTGTAACAGATTATTATATAACCAACGTAATTTCGTTGACCTTGTTTATGATTAAAAATAACCCAATAACTCTACAACAAAATTTCTTGAGAATTATCTTGGGCGAATTCTAGTGACCGTAATTTCTAAAATGTTGAAACTAACCAACAAACCAAGGTTCCAGTCCTATAAGCTTGCAGTGTTTGCTGACTTCACCGGCTTTTGACTTGAGTTCTTCGAAGTGAGAAATTAACCATGACGACAGCCCTTGTGCCTGTTGCATGGAGTCCGTAACAAAATGGGGCGTTCTCATGATTCGTCGCTGAATCACGCGTGCACTGGCTCCTCCGCACCTGCAGTAACAGAGTTTTACACAATCTCTTTAGCCAAAACCGTCTCGGTAGTCAGCAAGACGTACGACATGTGCCATAAGCCAGAAAAATAATAATGTTATTTACCAATAATAATAGCTATATAAGTGGTGTATGACTGGTAGCATGTTCAAACACTTTGATAACGTTTTAAGCGGAGCTCCACGCGCGCGGGAGCGGAGCCTCATTGCTAAGAAAATTTGGTAATCTATCCATCCGAGAAATTTTTGTTGTGACGTCAGCGTTCGCCCGGCGACGGTCCACACATGCTCTACATGTAAACCGATGTCAAATGTCACATTTTAAAACTAGCTAGGAGTCTAAGGCAGATACTATCTGTGTTTGACTTGGTATTGGTCATTGATCCAAAAGGTCCAGATAGCAGCAACAATACAGATAGCCGCACAAACATAACAACTTTCTTTAATTTACCAGACATGTTTCGACGGTACACCCGTCATCTTCAGTGTTACATATTTTGAAATCTCCGCGATGTTACAAAGTTCGTTACATTTTGTTGGTAATATTGCGTACTACAAAGTTTAAATTAGTGCCGCTTAGCCACGTGACAGGGAGAGAGTCAGGTTTACGTCTTTTACCTGCTGGTTGAGGTCGGCTTTCTCCCATTTTATGAACACAGACTCCTTAAGCTGCAGTACCTGAAGAGTCCAGGATCTCGAAGCAATCCGGTGCGCAGGATGTTCGACAAGACTCTGAACTCTGCAGATGTCTAAAAACGTTCGAAGACCTGTCGGAAAGAAAGTGCTCGCGCACTCGTGTGGAGAAATGTCGGCTGGTTTCACTAACATAACAAGCATTACTACGCGGGCTCAGGTATACAACTCATGGAGATGAGGTATTTTTTAAAGTTATTCGTTGACCAGTATTTGGTCTCAATTGATCATTAAAGGTGGAATTTAGCTTGTTTTCTGCTTCCAGCAAAAGTTGAATTACTTGAGGAAGACATTTCTTAAAGCATCCCTCGACAGCTTCTCTTTTGGCCTCGGCTAAATCTAAATCTTGTTAAGCTTTTTAATAGTCTACAGTGGCTTCCTTTTTATGAAGCAGTGAACATACCGTAAAATTCCGAAAACAAGCCCCGGGGCTTATATTTTTCAAAGGCCTTTTTTGAGGGGCTTATTTTTGGAGGGGCTTATCGACGGAGGGAAATTTGCGTTTCAAAATCGACTGGGCTAGCCTTATAGTTGGAAGTAAATTTACCGTTTTTGCTTTGTTTTACTTTGTGTTAAAGGGAAATTTTCCAAGTACAAGCCCCCAGGGGGCTTATATTTGGAGGGCCGATTCAACGGAGGGGTTTTTTGCGTAACCGGTTTACGCAATATTTAGAGGGACTTATACATGGTGGGGCTTATTTTCGGAATTTTACGGTAGCTAAATATTGTGTGGCATACAAACTCATTAAGGGTGAAGTTCCCTTATATATTGAAGACTCCTTAAGACTCAAAAGTCAGCAACATAGTCGTGTAACTGGATGTAGTAATATAAATTTTATTTGCCCAAAATCTAATCGGGTGACCGAAGGTGGTAGGACGTTCGCAGTTACTACTTGCTAACTCTGGAAAAGCTTAAGCCTAGAACTTAGAAAGGCAGTATCACTAGAATCCTTTAAAAATAATTATCGAAATATCTTATTTAAAGAGTAGTAGGAATTACAGCATTTCATAGTTTAATCATATTCTTGTATATATTTCACTAGCCATATCATTAGCTATTATACTCATTTATACTGATGTAGAACTTCTATACTTCCTTAGTTTTATTTATTTTGTACTTAGACTTTGTAAATTCGGAATCTTATGTTTGTTATAATTTTAATTTGAATAGAGGGCCACAAGTTTATTAGTTTCTGTAACTATTCTGTGCTACCCTCTTTAAATAAAGTGTATTATCATCATCATTATTATTATTATTATTATTATTATTATTATTATTATTATCATTAACAGTAAGGTACCTGGTCATTGCTGTAGCTCCCCTGGTGGACGATGCAACAAGTGCACCTTCTGTTGTTGCAAAAGGGCATAGAATATGTTCATTTACATGATCACCTTTAATAAGGAGAGGGCCACTAACACCCAAAGGAATCTTTGCTAAACCAATGAGATTTTCTATGTTCCCCGCCAGACTCTCAGTAGAATGACTGTCACGGTTATTCTGAGGATCCAGCCACTGACCAACATTGGATAAAGATTTTCCGGTGACCTTTTCAACCCATTTTCTTCGCTTATCACAGTCTTTGAGCTTGTAACTATCCCTGTGTGGTACCTAAGGAACAAAAAAATAATAATAGTCAGAGAGTTAACCCTATTCAGACCAGACATTTTTTTGCTTCCTGTGACCGGGAGGGAAAGGGGTCTTCGTTTGGAGCCCCCCAACCCCATACCCCCCCCCCCCCCCCGCTTGTGATACTGCCACAAAACTTACACAAAATGATGTGCAGTACTTACTTCTCACTTCCAACATCAAGACATAACTTGAATGGCACAACGACGTAATTTCACGTCATCAGAATTGTCAGAAAAACCTTCCTGTTACTAAACAAACTAGGCTGTAGAAGAAGTATCATCAGCTAAATCCCTTAGGCGGACTTGATCTACAACCACCAAACCTTAAAGTGTGAATGCCATTAAACGGATGTGGCATCTTATCCCTTTTAATATTTTAATGTATTCTCATAGTCTTATTGAGCCTCACTTTTTTTATCGCAATGTAAAGTGTGGAAACTTTATGACCTTTCTGAAAAGCTTAAGAGGCTTCATAATCACACAGCCCGCATATTTTTCATGTATGTGTGCTCCAGGTATTAAGAAGGCATAAAATCTGTCATCGAAGATTAGACAAGAAATCGATCAGGATGTTTAAAACCTGTCATGGGATAACAAGTGGAATGTCCACAATCAAGATTTGTTCATCGCGACAGCGTGGGTGTTTTCGTCTGACGAACACTGAAAACAAACTAGTTTGTAACAGAGTCTCCCTTACCTTGAAGTCATCTGCGGTCATTTCCACGTCATTTGTTGTTTGTTTACGATAAATTCCCATAAGCTGTTGGGAAATTCGGCAGCGATTAAGGAAAACTTTGTGCTGTCGAGACGAGGTCGCAAAAACGGCCATAACCTGTAACATCATTAAGGGGACTTAGGATATAATATTCGTCAACAATGAAAACGTAACAATGATTGGGTTTGACTGTTCGCAATATAGATTCAATTAACTGTCTGTTCTTTTTCTGATTTTTCCCACAAGGTAACAACTTTTGCAGTTTCTCAGTGAATGTGTGTAGCGTGACGTGGTCAGTTTATAAGAGGATGCACAACATCTAAATCAACTTACACTTGAACGACTTCGCTGTCTGATCTTGTCTCAACGGCTCCAATCAATTAACCATTAGCTCTTGAAGCACAAAATGTATCTTCGCTACAGTCGATTGTAGTGGAGGAAAGCACTAAATAACGTCGACTTAAACCAAATGAGTCATCGATATGTCAGCGGCGTCTTACAAAATGACTACGACTTCCGCTCAGCTTGATCGATCGCAGCGAGGATGTTGTATTTGAGTTAGTTTGAGTTATAAAACGGTCAATATTGTCGTTTCTAGTTTATATTACTGAAAAAAATCTTAAATCTGTAACAGACTCAGCTGTATTGCATTGAACTACGCGGGCTTATGGTCTTTTCGCGGAACGTTGGTAGGAACGCAGATAGCCGATCATTGGCGTTAACAGTCAACGACCCCTGTAACGCAATCCCAAACCTGTTGTCTTAAGTAAGTGACATAAGTGTGTTACTTCAGATCTGATCAAGATTTTAAGAACATGTCCAACAGCCAATGACATTAGTGCTCCCCATACCACCATAAATTGCAAGTACCCTGGTGCCAGCGAGTAGTCTGCGGTGGCGAGAGACCGAGAGCGTTTGGGGTTCGTTAATTGATGGTTTTCACAGTGACGTCATCAGATTGCAAAGAAAAGCGAGTTTTAGGTTGAAGAAAAATAGAAAATAAATCTTTGTACAAGTTTCCAGCCCCGAAGCATGTTTCATTTCGAAAATACAGCAATTTGAACTTCCGAGTTCTCACAGTGCGTGACACCAAAATAGGAATGCTGTCTCATTGAAAAAAGTCTCTTCTCTTGATTTTCAGCAGTTTAACCATTTCAAGCATTAAAAGATGTGTTTGTGCGCACGTATGCTAGCTCTCGAGTGAAAAGAAAGAGCTTTTATAGAAAAAGTGAACTCCAGATGTTTTTGTTGATTTCCGGCGGCCATATTGGTGTAGACTACGAGTAGTCCCCCATTTTTCCTCAGGGATAGTAGAGCGAGCGAAACGCGAGCGCGCGTGAAAATCACCCCACGCGAGAAAAGGCGACACGCGTGTCGCCTTTTCTCGCGTGGGGTGATTTTCACGCCCACTCGCGTTTCGCTCACTCTACTATCCGTGGGGAAAAATAGGGGGACTACTCGTAGTCTAACACTGGTGGACAGTTTCTGTCCACCAATATGTCGTCTCCATACAAAGCTCTACAAAGGTGCGTGAAATGTTTCGGCAAATAACTCAGAAACTGTGGGCCACAAAGACCTAGGATTTGGACGAATTATTTATATATTAGTCTTTTATAACATTTCATTTTCTTGGCTTCTTCCACTGGACAGTTTCCAATTCATTTTTTTGTGCCGTGTTTATTGCGTGACAGTGAAAACGAAGAATAAAACATTTGCATTCCGACAAGGTGAACTATTGACAGCGGACTGTGGTTTGGGGTCAAGTTCCCAGAGGGGGTAGTCCGGATTTCAAGTGACAGGGATGATCGAATGGGGAAAAAAAATCAAAACCAAAAAAAAAATCCGTTGGACTTCAAACAAAACTCAAAAAAATCCCTAGACCAAAATTTAACCCCCAAATTAAAAAATCCCATGCTGAATTTTCGAGCCACAAAAATTTCCAGAAAGCATTAAATGATATAACACGAAGAATAGAGACATTAGTTTTTAATACCCGAAAAACTCCCTACTTCAATCAAGCTACCCAAAAAATACTTGCCAAAATTAGAACTCTGAGAGTTTCACCATACTTCCTACCTATATTTTCCCCTGATTTGAGCCTGAGAACTAATAGACACCTTTGAAAATCCAACGGGAAGGAAAAATTTCAATGAAACAATACTCGACCGCCGACTAGCAGCTGAGGCTCGCCGCGCGCGAACGTATAACTACAGCTAAGAAAATTTGGTAATCTATCCATCCGACAAAATTTGGTTATGACGTCAGCGTACGACCGAACGCTAACCCTACCGACTCTAGGGGAGGGGGGAGGGAGTCAGGAGTCAGTCCGTCGGGGGAGGAGTAGGTTATAGCGTAACCCCATGGCTAAGAAAATTTTGGTTCTATCCATTCGAGAAATGTTGGTAGTAAGATAGTGTGGAATGATATTGCACATTCATGTTGAGCTGCTAAAACAGGGTATCCGCTGACCAGTATCACATGACCTTATGGTGGGCTCACGGTTTTGCCCCATTGAGGTTACGTGCTTTTCTTTTTACACGCGCACAGCACACATAATAAGTGGTGTTTTAATATGAACCAGCGGCCGGACTTCGGACCCGAAAAGTAAGCCTTTTTTGCAGGTACGGAAGGCAGTTACTATTGACTTAAATTACCTAAAATACCTATCTAGCCGATGTTTTGAAAGCCAACCCAAAGAAATTTGCAGGCATTTGAGTGAAAAGGCGTCAGAAGTAACTAGGCTTTTTGAGCTCGATAAGCTCCAAAATCACACTAACAAAAGGAGAAAAGGAGAGGAAACCTAGAGAAAAAGAAAGAGCGAGGAGGAAGAAAGGAGGAGAAGGGAAATTAAGAAATGGTAAACGTGCAGCGTGCAACCATGGAGTTATGGATGCACGCGGGAGGTTGCTAAGCACGAAAGAAGCGTAAGAGTCGCACGAGGCGATAGCCGAGTGCGACTCTAGCTTCTTGAGTGCTTAGCAAACCTCCCAAGTGCATCCATAACTCCATGGTTGCACAGCTGCAACGTTTACCATTTCTTTTATAACATAATCAAAAGAGAAAAACATTATTTTCCAATTGCCTTCGGTTGAGTCATCGGTACGAGTTCAAGGATGCTGCCACCTGCCCGCGCGTAAACAAATCATGTTCTATGTTTTTCAAAAACTTGCCTTTGAGTTTTTCTTTCGCTGAATCAACCGTTCTCTGTCTTCAGGTAAATTGCAAAACGTTTTTCGTTGTTATTCTGAATGGCATCTGTCTACTTGCTCTTAATATTAGGGTGAAAACTTTGAGGGAAAACTATAGCTGCAACTATAAACACCAACTAAAAGACTCTAAAAAAGAAGCTAAAACTAAATAAATGAAATAATTATCAAGCTCATTTTATGTGACAATTTTTGAAATATACGTAAAGTAGAAATGAGAAAATTTGAGGGTAATTCCTTTAGAATAACAGGTAACACTAATTTTAAAAAGAAATTAACTAGCTTTGTATCGAAATCTGCCTGGGGAAATCCAGCTATGAAAGTCAAAGTTAAAACTGAAATTCGCCGACACACAGCCGGCGCTGAAGCTGTTGTTTTTCGAGCGATCTCTGAACGACTGTTATGAATGAACACTGAGGGACAAAATAATACACACACAAGTCATTTTTGAAAAATTTATTTGAAAACCCAAATGTTTCTGTACTCAAATGAAATTCCCTTATTCCAGCGTAATGTGCCCGTTTAAACTCAACTAAAATTTTTAATCGATGCGATGAAAACTTCACAACAAAGCTGTCTCGAATTTGAGCGTGTTTCCAGAAATATTTGCTTAGATTTAGCCTCAGCTTGACCAAAAAGTCAATAAAACAATGCTAATTGATGAATTTACATTTCAAACAGACTTTCTCTTCTATAAAAAACATACAAAATGTACCTTCAATCTTCGCTGGCTCCATTTTCCTTTGAACAGCCGATTCTAGCCGCGAGGAAAACAGTGACTAAATCATCCAGGGCAAATTTGTCGCTTGATCTTTTGTCTTTTTTCCTTCAAAACGACAGCTTAGTGTTTTCTTCAACTTCTACTTTTCATCTGTGCATTTTATCGGTGTATTTTACGGTCAGGAGAGGAGATTTGTTGAATTTGCCTAAATTTTACCACGCTAGCTCAGTTTCTTGGCGTGCACCCACGGGCAAATGATAGTGGCTAACTGACCAATCAGAGCGCGCGATTTACTTTTGTTATGTTATAAAAAGGAATGGTTGCACTCAGTTAGTTTTATAATGGCTACTTAATTCTAATTGACCTGAGTAACCGTCTCCTTGTACATTGTGTGAAAAGGTCACTGCGGTGAGAAAAAACATAGGAGGCTTGCTGTCCTGGTTGGTCTCATTGTCAAGCTCAGTCCCTGAGCTAACTCGCCATGGGTTGGGAAGGGGCCTCCATGTCAATCCCTAGGGAGGGGAGGGTGCTGCAAAAGCCTGTTACTGTCCGTTACTCTTGCTGTGACAGAGTCAGTGCACTCGTCATGTCTGCCTTAAGTTTGTCATGTCAAATTCTTTTAATGTTTAAGGCCCATCGGCCAATGAAAGCATTCCTCTCAAACACCTGCTAGGCTGGGGTGGGGGAGAAAGTCAGGGGGGGTGATGTGGCCTTGAATTCTCTGCTTAGAACTTGCTTAAGTCTCAAGCAGAGTGTCTTTTTGATGGACTTTAAATGTTTCTTCGCTAATCAGGAACCAAGAAGAGAGTCACCTTAAGAGAACCGCATGAGTAATAGCTGAGTTTCTTGGCAATATTTACTTAGTTGAGTCGGTTTAAGGTGTGTGGCCTCGAGAAGCCAGCTGGTGCGGTGTTCATAAATCCGGCTAGATATATTGTATGAATAATCTGGAACACGTTTATCTACCAGCTGGTATAAGATTCCGAATGAAAAATATTATCTCGTCTTGTACTGTCATCAATTATGGGCCTGTTTACATGGAGGTGGCGACCCAGATAGGTGAGGTAACATGTGGCGGGTCACCCCACCTATCATGTAAACGTCATCAAATTAAAATGAGAGCCCATATGGACATGCAGGTTACCCCACCTAAGCAGGTTACCTCACCTACCTGGGGTCCCACAGCTCCAAAACAGGCCCTAAGGCAGAAAGTTAGCCGCTCGAACCAATAAGTCGTTGTCAAAGTTTGTGAAGGTGAAATTACAGTTTTCACGAGCTTTGCAACTTGACAGCATTAATGATTACAGAGTTACAAATTTCGTGCAAACTTGTCGTACGCTAGTTTTCATTATACTCTGGTCTGTTCCTTCCAAATCGCTCGTGTGCACTTGCAAATTTATCACTGGCTATTGCTGATAGAGTGGAGAGTTCCATGGCCAACGCGAATGAAGCAATTATTTCCGCAAATCTGTAGATACGACCCTGAAATAGAGGAGGAAATGGATTTCTTTGAACATTAAGAATATACTCTCAATCTGTTTTTCGTTTGTTTGTTTGTTTTTAAATTTGCCTTGGCACCAAAGAACTACAGGTGAATTTTTCGAGCGGTGTCAGCTTTTCAATCCTTTCGCGTTGGCAAATTTGCAAGATCAACTTAGTGAAAAAAAATACAAGATATTCTATAATGAACTCCACCAGGCCAAATGACTCCTCAAGTCAACTTTTTTCCAGAAACTCTTTGTGCATTTCGCTGCTGGAAGCAAACGTCTTTTTCTTAGCCGATTTCACACAAGGTTTGCCCACTATCCTCAGAAAGGTAAGCAGGAATACGTTAAATGAACGTGCCATGAATGAGTTAGATACTTAATCCCGCTAGGGATTTTTCAGGTACCAAAGTGGCCAACAGCTTTGTGGTGGAGGCTAAGGGAAGAATAAATTTGAATTCTGGGGGATTAAGCGTCCTCTCCTCGCCGAATTCTGTAATTCCACATTAGAGATTTTAAACCTCCAAAAGGTTCTTTTCTTACTTGCACGGCAAGATTCCTACCTTTCCAAAACAACCCATCATCCTCAAAGATTCTTTTGCAGTTGGTGTCCCTGTTCCACCTCCCACCGTTCCAATAAGAAGAGAAGGAACAACAAGGCTAGCGTAAATCCCCGGTTCGTATAGCTCACCAGACTCAGTTCCTTAGGAATAAAGAACGTTAGATGAATGTGTTAACGTCTCTATTTACACCTTATTGCAATATAGCGAAATGTTATTTTCAAAGGTAAAAAGAAAATAAAAAGGAGAAGAAGAAGATTAATGGGAATTAATTGGTCATGCTAATTATAATGTTTTAATATTGGAGCAACCGTGAAGACGTTTAAGTTTTATTCTCTCGTTAGATAGACCGAATTAATTTTACCTTTTTTGCATTCCCGGATCCCGTTCTTTTCAACTAATTCGATTAAATGCCACGGCCTTTTTCTTTTTGCTTTTTTTTTTTTTTAATTTTTAGCGTTTCCGACGACAGGTTTATTCAAGGGCGCCGTTTATTTCAACTCTTTACGTATTTCGCTGTTACAAGCAAACGTCTTTTTCTTAGCCGATTTCATACAATGCAAAAGAAGTCGGTTACTCAGATCTTCGGAGGGCAGAAAATGTAGCATTTCCGGCAGCAAACGAGGGATAGTTGTGGTTTTGGTTGGGGGCGGTGTGGAGGGGATAAAGTTCGACCACTATCCTCATTATCCTCTTAAATCACTGACAAATCAGAAATATTTTGTAAAAACGAAACATGTTTTTAAAAAAGCTTTAATGTCTTCCTTTTTTGATGAGATAAAATCGCAAATTTCTGGATGGTGTAGATTACAAAGCTGCACCGCCTTTTCGTATAATCCTTGAATTAAGGCGGCATATTTTTTGATTATATGGAGCGTTTTTTTTGCCTCCATCTGCGGTGTTTAATTGATCTGGTAAATAGGGTATTACAATTAAGAAAAATATTTAAAAATTAATTAAAAATACGAAAGTTCGATATTTATTTGTTTATTATATATTCGACAATTTTGAGGATTTTTAACCATCTAAATTAATGTAATAAAATGATGGTTGGAAACTGAAACAAGGTTCTTTGCTCCATTTCCTCGGGTAGAGTCCATCACAAGAACGTTTATCTTTACACCGTTTTCCCACATTTTTTTTCTTTTTTTTTTTTTTTCCAATAACAAACGATGAATTAGCTTTGAAATTAGACTAACATATTCGAATACTTGTTATTTACCACCAACTTTTATTTCTCTTTCTGTTGTTATCTCAAGCATGGCCCAGGAACTCTCATGAACACACGCCAAATCCTGTCCCGTAGCAGCGGATATCCCAGCAATTGTATTACTGACGCATACATTAGCACAGTACGAACCAGCTCTCTGCGCACCTATCTGGAGAGCGTGAAAACACCTGCTCAAGGTAGAGGAATCTACCTTTTATGCAAAGGAAAAAATAAATAGCGGAAATGTTGCATAACACAAACATATTTACTGATCTGTGCCTACAAACTTGTATAACATTTTCTCCACCACTACCAGTTCAACTTTTCTTCATACAAAGCCGAGTTTCAAAGAAGGGCATGCAAATGAAAGGAAAGTATATTGCATGTTAACATTAGTGGTCTGATCACAGAGCCAGAAGCTCAACATGGCGATAATGTTCTGACTTACATTTAGACATGGTCGAAGCAGTTCTAATTAAATCTAGAAGACTGCCCCTCATCAGGGCACACTATCTGTGAATGTACATGAAGTTTCAAATTTTAATTTGTTTAAAAACATTGATAAGAAAGTGTACTTGTGAAAGTCCTAATTTTTTATGGTCAGCCAATTTTATTACAGAAAACTAGGGAGAATGACACATATGACGTCATGCTAACACCACGGCTCAACTGTTTTGACAATGCAGAGCTCGAACATGAGGTTGGAAGATTAGAAGACTTTGTGAAGCCAATACCTGAAATGGCTGACTAATATTTATGTCCAGAGCGGATAAAAAAGGATTCGAGGGATTTCGAATGCTATTTTTGAAGAATATTTATCAAATACATAAACTACGAAAAAAAAAGAAAATCGTAACAACCGACCGTGTCCTCGATCAGGGATTGCAAAAAAAAGAAACTTACAATAAAGCAAGGATGTTACATTGTGCAAGGTACCTTTAAGACATTTTGCAGGACAGATTCTGTAATATAAGCTTCGGCCTGAACTTCAATTCCACGACCTTTAATGTAATTCTTTGCTAGTGCACCTTTATCGCCACTACACTTAGATTCAATGTAAAACTCCCTGATGTTGATATCCGGTTGCTCCTTGGCGATCTGTTTTAGAGCCCACTGACATGCGTGCCAGGTGGTTACAGTTACACCATTTTGTCCAGCGGCATCAGCAGAATCGTAAACGAATTCCATCAGCAGATTTCGACCTAGAAAGAAATAAGAGGAAAAAGGGAGGAAAGAAGGGATCACAGGCAAATAAAGCAGTTTATCAAGCATTTTTACTTTCTTTAACTTGTACATTCATTGAGGTTATAGCTTTTCTCAATTTTTCGAGCCGTTAAGAGACTAGTATCAAACAAAAAAAAAGGGAGAAGAAACGGACCAACAAACCAAGGTTCCAGCGCTTGAAGTTTGCAATGTTGGCTAACTTCACTGGCTCTTAACTTAAGTTCTTCAAAGTGGGAAATTAACCAGGATGACAACGTCTGTGCCTGCTGGATGGAGTCCGTAACAAAATGCGGTGTTCTCATGATTCGTCGCTGAATCACTCGTGCACTGACTCCTCCGCACCTAGAATAACGGAATTATACACCCGTTTTACTCAACGTTCCCATGACATGCTCAAACTGTGTCCCGTACCAACACTCAATTGGTGCATAATTATTCAAAAATAATCGACATTGTAGATCATTGCACTAGGCCGCGGTAGAAATAGGTGTAAACTTTCACCTTTCAGGAGGACACTCCTGCCCCCCTGAAAAGTAAATTTATTTAATAGATATTTGATCACTTTTTGTCAAATTGTAATCATTTTATTTTTTTGCAAATTTCAGCTGAAAAAAATGGCCGCCCTACAAGACATTTCACACCCGCTAACATGAAGGGGCGAACGTACAAACGGACGATTTTGTCAGAACCAAAATTTATTGCATGCAATCATGTTGATAACCAATTTTTTTTTCTTACCCTGCTGTTCTGCTGAGCGAGAGGTCCGCTTTATACGGTTAAAATTACCTGGTCATTGCTGTAGCTCCTCTGGTGGAAGATGCAACAAGTGTACCTTCTGTAGTTGCAAAAGGGCATAGAATAAGTTCATTTACATGATCACCCTTAATGAGAAGAGGGCCAATAACACCCAAAGGAATTTTAGCTAATCCAATGAGGTTTTCTATATTCCCCGCCAAACGTTCAGTGGAATGACTCCCATGGGTACCCTGTGGATCCAGCCACTGACCAACATTTGATAAAGATTTTCTGGTGACCTTTTCAACCCATTTCCTTCGGTTATCACAGTCTTCCAGCTTGTAACTATTCCTGTATGGTACCTAAGGAAAAAAAAAAGAATAAGCGTTAGACTCTTAACATAAAGGAAACTAACTCAACATTTTGGGTTAATTTTGATTTTACAAATCGGACGAATTGAGCTATAATGGATGAAAGTGGTCTATAATAAAGGATACAGCAAGGAATACAAACAGAAAACTTTTTTTTTTTCTCGATGCAGAAACCATGACGTTCCATGTGTTTTATTTTGTTTTGTTTTTTTTTTTTGGATTCTCGCTCAGAAAGTTCCGTGTTAACAGTCTTGCTGATTTCTAGCAATATGATTGACCCAAACTATTTCAAACAAAACTTAAATTGACCGAAGGGGTCTGGGTCTACTATGCACTCCATTTTCGCTCCGCATATAATACAGGTCAAATTCCACGGGTCAGAGTACAGGCAATGGGATTTAGTAAGCACTCAAGAATCCATTTATTTACTTAAACAAGGAAGCCTTTAAATCTTTGTTCTACACTACTTCCATTCTTCTGATTGGGTGGTAATAATCCGGCTGCCTGACGCTTTAAACAGGTAAGGGGGATTTTATTCGAGCCTTAGTTACAGTCTTGCCGTTTGTATCGATCAGCACAAGTTAATATGTAAATACTGGATTAATATTTCGTCCTTTGAAACAGCGGGACTGGAAATTGTAACCTGTCGCACAGATGTTCCACCTTAGATTACCTTTATAAGTCTTCTTATCTTTGAGTATACCAAAGTAGGCTATTAGAGACGCGGTATTTAGACCCGGGGGGGGGGGGGGTATTTTAAAAAAAGTCCTATAAGGGGAGACGGCGCCCCGAGGTACAACCCCTTGCCCTCCTATATAACTTTTTTGATAGAAAATGTGGCTCTTTCACATACCTTCTATTGATAGGTGATACCCTTTTCACATCCCTAGTTTACATTTTCCATCTCTTTTAACAGCACAAATGCGCTGTCTTTAAAAAATGAATAAATCACAAAACAAGGACGTTTTCTCGACTTTTTAATCTTTCTGTGGCAGTTTTTGGTCATTTTAATTACAGACCGAAATGACAGATTTGCCAACCTTTGATATACCTCAACCATTAAAATCCCTACCCTTTGATATATAGCTGAAGAATGAAAAAGGTACCGCTTAGCTTTCTGGTGGAACCTCTACTTATAAGCAATTATAGGGAGTACCCCCCCCCCCCACCCCCTCCGGGTATTTAGATAGTAAATCAAGTACGTCATGGATTACTTGTTCCCTTGTATCATCGACAAAGGACCGAAAGAATGAATTTCCATTTTACGGTCCACGATTTTATGACCGTTTGAATTTTTTTGGTGGAATTTAGGTCTAGGTTAGGTTAATTTAACATCCAAGAAAAAGGTAAACCAGTCCAGATCGGTGTGCTACTTCTGGCACGCAATTTACACTTCTATACTTCATTTTTTTGACAGTTTCTTTTTCTTCCAACTGGAAATTTAACCGGCAAAGTTCAAGTTACGTAATGTTACTTAATTTATTATAAGACTATATAGTAAGTGGTACATCATAAAGGTCGTTTGTACTATTCCCCAGTGTAAGTGATCGATAAACCTAGTTTCAAGTGTGAATAAAGCAATACATCAAAGTTAAATCAAAAAAAGTTACTGACAAAGTCTTACTGTTGACTGGGTTGAGGCCAGGGCAAAAACAAACCTTCATGCTATAGGCTATTACCTTAACTAGTACTCCCTCTTACCTTAAAATCCCCTGAACTTTTTTCCACAGCGTCTGTTGTCAGCCTGTGATCATGAATGCCCATACACTGTACTGAAATTCGACTGAGACGGGCACAGATTTTTTGCTGTCGAAACAATGTTGCAAACTCCATTGCCAAAGGCATGACCTGCGATATTGTTAGCAAAGAGGATTACATACCGGTCAACAAAGAAAATTAAGATTGGTTTTGAATTTTCCCTAGTTTCAATTTTAAAAAACTAATTAACTGTCTGTTTGGTTACTTTGCTTACCATAACATCAATCGATTTCTTTAGCGAGTTTCTCAGTGACTTCTCGACTGTATGCAAAATCCAGTGTAAATAAACAAGGCTTGAAACAAATAGCTGAAACCAACCAATGAAAAGCTTTTTTTTTTTCCGGGATGCTATAATTTTTGTCGCGGGTCGGGATTCGGGATGTTGTTTGGAAGAAGGTAACGAGATACAAACTTTTGGACCTGGGATTTCGGGTTTGAATAGCTTTATATTCCGCGGTCATTTTTTCTTTGACAAAAGGTAAAGCTAAAACCTATACCCAGTTATCTTCTTATCAATTGAACTGCAGTTCAGTAGTGTCGTGGTCCATTGACAAATATTATTTCTTAGGCCCAGGTGCTGGAGTCATGTGGAGTCGACAAAGTTTGCGCTAACTTGTGGATCGTGGAATATCACGTATGTACAACAAAACTGACGCTAGAGTTCACAAACATTAGAGCATGGACTGCATAATTTCTACGTGAATTTCAATGTAAATAATTAGGCATATATGTAATGTAGGTATTTTTATGTGCATGGCGCACCTGTTGAATGTTTTTGGAAGCTCGAAACTTAGTCATAGTGGTGTAAATAATGGGAGATGTTGTTTTTAGATAGAACTTTGAGGGCGAAAAGCCAACACTTTCATACATACAAGTAGCGCTTGGAGTGGGTTGACAGAGCGTAAAGAAATATCCACCAGCTTTGGAAATGACAAAGGTTTGCTGATTACGCCTCGTTAAAACGAGATGTCTAGCCATCGCCATTACCAAGAGTGTTTTTAAAGTCATTTTTAGTTTTGTCGATCCTGATATGAGCAAGTATTGCTGACTAAAATTGTAGGAAAACATTGAGTTAAAAATGACCCAGCTTAATAAAAAAAAGAGTTGGAAAACAATTGTTTGTTTCTTTATAATGAATATCTCCTGCCGTGATAATATATTGCAGCAAATAAAAGTCACTTTTTAAATAAACTAACAAACAAACAAAAAATGCAAAGTGTAAGTGAAACCAAGGTGACAGTCAGACGTCCACATGTGGTTGGGGTTGGAGTCCCCCGTTTTATGTCGTTTTCCTCTAACCAAAACATAAACAGAGAAAAAAACAAAAGAAGAAAGGACGCCCCAACTTGAACCCAAGTGGGTGTTTACTGACAACACCATTAATAATTTAACAGTTTCATAGACCCACCGGTTGTCGTGGAGCAACCACTTGAAGAAAAATTACCCGCAATAATCCTAAGAACATATGACTATTGTTATTAGGGGAAACTAGTCATGAAAGGAGCATAAAAAACGACATTATGTTGGGAGTTCCCTGACCGTGCACAATCCCTTTCTTCTTTAATTCACAAATTGTGACGGAAAAAAAGAACCGATCAGTGAGGCCCGTTTCAAACGTCGTGCTACTGCCGTTCTAAGCTGGCTCGACTTCAGCACGACTAGGTTTTAGACGTCGAATTTAAATCAGTCGAATAAAATAAATGTCGCGGAAAACAAAACAGAAAAATAAAAAGTGCAGATTTAGTGAACTGTCAAAATGTATTTCAATGTATTTATTCCTTGCCAGGTGATTGCCGTAAGGCTCTCGCGTGGTGAAGGTTTATAACTTTATCCCGCCTGGTACATAGCGACCTGCAAACTTGGGCTGCCTGATATTTCTATGTATATATCGCTTGGTTTCCGCAATGTAATGACATCATCATCAAGGAGGAAACTTGGTCGGCATTGTTTTTACTGTTTTTTCGGTCGTTTTGGCGATGGACAAATACTTTTGGAAATTAATTTCGACTCAAAAAGTACTTACTCGTGCTTGCGTAGCAGCGAGAGTCAATCTGCAAGCCGTTTTCTTTTCTTCGTATTTAGTCCACAAAAGGGGAGTCATGGACTCGTGGAAACTGGGGATAAGAATCGCAACGTGACCGATAACATAACATTTTCCAGAGCGCCATGAATGTTTTGTGAATAACATTTGGATAAGATTAATGTAAAAGATGTCGAGCTTTTCCGGAGCGGGTCGGTCCACGAATTCTATTGCTTGAAAACGTTGATTACTTTAAGACAAATGAATACTTCAGTGGTCGAAAAAAAAGAAGAACATTTGTGAGCAAGACAAATCGCAAACAAGCAATTCGCCATTTTAATAGTTAACTCTTCTATATCCAGATTCTTTAACTTCGATTTAACTTGAATCTATTCACGATGTAATACTTGCAATTGCTCTGTCCGTTGGTCAAGAGTTTTTAAGTTTTTATTGAATGCAAATGAGTCTCGTGAGCATGCGGTTTATTCAATTTCACGTCGTGCTTGTGCAGGGACGGCAAAAAAATGTACCAAAAAAGAATACTATACGTGGCAAATTTATTGTTTTACTTATTAAACTTAGCTATTGCAGCTGTTTTGACGTTCTCGTTGCCGTCGTCGTCCTCGTTGCCAAAGCCCCTTATGTTCATCGATGTGTGTAAACTTTTGGGAATCCGAATGTGTTTTTAGTTTGAGCGCCTGCGAAAATTTGTTAGAATATATACCCTCAATGGAATAAATCTGAAAACATTAATATATATGTAGCCGGAAAAAATTTCGCCCCTAGTGTAAACGCGGCTAAAGCCATGCAACAAGCAAATAAGTAAGCAAGCAAGTGAGTGATTTTTTGCCGTCGTTCGCCTCATTGATTTTTTACTAAGAGAAGCACACTCTATTGACGTAATCCTGTCCTACTTTCTCTAATCTTAAGACATGCGCAGGTAAAACAAGGCTTTCACGCTTTATACCACCCAGCTTGCCGCTGCCCACTATCTTCCCGCCGTTTCTCTAAATGTAAAATTGAACATTCAGTCCACCAATAAATTGCTTGCTTTACTTCACTGGAAACCGACATTCGGGTGTGTTAAAAGGAACAGTGCGTTGCTTTAGAAAAAAAAATCAAAAACGCAACCGTGCTCTTAAAATAATTATCTCGTCATTCATTTGCGTTTCTTTTGTTATTCACAAGTTTGATTTTATTAATTTTATTTTTATTATTTTCTGGTAGGCACCTGTGTACGGTACGTACAGGTAGCTACCCACCAGCATTCTCCTACAAAGTTTGTCTTTATAATTATCTCGCACAGGAACGATTTAGTTAAAAGACTCGTTCAAACCAAGCGGCCACTTCTTCCTCATGTTCACTAAGCCACATGATATTGGCACGAATCTGTTCCATTCCCATATGAGCCTGACGATACCCAAGAGCAGTAGAGGAGTAGCCCTTGAAAAATTCCATTAACTGAAGACATAAAAACATTGAAGGAGTTAAATTGTAAAACATAGCTTCCGTTACGCTTTTACTTCAGGGAAACAATCTTATATCACATAATTGCATAACAATGGTCAGCAATCCTCACCATCCCTCTCAAGCTACATGCATGGATAAAACTAGAACATCGGTGAGATTGGTAAAAAGTTCTCAACTTAACCTTCTGAAAATGTTAGTAAAGTTGAGGGGATGTCTACGGCCGCACTTTTTGCTGCTTACCACTTTGAGAGTCCAGAAATTGCAATGCTTTTGACTTTTTAGAGAGATCTCATAATCTGTTCAATATTCTTTCACTAATAGAATGGTGGTACCTTAAAATGTACTTTGATAAGACATTGAGAGAGATGATAAATTAAATTGGTACACTCAAATATTGACGTTTTAGCTAGAATACTGATTTTACCTCATCAAGTTGGGTTTTTGTGTTGCAATTGGTCATCAAGGAGGTAATCAAGTTTGACCAGCCATTTCCAGTCCCGTACCTGAGAGGAAGATATTGTAGTTTGGAATTGATCAGATACAACAACATTTATAGTGCCACACGTCACGTCACTAGCTTTAATAAAAACTGTGCATTGCACAAGTTGTCACTCAGGTTAGGAGCTGTACGTGTAGCACCTGGAATTGAAGATTCAGGTGCACATGATTAGGTGTTCCCTAGTGTGGAAGATACTTTTCATGAGTCATAGAAGTCTACTTTTTATCACTGGTTTTCATTTCACACTATCAACGATCAAAGAAGGAACCACTGCAATAAACTCTTGAAGACAAGAATTACTGCGATAAAATAAGTTAATTTACAGACTCGTCAAGATAAGATCCGTCTGCATTTTCATGCCGTAGTGAGTCGCTATGGTGGTGTTCCGTTTCAAGTTCCTGGAGGCTAATAGCCTGCGTGGCAGGCGCAAAAAGGGGAGGGGGAGGGAGAAAGGGAAAAGGGAAGGGAGCGCCTGCTCTAAGAGCCTATGTTTTTGCATAACGCCTACCAATTTTCTAGTAATCCGATTACGCTTACTGTCAATCAAGTGTCGCTACACTAGCCATTGCAGAAAAGCATTACACTCACGGACTAAAGAAATTCGCTTAGTTATTCAGATTCAGAAGGCACTTTGGAGAAAATTGGAACCCTTATTCAGCCGTAATAAAAAAAGCTTTACGCTTCAAAAGAGGTCAAAGAAATTTCGCTTGCATCAGAGGGCAAATCCTGCCGACCAGAAAACAATAACTACAGTCAATCGATATGTATGTCATGACCTCTCAGTGTGAAACATGCGGCTAAAATAACATTTGCTCAGTATAATTGCAGAACCTTGATAAATTGGCTAAATCTTTCGCTGGGTAGCCCAACAATTCCATCTCCTGCAACTGGTCTTCGATAATACTTTTCAGTGGCGAAGTGACGAGAATCGCCGCATTACCATTTAGTTCGTAGTTCTTCGCGCGTACAAACATTTGGTAAATTAAACTCTTGCCGTATCCGGTCCGCAAAACCGCCAGAACATCTCTGTCGGCTAAAAGAGCCCTTACTGCTGATTCTTGCTCTGGTTTTAAAACAGTTTCTCTACCACTAGATAAATTCACATCTCTCAAAGCACTCTCTACGACATCCACGTCTACCGCTGCCATCTCGACTGTTTGTTGATTTGTGAAACGCGCATTTCAATATGTTACTCATTACGGCTCAGCCAATCAGGAATTTGCGGACGCCAGCGTCCGCAGATATGAACAAAAGGGGGTTCTTAGAGCAGGCGTCCCCTCCCCCTCTCCCCAATCCCCCTCCCCTTTTTCCCTTCCTCCCTATCCCCTACCCCCTACCCCTTTCGACGCCTGCTACGCAGGCTAGGAGGCTAAGAGCAACATGTATCACCGACTGAGATTACTCATTAAAAGAGCGTATTCAACATCCATCGACAGCCAGATACTTATTCCAATCCATGAAGTATTCAGATAGCAAAAGCTCAAAATCTTTGTTTTCGCGTTCTTTTAATAACCAGAGTGACTCTTTCTCGAGTGACGTGAATGGTTTTAAAAAGTCACAAGCGCACTACCAAAAAAATAAACGAATTATCGAAGTTAAATGTAGAAAAGACAAGTGTCTTTTCATATCATCAAACTGAGAATTCAGAAAGTACTGATCACTAATCTAAATTTATGATTAGGTCAAAGGCAAACCGGTGGTAATATGTTTAATATAATTGATACCTTTTGTAAAGATAGTTCCAATTACGAAGCACAAAGTCCCAGGCCATCCGCCATGCTTCGGGTTTAGAGGCAAAGTGTGATATTACCATGAGAGTTTGCTGAGAACCAATTTTGTCCTTATCCAATGAATAATTTAGAGTCCTAGATAAAAAGTGACCAAGAGACATTTCAAAATAAGCTTGAGATAAAAAGAATAAAAAAAGACTGATCGTCGAAAGAGAATAATAAGATGATAAATTAAGACCGATTTAAACGCCAAGTAAATTCGAAATATTTAAGACATTATCTAAACATTCATTAAACAGTGATTAAACTAGATGACGTTTAAGAAATTAAACTAGACATCCAGTAAATAATGCTTTCTACTGGGACGTCCAGATAAAACTGCGCGATTCCTCGCGCGCTGCTGGGTCTAAGGCTATAGTCGATTTAACAATATGATGAAAAAAAAATATGCAGAATGAGGAGAGGCTGAGGTGGATAAAAGCCTCCGAGATTCACATCATACGAAAGCGGAATTCAGTGATTGTTTTATTGTTGGTTTTTTCATAATATAACTATGTCATTTTGACATGTTATAAAAAAAACAACAACAACAAACAAGATAAGCTACGCGCGCCGTGATAGGTCGTTGCCCATGATACTCTGCGTTGCCCAACATACTCTGCGAGCAGAGGCTACAAAAGTAGCCTCTGCTCGCAGGGTAGTCCAATATGGCGCGCGCCTTTTTAACAATTATTCCTCGAGCCCGAATGGGCTCTGAGTCAATAGCCCATGAGGCCGAAGGCCGAATGGGCTTTTGACTCAGAGGCCATTAGGGCGAGAGGAATTGTTTTAGTAAAATCCAACTCAGTTGGTTAAAAATATCGAGAATAAAAAAAGTTTAGCTAGTTAAAGCTAGACTTTAATCCTTTTTGTCGCCAAAAAGCCCCGCGCTTTTTGCTACTAATGGGCTATAACGTATAGCCTAGCAGTAGCTCAACCAATCAGAACGCAGCATTGATAATAGACCACTAGTTGCATTTTACTAAAAACGTTTCTACTGTTTACAAGCACGCAAAACGGAGAAACATACGAGACAAAAAGAGTTCTTGGCGAAATCTTCGCAAAAGATGCCATAGCTATTTAGTCAACGCTAAGTTAGACTAGAACTCGCAGTTTTGAAAAATTTTTCGGGATCATTCAATCTACTCTGATAAAGTTAAGTTCTTGGGAAACGCTTGGAAGAAACTGTCTACAAGTCTTAACGAATGAAGTGCCTTAGCTATAGGGTTTCTCCGATTTCTATGGTTGGGCTTCATCTATATCCATGAACTTAATGTTTTTTTTTTCTTCCAGAGTACTACCATACCAAGAGGCTTGAAGCCTCTTGGTGTGGTAGAGGTTCTCTGTTGTAATTTTGTTAAGAAGTTCTTCACTCGTCTCCACCTTTTCTGTACAGTTATTAAAGGCCGATTATGATCTGTTGGAAAAAACGCTACCCATATATTTTATGTCTCTTTGCACCAAACACTTTTTTTGTAACTTATAAAGTAGTGTTACTACCCCGATGGAAGGTTTAAGTACACTACTTGTTTTTTTTTGTTTGTTTGCTTTTTTTTTGTTTTTTTTCCTTTTCTTTCTTCTTGTTTTTAGTACTGTACCTTTTTTCTTCTTCTTTTTTAAATTTCTATTCGCGTTGTTGTTGTTGTTTTTATTTCAGTATAATTCCTTTTCCCCTCAAGTTTGAATGAATTGTTATTATTGTTATTATCTATACTAGAAATGATGATAAAAGAATAGATCATAGAAAATTGTTGTCTATTTTTTAAATTTAGCAGCTTTCGAAAAGAACGTGAAATCCATAAATGAAGTTCGTGTCACTATCTTTTTTATAAAATGCATCTCGCGGGTTCACTGATTTAAACGTGGTGAGACCCGTTGTTGTGATTGTGTTCAATTAGAAAATCCAAAATTTCTTTTCTAAATAATTTCTTCATGTGTTTACAATAAAGCCTTACTTTTCAATCATTTGAGGATTCCTGGTGCATGTAAGGGAAGTTAAAAGAATCGCCTTTTCTGAAGCAATATTTGTCGACTTATACTTGTCATAAACTTGATTCCATTCCTTCACACCACCTTCACTGACACCCATAGAATAAACTAGGGAACGGAGATTTGATGCAATGCTGCAAAAAAAAAAACGGAATAACTGAAGCTCATGGGCAGGATGCTCACAGCCCTGTTTCCTCTCATCCTTGGTTATCTATTAACAGAGCACAAGTAATGCTTAAAACGCGAACAACACTGATTTATTAAGGGTTAAAAACTTGAGCACGGAAGGGCACAATTTTTAATCCAGATTCCCTTACATGGCGCGAAAAATAGTTAGGGTTTTTATACATACAAGTGACCCTCCATTGCGAGCTGAAACATCTCTTTGACCTTGGCTATAACTGCTTTGTCTGAACAATAACAAGCCGTGGAAAGAATGTATGGCCTCAGAAGTCTGCAAAGCAATTATAGCAATAATATGAATTAATTTAAACGCACTCTACGACAAATGAAAATGAAAAATGAAATAAAAGCCAAATAAGTATTAGATAAACATTTATTATAGCACTCACAGGTGAATCCACATAAGTACAGCCAGGCTGTATTTTTGGGAACCATGACCAAAACCTTGGAATGCAAATTAGCTTCTTTTTTTTTTTTTTTGCTTAAAGTTGTGCATGTGAATATGAAATTTGAAAACAATATCTCAGTGAATAATGAGGACGTTCACTTTAACCCACCAAATCTTTGGGGGTGGGGAAAATTGTGACATTTGAAGACCCATTTAATGGCTGTCCTTATTTTCAATGTCCTTGGAACTTGGAGGCAATATAAATTGATGACCTATTCTCGGGATTGTCAAGCTTTTAAAAAAATTATGGAGCGGTTTATAAAATTATCGTGACATTTGTAGGAATGGACCAAATTAAATAGAAAAATGGTAATGAAAGCAGCCGAACACACACTAATCAAATTCTTCTTTCTCGCAATCGGCCGAAGCGACCCTATAATATACATTATATAGTATAGAATACAGTTTCAAATTATTTTAATAAAACCACTGTGAGATGAAACCGCATTTCCATGCCTCATCTTTTTATCTAGATAATAGCCAATTATGTCGATAGCATATTTATTCACTGTTTTTATGACCCTTAAAAGCGTTCTTCAAAATATTTCCAAAACCCTTCCACAGAATATGTTTAAACTTCGCCATAATCGAGGCAACTAAAGGAGGTAAAAGCTCCGTTAAGCAAAATTAAAAAAGCTCTTGGTACCGAGAAATACAAAGGCATGTAAAAAACGTAATGGCGTCGTTACGTTGCTATTGCTACTCCTATGTCAATAAAACATGGATCACAAGCTGCAAACTAATAAAAGTTTAATGCATGTGGTATCCTCTTTCTGATATCTTTGTTAATGCCGATGAGGTAAATACTCGAATTTAAGAGAAATCCACCCTAAAAAACAAGTCTAGCTACCTTAATTTGCGTTTGTTGAAAACTCACGCAACAGTAAAAAGTTGTATAAGTTTATGAGTAGAATTCATAAACAGATACATGGTAGTATGACAAAACGCATGCAGTCAATTTTCTCAGTCTGTACATTATTTAACCTAAGGAAACAGGCAACACTTCGCGACGTCACCACTGGTTTCCCGCCAAATGACGTCTGAGAAACGAGCGCAGAAATTCCATACTGATGACGCGTCACTACCCAGATCTGGGTAGTACTTCTGATTGGTTAACATTGTGCTTAAAATGTGTTTCTTAGGCTATACATAATTCAGAAATCACATTTGTATTAATGGAGTGAAAGGGTTTTTTCCTTTTCTTACTTATCCAAGTGAGATCCGTTATCTTCCCATCCCAGTCGCTTAATAGCTGGAGCAAGCTGCTGCAACATGTACCTCTGAGGCAAAGAGAAGCAACGCCTAGTATTACTCACCTTATTATAAAGGGGCTCAATTTTCCAAACCCATTAAAGCTCTAGTAAAACGGGCAACAAATAACGTGCAAGAGTGACTTGTTTAGCAACATTGGTGCAAACCGAGTTAAATAGGCTTGTTTTACCCTTGCAACCAACTTATTTATTGCAAGACAGGTTTGATGCAAGTGGTAGAACGCACAACATCGCTATTCAACTCGTTTTGCAGCCATGTTACAAAACAAGTTGCACGTTTTTTTGCCGCCCGTTTCAACGTACCTTAATTAATGAAGAATGGGAAACTGAGAGGGAAACGTCTAGCCCTACTTGGGAGAATGTGAATTTCACCAAAGTTACAAATATTCTTGATTTTTTTGCTTTGAGGAGTTGATCGATTTCTAGACTTGATTAAAATTTTCAGACGTTTTCAGGATTTAGACCCGTTTAATTACAACCTCTAAAAATAACTTAAGTGAAATCACATATCCCAGTCAGTGCTCTAAGATTCCCTCTCTATTCCATAATATTCTCTTGATAAAAAACACTGTTTTTCTAACTAAGTTCATAATTGGGATTTCGGCAAATTTTTAGTACTGATCTATCAGGACTAATATGAGAAGGGCTTTACAGGTATGTTGGCAAAAAACGTTCAATTTTTGTGCTTTAAATGAATAAATCATCTCAAATGAATTTTGTGACCATAGTTTTTAGAACATTTCAGCCCATGATTCATTGAAGTTACATGATTGTTTACAAAATCGGCACTAGTCTGAATCTTTCCTAATTAGTTAATTAACGACAATTAACTACCGAAATATCAACCTAACAATTTAGATTGAGTAAGTGGATAAGGGAGAAATTTACTATAATTAACCTGATAATTAACTACTTAAACGTAAAAAATTCACATCTTTACCTTGAACAATCCGTAAGATTTTCGTAGTGCTAAATTGTTGCCGATGTAAAGCATATTTTGTATGAATGTTTTCAATGGGACATAATCTGTTTCGTGAATAATGTACTTTGTCAAATCCAGAGCGATAGCTTGATCCAGCAGATTGCTCCTAGATAGAGATACCGAGGCAAACAAGTCAGTACAGCTAAAAAGGCAACCAACGGAGGAGAAAAACTGAGGGAACAAAATGAGGCAATAAAAATAGAAGCCGTGAGAAAAGGGAGATGTTGAAGAAATCATCATGTTTTTTCTTAATAAATAAATAAATTTGTATCTACAGCCATTGTAACAACAACATACGTTACCTTGCCAAATGAAAAGCATCATCCATCAATCCTGACCGGTCAGTGGCACTCAAGGCCTCAAACAAAGTTGTAAACTCGTGAGTAATGGTTCTTTGCAGTTAAATCATTACATGTTGTTAAAATTAAAGACCTTGCTGGAGAGCAAACGATCCAGAATAATCCTGGCCGATTTGTGCATCTTCCATAATACACCTTCTGTCTCAGTTGTTTTCCTCCCCTCTCCCTTCCCCCGCCAGATTTTGCATTGCATAACCTTAAACCTTTAGTTGGATTTCAAATGACTAATTAGCGTTCACTGACGTAATCGTGCTGTTTTTCTTGCCCCGCTGTGTCTTATGCTCTCTAGCAAGGTGACTGCGCAAGTTAAGGGCAGCTCAACAAAAGTTAAATACCCAATAGAGGTTCTATTTTATGCTTTACTAACAACTTTGTCCACCGGGACTGCGGTATTTTGCCGGTTAATATAGGTTCGACTGTTCCTAGTTTTGGTTCATTTATTCTAGTGCTGTCCCGTAATTTATCACCTTTAATTAGTTATCTCCTTTTTTAGGTCCAAATTTTCAAGAAACCTTTAGAACATCTAGAGACTTTGGACAACTCCTTTTTTTGTCAGTGAGACAAATATTAAAAAGGTCAATATATTCCTAAAAAAATATTCAAAATCTGAATTAACAAGAGTTTTCCATAAACCTGCCTGTTGGATGTATATTTGTCCTTACTTTATGGTCAGATTGTAACTGAAGGTAAAGAGACTTCCAGTTCTCTGTTTCGTAGTTTACTCGGTAATATCCAATCTGATCAACATTAGCTTTGATCCAACCGTCAGAGGAGGCCCAGTTTAGTGTAGCTGAAAAAGATTTCGAGGAATAAGTTGTGGTTGTTTTCGTTTCATTTATATATTTTTGGAAGGTTTGTCTATTCATCTGGATTTTTTTATTCATAGATATTACTGTGGTTGCCTGAGGTTGGTGCATTTTACTTGAACTATATCTGATTCCATGGTTCTTGGCGGTAAGACAGTACGAATGGTACTAGAGAGTTTCAAAAGCTCTGTCGCGGAGACCCTGGTTTTAAAATCCGAAAAATTGGCAAAATTTCGGAAACTGGACACAACACTTGGAGAAAAGTTCCCTGAGATTTTGCAATGATCAGACAGACATCAGTTTCTCAGGACTACCTTTGATATCTTTGCGTATCCTTGAGGAAAGTTCGACAAGTTTGCCCCCAGTGTGGATGACCAAAGAGCTTCAGTGTAGAACAATTCAATTTCCCATGTTTAGCTATTTCTTTTTGGTTAACCCTTTTTTGAAAATAAAACTGAGATGACCCCTTACGCCGTAGATTGCAATTAAAACGCTATAAAAGGGCAGCCATTACATTTAGCTGTGAGCATACAAGCACAAGTATTCAATAAATCAAGCAGTTCCTACCAGGCCCTCTATTCATCCAAACTTGGACTGTAGCCTTCTTCTTCTGTGTCATATAAGTTAGAGGTATATTCCATGCATAACTAAGAAAGCGAAAAACATTTTAAAAGAAATACTTTAGCGCAAATTAAATTAAGGAAACGGAAGATTGGTATGCATAAAGAAACACATTTCCCATCATTTTAAAAGTCCTATGAGAGCCCAGAGCTATAAGTGACATATTTTGGGCCTGTTTTTGCAGTGATTGTTGGATCTTCAGTATATGCGTTGAAAGTAATCTTATTGCTTTAAATTAAACCCTTAAAAACTTGACTAATCACATAGATTAGCAAACCTGACGTCACTTACTCAAAAGGAGAACTCTGGTTGGGCTTGGCACCGGGGGTGATAAGGAATAGTTTTTGATCTGCTCTCGCCTTCTCTTGATCCATGCGCGTGATGGTGACCACCGGCAATCCCATTTGTCGTGTCCAGGTATCCATCACCCTTTTTACATTGATGCCAGTTTGCTATGGATAAAGATCAATGTGGTATTTTTTAAGCTCCAAAGGATACGCTTTCGAGACTCTGACGGGCCAGAAAGTTCTTAGAACGAGTCGTTTACCCGGGGGGGTACTTTAGGAATTTCTGGGTGGGGCTGTGCCGCTGGGACCCTGGAACCCCTAACCTAACCAGAGCTAGTTCAGCTGAATTTTGCTACCCTATACTAGAGTAAACTCCCCAAATCCCCCTATCCTAGAGTAGCTGTTTTCCAGAAACTACTGAGGTCACTAGCACAGTCTAGCCAAAACAAAACCTTATACCACAATCCCTAGTCTAGATAAAATCTTCAACCAACTGATCAGTTTCCTGAAAAATGATACCCTATTTTAGACCCAAACGCTCTGATTTATATACCCTATCCTAGAGTAAACTGCTAGAAAACCATACCCTTCACAGCGGCACATACCTATATAGCCCATATATGGCAGTACCCACCCCCCCCCCCCCCCCGGGTCGTTTATAACCCTTTACTGAGCCTCGATGTCCAGATATCCCGACCGTTTACCATGTTCAGACATTTCCTTGAAGAATTAGTTGAGAGAAATTCATAAAATTTGAAAGCATCTTGGTCACTCTTAGGACTAAACAGGGCGGGGGGGGGGGGGCGGGGGGGGACTAATTAAGCTAATAAAACTAATAAAGATGGATGAAATAAACACTCCCCCTGGCCGGAAAAACACTAGCAGACGTGTTGTAAAAAGCCAATGAAAAGATCAGATTCTGATAGCTACTTGGCCCCACAATGAATCTCTTTAACCCTTTATATTTTTTTAAGCCCCAAGAGTGACGAATATGTATTTTCTATTGATGATATCACTATGTAATCACAATTATATCCATGATGAGAGTAGATGAGAAGAAGAGTACTTAAATTTTCCAACAAATTCTCACAACCAATTCTCTAGATGACGTATGGAGGTCAGTCTAGAGAAAGTGTTTGTGGATATTGGGATTCTAAGGGTTAAGGCGGCCAAATTACTTAAACTCGGTTTGTATATGTGAACGCTTGATGACGCCTCAAAGATAGGAAAAGCGCGATGCAACCACAAGGAAAATGTTTTGGTTAAGGGTTTTACGTAGTGTCAATGCCTCAGTCTGTGTTATTTGGGTGACCTAGAGAGAAAAGAAGTGTGACGTCACGTTACCATGGTATCAAAATTTCTGGATCACAACAATAGGGAACTTAAGGTGGCTCCGTAATTAATACTAGAGCATTTTGCTGTGACAAATTTTCCGTCATAACTTTTTGGTTCTTCCCGTGATGGCTGCGAAACTTTGCAAAGAACAACATATATCATTCGACAATAATACGAAATATTCCGATTTCATTGATGGTAAATATTTCTTGAGAAATTAGCGTTTAAAAGGACCCTACTGTTCAAAGAAAATCGCGTCTAGTAAAACAATTTGCTGATATTTTTTACTGAAATTTCTGGTATCGGCTTTAATTGATATAATAAATATGCCACAGGAATTTCAGAAAAATCGTTGGAGCAGAAGTCCGTAACTAAAAGTCGCTCAAAATTCAGCTGTGAAATAGTTTTGGAATTTCAAAAATAAATTACTATCAGGAAGAAGGAGACACCGGTTTGAATTTTCGGGACAAGTAAATTCAACTTTTGCTAATTCTTAAAACAAAAGCCGATTGCCTATCGTGCTATTCTATAAAAGGTACTTTTTAGTTTTAGAAGCACTATAAATTGCTCCAAACCTTGCTCTGAAGTAGAATGACTTGTTCTTCGACATTTTTAAAATATCCCTTGGCAGTTTTGGCTCAAACTCCTGCTGCATACGTTTTGATGTGTTGCAATGCATTTTCAACGACTTTTACTGCTGTTCGTTGCTTCCAACTCAGGAAAAAAGTATTGAGATTGGACGCTACCTCGTATCAGAACACAGATAGAACTGTCCAGCACCTTTGTTTATGACTACAAAATGAGCACGAGCGGCATTTCTGCGAGGAATTCGCACCTCACCCGGGGGGGGGGGGGGGGGACGAACGACAATGATGACCATGCCTGTGAACCGAATAACATCACAGTGCAAAATAAAATTATCGCAAAAATACTGCCCGCGAATAATTTACAACTCTGAAGTTTTTGTCACTTCTTCCTTCAATGAATGGGTATTTTTTTCTTGATTATTATGTTTTGCTCTGCAATACATGTTTATACAGATCGGTTCACAGACATGGGCATCATTGTCATTCGTCCCCCCTGGCTGAGGTGCGAATTCCTCGCAGAGCTGCCGCTCGTGCTCATTTTCTGTTCATAAACAAAGGTGCTGGACAGTTCTATCTGAGCTTCGATACAAGGTAGCTTTCGTGAATTGGAAACAACGTACAGCAGGAAAAGCCGTTGAGGATGCATTGCAATATATCATGATGTATGTAGCGGGAGTTTGAACCAAAACTGCAAAGGGATATTTTAAGAATGTCGAGGAACAAGTCATTCGACGTCAGAGCAAGGTTTGGAGCAATTTATAGTGCTTCTAAAACTGAAAAGTACCTTTTAAAGAATAGCACGATAGGCAATCAGCTTTTGTTTTCAGAAATGGCAAACACTGAATTTACTTGTCCCGAAAATTCAAACTGGTGTCTCCTTCTTCCTGATAGTAATTTATTTTTGAAATTCCAAAACAATTTCACAGCTGAATTTTGAGCGACTTTTAGTTATGGGACTTCTGCTCCAACGATTTTTCTGAAATTCCTGTGACATATTTATTATATCAATTAAAGCCGATACCAGAAATTTCAGTAAAAAATATCAGCAAAATTTTTTACTACACGCGATTTTCTTTGAACATTAGGTTCCTTTTAAGCGTTAATTTCTCAAGAAATATTTGCCATCAATGAAATCGGAATATTCCGTATTATTGCCGAATGATATCTGTTGTTCTTTGCAAAGTTTCGCAGCCATCGCGTTAAAATCGAAAACGTTATGACGGAAAATTTGTCACAGCTAAATGCTCTTGTATTAATTACCGAGCCACCTTAAGCAACGACGACGGCCAAGGCAAAAAAGCAATAGATTTGTATTAGCAAAGCAACAACTTTGCACGTGCATTACGCTTTTTTGTACATTTCTTAGCCGTTGTTGCACGACTGCGACATGAAAATTGCTAATTCCAAGCGCCCGCTTTATGGAGTAGGTGACACAAGCAAAAATTTATTTCTTTTTCTTTTCAGTTTCTAAACTTAACACCCCCCCCCCCCCCCCCCCCCGGTAAGGGGCGGTCCTTTCGCCATATTTGACAAATTAAATGAAACTGAATAAGTTCGATGAAGTTTGAAAGAGTGCGAATTCACTCAAGTGACGTTTCCAGTTTGTTGTCAGCCAGAAACTTTGCTATCATGGCAATGTAACGTAACGACTTGTCGTCTCTATTACTGTCTTACCTGAGTTAGGCATTCCCATAAATCATCAGTGTTAGCGTTTCCATAAGAATATTTCTTGAGGTATGTCTGAAGACCTGAAAAGAATCCTTCAGACCCAAGAAATTTCCTCATCATCCGGATTACAGAGGCACCCTATGGTAGAAGGAAAACGTCTGGCGCTCAAAAGTTCCTGAAAATCTGGCGACGGCCAATGTGTATCGCAGAGAAAGCCTTCCATATGCCCTAATCTTGTTATTTAAAAGATAAACTTAAGACGAATAAACTGACGGGAAAAGTACATTTCGAAATAAAGAAGAGTTAAAAATGTGATATTAACAAACGATTTGAAAATACACAGTACATAGGCTGTCAAATAGTAACCATCTCGCCAACTGACGTAGAAATTTACAGGTTTTGTCCAAAATTAAAGTGAGGTGATTTAACTTATGTCAGGGGGGAGGGGTATTCAAGAAAGGTTCATATGGGGAGGATTCACCCCGGAGTTTAACCCCTCACCCTTATACGTACCATTTTTCACAAAAAACGTATCCTTTTCTTATACCTTCTATTGACAAATTTAACTAATATAATGTGAGTTTGCTGTTTTTTAAATATGAAGAAATCACAAAATCAGAACACTGTCTCGGCTCTTAGTTTTGATAAACAAAATAAACGCTTTCAACATGGCCCATTTGCATGTCTGATTTTACGTTCATGGAAAGCCTTTGTAATGTGCTATTGTTTTTGTAAGCCGATAAAAACCTTTTTTTTATGCCCCTCAAATGACTGTCACATCGGGCGCCCTGCACTTGTTTCCAGTTAGCCCAAACAGCCAATGATTTATGGCCCGCACGCTTCGCTCTTGGGTCACAAATCAATGGAAAAAAAGCTCGGTCCGTAATTTACTGTCCGGATCGAGAACTCGGTCAATAAGAGGGATATCATGATCAGTTATTACACAAAGGTTTAATTGGCTACACTGAATTATTTATTGCTCAATTGCAAACCTTTCCGTATGATAAAGCATCAAAGATGTTTTTTATTTGCTTAGGATCTTCCACCTCCACTGACACAGGATGCGAGAAACTTGACTGATCATAGTTGAAAGCAACGTAAAGCTCCGTAAGGATAAACTGGTCCATAGTGTTCCAGACTGGCTCAACAAAGGTCGTCCCTATACTCTGCAAATAATTTGCAAAGCCTTCGTTGAGCCAAAGATCATTCCACCATTTCATGGTGACGAGATTTCCAAACCACTGAAAAATCAATAAAACTAAGATATACTTATATTGAATAACTACTGAGATTCCTCCAAAACTGGTAATATAATGTCAAATTTAGTACTTAATTTTAAAGGTTTGCGATTTTATTCATGATCCGAAAAAAAAATACTCGATAAACTTACCCACTAATTTAACCCAACGGAGAAAACTCCACGGTCAAATATTATTAATTTTTTAAACGAGGGATATTTCGCCCGGCACGTATTTTGACTCAAAGTATAAACGCATTGAACTTTGACGGCGGTGCTAAGAATTTTATCCTGAAAATTGATTTTCACCTGACTGTGAAAATCTAGAATATGTAACAGGACCAATGAGTTCCTACCGTAAGACCAAAGAATTATATATAGCACCACAAAAGTACTCGGTATTATATTAAAGAGCTATGGCATTTATTGTGAGTCAACAATCTGGCAACTTAAGAAGGGGAAAGAACGATATTGAATCTTTCTTTTTCACCTCAATTGGCATGAAATACTGTACCGACGTCCCGCATGCCATACGGCCTTAAATCTTGGTTGGCTTATCCTCTTTGTGACTGTAGGTACGATGTAAATGTATGGGTCTATCTCTGCTGTCACAAAAATAGCATTTGTTTGGACGGAAGCCGAATCCGCAATAGCCTGCGTATAGCGAGCGTTTCCGTGCGGTTTCGGAGCAAAGAACGAGGAACGAGAGACGAAGACCGCGCGCAAAATGGCGCAATGGGGGAGGCGGTGCTGAAGTTTCCTTCCTTTCCCTCCCCCACCCCCTCTTTCATTTTTTTGCCTCTCGTTTCATTTCTCGCGCAGCCAAAACCCAAAATCCCGCTCCTCGGTCTTTCTTTGCCTCGAAAATTACCGGAAACGCATGCTACGCAGCCTAAATCCGCAAAGAAAAATTTCGCGGATTCAAAAATATCCGGATAAGTGTGAACAGTGCCCAAGAATACTATTGACCGACAACATACAGAGCGGGGGCAACTGTAGTGTCAACTACTACTATTGACAGGGGATAACTGAAGCGCAGTGTCAAATCATAATTAGCACAGGTCAGACAATCACTTGGGATTCTCCCCATACCTGGTGTGATAATTCGTGTGTGACAGTCACACACAATTTTTGTTTAAAAGCATCCGATGTCGTATTAGGATCGAAGAGAATCCTCGGAGCAGAAAATTCGATCATTCCCCAGTTTTCTACAGCACCTGTTCCAAAGCCAGGCACGGCAATAAGGTCTGAAAAATCATAAGTTGACAACATGATACGGAAATTTCAACAGGATTGCAAAACCAGCCCAGAAGGCCTCAAACAGACAAAAGGATACAAACTCAGAACCAAAAGTGAGTTTACCATTCAATTTCTAAGAAAAAGCATAGTTAATTAAAGTGAAATGGTTGGGAAATCCTTCGTCACTGGTTTTTGTTAGCTTTTTGGACCTGACCGTGCACAACGTTCAATAGCATTTCTATCATTTTGAACTTACTGACAAATAGAAACATGGCATTAATTTATTCAGTCACAATTTGTGAACAAAAAGCAAAGGATTGCGCATGATCGGAGAGCTTCCAACATAAACTACAGCAGCATTGTTTTCAACTTTGATGTTTACTGGCTTTCATTAACCAGTCTCCTCTACTAACTATGGATAAAATTTCTAGATGAAAATAATTGTTCACAGTTTACGGGCGCGTCTTGCTTAATGAAACGTAGCCTATAAATCATTAGGTTACACAGTAGTAGAAATTGCTTACGGTACGGCACAATGTCTGTTAAATTTTCAAATCTTTTGTTTAGATTGCACTCTAAACATATTTGAAATGTCTCAAGTACTAAACCTTCCAGTTTCAATCTCAAAAGGAAGAGCAGTTGCAGAAGAAAATAATAATACATTATAGGATTATTTTTCTGTTGTTGTTAATCGTTTAACAATTTTGATTGCAATAGAGTTTTTATATGGCTACCCAAACAGAGAAAACCTTCGCGCCTACGCATCAATAGTGGGTATGTCCATGATTTTATTAGCTTGTAGGCGAATATTTACACTATCTATTCAAAGTATTTCTCTTTTCTAAGTGCTCAATTGGCTATGGTCCTCCGCCGACTTTTTATAATTAACTGGCGCTGACTCAAATTGGATATGAGGTTTAGTGTGAGAGCTAATGATAAAAAGATGTTTTCACAAAACGTTTTTGATTTTGTTAGTTGTTAAACCGGTAAATAACCCACTATATGATTTCCCGCAAAATACGCAAATTGCAATTGTGTGCGCAATTTGAAGTTAGCTAATATGAGGGAATCGTCATGCACTCACGTACCAGTCTCCACTGCTATAGAAATGGGTCTTATGTATGATACCATACAATACAATACAAACTGTAATGACACTCCCTAAAGAGGGAGCTTTTCAGTGACAATAATAATTAATTCACAAGATGGTAGGTCAAAACGATAGTAAATCTAAAAATTACAAAGATACAATAGTTTTGTATAAAAAGAGTGAAAAAGCTAAAAAAAACAAATAGGCGCTAGAATTACAAGATAAAAGCTTTATATAAAAGATACGGAGTTCCATGCCAGTCAGTTTACGCACATGTTGTGAGCCGAGCATTTTTAAATCAAAAATCAAACACATTTCTTTTTAAGCGAGCTATTCGTTGTTTTTCATGTTTTTTAAACAATTAAGTCTTTCTAATATATTTTAGTAGGTTTATTGCTATTAGTAATGTAAAGGGATTTGGTCACTAAGAGAAAGGCGCTATTATTAAAAAAGAATGGGGAAGTTTGTGACGCAAAATTAAAATAGACCCTAAGATTAAGACCGATCGACAAGAAAGAAAAGCGGCGAATAAATTGACCCTTTAAGTTTACACTTACTATACGGTAATAGAATGTCCTTTGTCCGGATCTCGCTTTAAATAAGGGGATTTGTAAAAGTTGTGAGCTTCTAGACATGCGACCGTTACTTCACCACGTGTTAGAAACTTCGATGAGAGGTAAGTGGGAGTGGAGCCAGTCATATACTTCAAAGTAAGCACAGCGTCACGGGGATATACCTGTGATTTAACAGGGAGCCAGAGCAGTTCTTTCAGCAGCGGAGTAACGTGGTCAGATTAACTAGAACCACAGAAGACCCGGGCTGCAAAGTTCTGGATCGCTTGGAGCTTGAGGAAATGAGTGTCCGCTGCATTGGACCAGACGGAAGAGCAATAAAACGACTTACTAATTAAAACACAAAGTGTTAATTGTTGTGGTTAAAGTCGATCTGTTAAGCACGTGCTTAACACGATTGATTTGAGCTAAACTTAGAAAGCAGAAAGAAACTGTTTTAACGATATGCACGTGAAAAGTAAGGTGCGAGTCAAAAGTCACGCCTAGGTCTTTAACGACGTGCGCCGGTATTACTTCTTTTCCTAAAAGAGAGAGATGCTATACCTCGGAGACTTCCATAAACAATTATCAATGCCGACTTCCATAAACAATAAGCTTAGTTTTATCAGGATTCCGGAGGAGACGACTTTCGAAGCACCAGTCTCGAATATGTAGGAGGTCAACATTCAAATCACCAACAGCGTTAGCCCAGTGGGCTAGAAAGGAAATGTAAAGCTTAGTGTCATCCACGAAACGTCTTTCAGGACCAGAGGACATGTGTTAAATCGTTTACATAAATACTAAATAAAATGGGTCCATGAATGCTTTCTTGTGGCACTCCTAATGGGTGAAGGATCAGACAACTAGGAATTTATGCGCACGACTTGTCGTCCTGTTGGATAGATAGCTGGTGAACCAAGTAACTCTTGAAGGCGAGGCTCCAATATCCAGTGGTTTATTGAGCAAAATGCCATGATTTATTGTATCCAAAGCTTAACTATGTCAAGTACAACAACACCGCTAATTTTCATTTCATCAATCGCGTTTGTTGTTCGTATCAAGGAGGTTACCGTAGAATGCAATTCCCTATTATCACTTTCTCGTGTAGATAACCTTCCATTTGACATCTAGGTGCCGCAGTTAAGGCATAACTTGATCAAGCGCAACCCTTTAGCATTCTTTCGAGATAAGGGGCAGGAGAGAGATAGGTCTATTGTTGGTAGGTTCTTCGTGATTAACATCTTTAAGAATAGGCGACACCTACCTCAGCTAATTTCCAAGAGCGAGGAAAAATTCCTCGAGTGCAAGACGCGTTAATTAAAGCTGTGATCATCGGGAGGGTAGCAGGAAGGCTATCTTTGATTGTACGCACCGGAATTTTCTCAATCCCGGGAGACTTATTCGCTGACATTGACCTGACAATCTTTAAGAGTGTGTCCATGAGAAGATCAGGCAGAACCAGGCAGGGGGTGATAATGCTCAAATCACCGATTTCGCTCAAACTCGGCACAAATGTTAGGTATCAGGAGTTAACTTATGTGACAGAATGTCAGGTCCAAATATTAAATTCCCTGGGAGATCCGGGTTCCCCCTGTAAAAATCGCCATTTTGCCCGTTTTATGCATAATTAATTAGCTAACTTTACAATGCCAGTGCAACAAACAGAAAAGCCACCCTGAACTTAAATGCACTGAGAGATAATCTGAGTTCATAAGACTTTAAGCAAGTTAAACTGTTTAAAGTCGCCGATTCGATTTCCTCCCTCTTAGCCCCCTTAGGTTGGGTCATCATTTCCAAGTTTTGAGTAAGTCGTAAAATTAGGGTATTTTATTCCCAAATATCTCTGATGAGCAACAGCTTATCTTTATAGCTTTTGCATGAGTAGTTAAAGCCATCACTTAAGTTGAGAAAAAGATCATAAAAAGTTTGGGCAATTCACTTTCTTCCATCTGTTGACATAAACTGTTCATGTGACTGAACGACTTTTGCATATTTCATCAAAATTCAGGCCCTCACAATATTCGTGTGTTTGCCTTTGAATGAGGAGAAATCAAACAAAAAAACTCATCAGACAATGATTTAACATTAATAAGGGTAAAATCGTTGAAATTGTTGTGCAAGAAACTCTAACGATGATTTTTGATAGCTATATACGCGATCTTTTCAACTAAAAACAACACACAAAGATTTAATTCACAGTTTTACTTACTTTAACAATTTCGCCCTAAAAACAATATAAACGGTCAATAAAATCCATATACGTATCTCTTAGATGTCTCAACTGCCAGTTTGTGCACGCTTTGATTTGTTCCCCATGCCACCTTCGATCTCCAGTTAAGCGTAGTTCAGCGCCGTGACTCGCTGTACGACTAAAATTCCTTAGCCATCAGTTTTCGCACCAAAATCCAAATCAAGTTGTTTTAGGAGAAAACAATACGAAAAGTAGAAAGCCGATTTTTAACCCATTGAAAGAATTATTTCTGCCACTGTTGTTGCTCAATTCACATGTTACAAACGTCCGCCATCTTTGACATTAACTGGAGCCCGCATTTTTAAGCAGCGGTTGCCACCATACGGAAACATCGTATCGGGAGTCAGGAGCCAGGAGCGAGAGTCCAGTGAACAAAATTCAGTCGAAAATATGACTTTCCGACATTCTTTGAGATTATTTTATTGTTATTGTATGCTAATAAATAATTTAGAATTCCAAATCTATTGGCAACTTTATTCAGACCATGATAATAAATGATCCCATGTTTTCTCAAACTCGAAGATAGAAGTCGCTTTGTCTTCGTGTTTTGGAAAGAACTATTTTTTGTATTTTAGTCGCACGTGAAATAGCAGCGAAGTGAAGTCGGATCTTCGTGCAGACCAGTTCAAAGAGACAAATAAAGCGTGAGACACGTCCAGATTGGCTTGCGACAAGAATACCATTTTTTTTTTCATACTGGAGTCGCTTCTCCCAGGGGAGTGGCCAAATTGCGTACAAATGCCCTACCCTGCTGGCACCAGATTTGACTTTCATAAACACTGAATTTTTTATCTAGCACTGTCGTTTGGGGGTCTTATAAAGCCTAACACTGTGGCAGTAATGTTCCCAAGTAGAACTCAAAATACACCACACTTTCACATTGAGTTAGATATTTTTCTCAAACAACCGCTTCCATATGTTTAACACCCCTCCCAAATTGTAATACAGTGGAAGCTCTCGTAAGAGGACACCCTCGGGACGAGAAAAAGGCGTCCTTAACTGGATCTGGCCGCTTACAAGAATGAATCTCATACGGTAACTCTGAAACGGATATATAAGAATGATTCATAACAGTGACAAACAGCGATGACCGTGGACATGATATGAAAAAAAAACAACAACAACAACAAGATTAAGAGGTGGATAAGATTTTCTTTCGAGTGTCTGCTTACGAGAGCTTTAAATCAAAGCTAACATCTAATTTACCGGTAAACCCTTTAAGTGTCCGCGGCCGCCTACGGGAATGTAAAAATCCAGAGTTTGTGTGGAAGTTGAAACGGGATTTTGTGATGGCGGTCGTAAGTAGAGCTATTCGCTATATACGAGTGTCCGTTAAGAGAACTTAATCCACTGTATGAATCCGCAAATGACAGCTTAAATGAGAAGTGAATATAGTGTATTAGTCTGTGTTCAAGAAACTGTTCTTTTACATCTTCCTTGAATAGCTAAAGAAGTCTTGTCGACTTTTTGTGCAGTGTATTAGTGCCTCCCTTTGGGTCTTTTGTATTCCTCAGAAGTTTTTCCTCAACACTTTTATAAACGGTTATTATTATATTTTTGTAGTCAATAATATAACCAGATACAGATACCAACCTGTATAGTTGTAAGACTACGAGGATTAAAATACAAGTAAGTAAGTCAGTATACCCAATGGCAAGTCATTAATTGTCTAAAAATTGCACGGCACGGTCTGACTACGAAAAGGGCTATTATGGACGATTATTATCATGGTAATTAATGTCAACACCGAATAAACTCAAAATTTCAAGTAACACGACTTTCACAACCTATTTTCAACACACCAGTTATAACAGGATATTGGCGCGTACAAACAATAGGTAGCGTATTCCGCATTCCGGAGTCCGGTAGTCCGGCGTCACAGATTCCATCGTTTTGGCAGAGTCCAAAGTCAAAGATGGAGGGTGTTCGAGCAGGTGGTTGTTTTCCGTAGATATAGACGGATTGTCAGTGATCTTTCTTGTCCTTTGAGAATGATTTTGTTCATTCTGACTACAACTTATTTCAAAGACTTCGAATGTTCGGTGAAAAGCCGACACTTTTAATTTTGCAATGTTTCAAGATGTTTCGATTTCATGTAATACCTCGTCACGAAGTAACGCCACAGAGGACCAGACGAAACTGGAGCAGCAAATCTGAACTAAAGCATCTGAGAGACGTGTATGTAACATTTGTTCACTATCTTTTATCCTTGTTGGGTCTTGTTTCACCTACAAGTTGGACCGATCGAGGTTTTGAACTAAATCTTTTGCTCCTTGTGTTTACGCAAGCGTTCCATAAAATATCCATCCAAACGTCCATAAATAACACAGAAAACATGCCTCAGGTGACACTTTCTCACAATTCCGCTATTAGTATCGATAATGAGGCATCTGATTTGTGACTTCTGGCCAACTTTGTGCCATTTTTGTTTAAAAAACCGAATGTTACGTTTCCTCGTATTTTGGTCAAATGACAAATAAGAGTCAAGTCAGATGTACATAATACGTCATTATTGATAAAGTATGAGATTGCCCAAATATTTTATAATTGATTTGATAACCTTAAAGATGTCTTTCAAAGAATATGTGAGAATTAAGTACATAGGTTGTTGCTCATGGGAGATGTTAGCCACTAAAATACCTTAAATTTAGGGTTTGGTCAAAACAGTGAGAAGATGTCTTTACTTTAGGCTAAATAATAGGAAGAGATGGAATTAGAGAGTAAAACTAAATTACTGAGCATTAAGTCTGATAAACATAGAAGATGATAAAGTTGATTAGATTTGAAGTTGTCTTGTCTTCTTGTTGAACAGCCAAACCAAATTTAGCTAATTAATTATGCAAAAATGAGTAGATTTTGTCGTTTTTAGGGGGGGTCCCTGTAAATCCCAGGGAATTCAATATTGCGACCTTATTTTTTGTCGAGGTTGATATCTCACCACACCCATCAATTGTGCCAAGTTTGAGCGAAATCCGTGATTTGAGCATTATCACCGCCTGCCTGGTTCTCTCATGGACACACTCTTAAGCAACTTCGTCACAATTCACGAGCTTAAAATTGAATTGATCAGTCACAGGAAATTTGCACCACCAAGCCTGGTTGTTCTTTTTAGTTTAACTCTACTGCCTTGGGGATTCGTTCATGCAAAACTTCACAATTCTGCAATGTGAATTCGAGGAATTTGCTCGTTTGACGGAAACATGCATAGGGGTCATTGGAAACCCACCGATGCGAAAAAAAATGGTTATTACGTAAGCGTTTGAACGGCCGCCCGTACAAACTCTCGGGGAGAGATAGGGAAGATTCTGCAAGGGAGTCCAAAACATGCAACTTACTTGCGTTTGTCTTGGCGAAAAGTTACCAAATAGCCAGTTTAGAAGCATCAAATGGAGTTACACCATTAAAAATCTCGAGTTTTCTCTTGTAGTTTGACTTATGACAAAATTATTGAAACATAAGTTTTTAGCGGAAATCTCGCTCGCGAGGCGCGGACAGCGGAGCACCATAGGTAAGAAAATGAAGTAATCTACCCATCCGAGAAAATTTGGTAACCACGTGACCATACGCCAGCCCGCCCGACCATCCGTCCGCGCCACAGGAATACCAATGCAAAATAACTCAGTCAACAGTATCGCAACCCAAATGCAACTCGAGGTTATATTCGCGGGGAATCACATAGCTACTGGCGTCTTGTAAAGTCAATAAAGACGAAAACGGAAGGTGGAAATTGTTTCTGTATCCCTGTTGTCTAAAGTATTAAGCCTAGGTTAATTGTCACGTCCACAAATTTGGAATATAGAGCAAGAAAACGACAGATAAAAAGAGGAAGTAGGCGGAAGGACAGCGAAGCTCAACGAGAAAAAGGGCGACAAAGATTTAGAGCGAGAGATAAAAAAAAAAACAAAGGAGACTTTTTTTTGTTGGAAATACAACATGAAAATTTTGTAGCGGCGGTGACAAAATGAGAAATGCTAGTGGCCACCAATGCAAGGTGAAAATGAGCGACCGTGAAAAAAAAAATTAACTAGAACACGCACGACATTTTCTCAAAAAAACGTGTAGCTAAGACGTTTCTGAAGTTTCACGTTGTAGTCTGAAAAGCAACGGCAAAGAAATGTGAAAAAAAAGTGTGCTGCATATGCAAAGTTGCTTTTTTGCTTATTATACCAATTGTTGTTTTTCACCGTTCTCCGGCGTTGCCTTCGCGGGCTTAGCTTTACATGATTTCAACCATAATTATTATCGAGAGCTTCGCTTTTAGCCCTGGCTAAATCTATATATTATTATTATCATTATTATTTTTATCATTATTATTATTAACGTGTTTACTAGCCTTGCTTTGGAAGAGGAAACTTTATCTTGAAGAATTTCTCATAATTTGAGAGAGTCTTTGCAGCAATGTCCAACGCGTATGCACCCTGTGAGATCTGCGACGGAGGCGCCCACAAACGTACCTAAGAAAATAAGAAGCAAATAAAAATTACGCAATTGTCGTTCATTTTCCCCCTTGTGAAACCAAATAACACGGTAAGAACAATTTTAAATGGTAAAACAAAAGGCCATGTCTGTCAGGGGATAAAAATCGGGTGATAGAAAGAAAAACATGTTGCATGCGCATGGCAGAATGGCAAAGAAATTCTCATCCTTCCACGTTAGCGGTAAACGTTGATCTCGATAGGTATTTTGACATAAAAGATGAAGAATCCAAACTCTAGCATGTGATATCAGGAGAGGATTAGACTGCATTTCTTTCCACCAGATTAAGGAAAGTCTCGGCCAGTATCAACTATATATTCAATAAATAGTCCGCCCGGTCAGCTCAGCTGGGAGAGAGCCGGTCTGCTAAGCGGGAGGTCGTAGGTTCAAACCCCGGCCGGAACAACACTCAGGGTCTTAGGATAACTAAGGAGAAAGTGCTGCCTTTGCAGTGACATCTGTAAACGGTTTAACTTTCTAGTCTTCTCGGATAAGGACGGAAAAACCGTAGGTCCCGTCTCAAAGCACTTTCACTGATTTGTTCTTGTGGGACGTAAAAAAACCAACACCACTGTGCGAAAACGTAGAGCCCAGGAGAGGTTGACCACACCACCGGGGTGCGTGGGTAATCTGTAACGACACACTTAAATTGAAGCCCCGCTCTGTTGTGTGTTCTGCACCACATGGTTAAAGTGATTAAATAAATAAATAAATAAATAAATAAATAACGTGTTGCTGTTGGCGCGTTTGTAGGCCTTAAGGGAGTTTTATAATTACATTAATTTTAGGGTACTCAAAAGTATATTTTGACCAAAATCATTTCAAAACTGAACAGCTTCATTTTCTGGTTTAAGTCATGTTTGAGTTTAACATACCTTGATGCCACTGCCTGTGTTAGTTTCTATGGACTTGAAGTCGCTCACCAGAAATGCCACTAAATAAGTACTCATCCTAACTGACTCTTTGAAATGATCCGCGTATAAATTTTTTCCAACCTGAACCTGGAAAAAGGAGGGAATACAAATTGCTGCAGCTTGTGATGGCAAGCTTAAAGACATGGTTGCGGGTTGGACTTAAGATAGTTATCAGATTTCAATATCAAGATCTATGAACTAATACCGAGGGAAAGTAGGTAAATTTTAACAAGAAGCAACCAGATCGCCCAGTATGAAATTAATCCAAGACAGTCGACGTCTTGGGTTCTAGATTCCACCCTATGGATTCCCGATTCCCGGCCCGATGCTGGTTTTCGGATTATTTGTCAGTAGATCTTGGATATCAGATTCCAATCATTAGCGGGACTCTGGATTCCTTGAGCTGAATTCCGGATTCCAAAACCCAGGATTCCAGATTCCACATCAGGGGGAAATTTTTCGGATTTCGTATTCCACACGCAACAATTTCTCCGCGGATTCCGGAATCCGGGTTACCTCAGATTTAATCCTATTATTCGAAGATGACAGACTATGATAACAGTTACTTCACCAAATAGCTTTAAGTGTTGTAACTGCCATCAGCATTGTGCTTAGAATTCGTTCAATTCTGCAATTTGGTTTGGCTCCATGAAAATCCTAGCCTAGGCAACCGAGCACCCGTAAAAATTATGAATGATAGCTCGTGCATCCCTAACGAAAAAAAAAACATATTTCACTTACAACTCGGAGAAGAGAACCCTGTCAAATCGAAATGAGTTCAGAACATAGAACTGTTCTTTCATTTTCACAACAAAAAGCATTCTTGATAACCTTTTCCCAGACAATTCCGAAGCTTGCGAACATGTCTAAAGCCACTGTACGTTCTCTTGCAAATGCAGCGGCAGACGTCGGCATGCGCATGCACCCTTTAAAGTTAAACTTTCCTTAAAGGAGCTGCGTCACGAAATTTATCGAAATTCACTAAACAGTGCGAGTTGCCATCAAATTGAGTGAAACATTAAAAAAAACAGTTCATAACCGTGAACGAGGGTATAAATAACACTGCAAATACAAAAGGAGGAACGGATGTAATAATAATAATAATATTAATAATAATAATATTTATTGAGTTGTATTACGCAAAGATCAATCCAGGGAAAGAAATTTTCATCTGTGCATTACATTAACTCAACAAAATCCTAAAACCCTAGTACATATTCCAATTAAAAAGAAAGACAAACTTAAAGAAAAATGAACCGGATCAATGTTCATTTGTTTTTGCCTTAAACGTTTGATGCTTGGAAGACGAATTTTTTTAGACCGGAAGCATCGATTTTGTCATTTACAAGTAATTCTCCTTTAATGAACAGATGCTCCATTTTACCAATCAATCGTTGAGATTTAGAACGTTCGACTGTGTCTTACTTAGCGATTTTCATGCGAGTTCAATTATGTTCGATTGCCGAACTTAATCCGAACTCAATCCATGCATTAAGTCCCATTGAGCACGTTTAAATTTTGTTCCATATAATTAGTTCGATTGAATATTCCGGGAAATAATGAAGTAAGCAACAGACGGATATCAGTCCTTCATAAGAATTTTTCTGTGGTTTAACTGCTCTCACATGAATTGTAGACGACAAATATTGAAGAACTTTGGAACTATGCATAAGATCGTACATCGTTAAGCCCTCACCGTGTTTTCTATAGGCATATTAGAAAGAGCTTTGTGTTCTCCCTGTCTAATTATTGTCACAGTAAACGTGGCCTTCATTGCTGGCTCATCAAAGCAGGGAAAAGCCAAGCGGGCGTTTGTGGGCTCAAAATAAGAAGCAGCAAAGTACCTAAAATAAAATAAAAAGTACCTCGTTTAGTCATGAGTGGTTACATTGCGACCGGTGTAGAACCGAAAGTATTTTGGGTTCTTCGTTTAAAAGTGATCAACGCGTCGATTGCTACCTCCAGCTGCTTAGGATATCCTACTGGAAGTCGCACTTTCACGGTGCAGCGAAAACGATCTCTATCAGAGGGCCAATCTTCCAACTTTTGTTTGTGATGTGTCAAAACATCGCATATGTCCCTTTACCTTTCCCTTTCCTGTCAACATGATATTTCCCAAGCGCTCATTTCTTTTCAAATGGCTCGAAAATACTTTAGCGTGTTTGTTTCTTTATAAACGTTCTCTAACCATTGATCTTCCCCCTTGAGTCTCTGCCTAATTGGCTTATTTTTTCTCTGCTCCGTCCATGATAATTTTTAAAAATTTTCAATATCACTTCATTTCAAAAACGTTAATTCTTTTTAAGGTTAATATATGTTTCAGTAATAGTCCAGCCGCCTTGTCTGCTAGGATGAAAAAATTACGACTGTTATACTACTATACTGACTCAGTTTTTTTCTCCCGCCCTCATCGACACAGCACTACTGTAACAGTTTCATCAAAACCAAACCTTATATAATATTATATAAAAACGTTAGGCATAGTGTTTGAATTATACATTAAGAGAGAAGAGTTTTTATCAACCGTGATGCCATATGCTCAGAGCAGAAATTCGCGAGGCAACCGTATTTCAGCAAAGAAATGTGTCCTAAAAGGGGAAAATTTAAGATAAAATTGACGTGCAATTGCTCTCTTGATCAAAACATGAAGTAAAATTTATTTTTCTTATTGAAATTTCCAAAATTAATTGTTAAAAGAAACCGATATATTTGGTCCCTTCTAACCTCATCTTTTTCTGCTTTTTCCTCATTAACAAGACTGTTGTTATGCATAGTTCTTGTTATTGGTGTTGTATATTTATAAGATATGCAACCGACGTTTCACTCACCTTTTTTCTCCATTCTTTGCAGTGTAAGAACTTCTATAAAACCCTACAAGCTTATCCGTCAGTGGATAGTTAAATTCAATGTAAATCATGTAAGTTTTTCCTGAGACGAGTTCCTCGTTTACTCTAATGAGAAACATAGTAAGAGTCTTATTACTCATTGTTCCTTGGACATCCAATTCTGTATCTTGCTGTCTTTTCTCACTCCGTTGATTCAATTCGTCCTCCTCGTGAACTTCCTGCGTGTCGACGGAAGCATCTACATCCTCTTGCTTCTTTTCGAAGACTGCAGTCTTGACGACGTTCATGTCTTTTAAATGAAGAATAATATTTGCTGTTGGCTTTGCACATTTGATGAGTATACCAACTTTTCCCTTTACGTGGAATGTTTTTAAGTCCGTGTCTAATGTTATGTTGTATTTTATAGGAAATAAAGTCTGTGGAAGTCGTAAACTTCCCCATGGAAATTTGCCTTCCTTATTAGCTATGATCCTTTGGCGATTAGTCACACTTTCTCTTGGCTCTACAAAACATCCCAGCAGAAGAAAGTATAGAACGAAGCTTAGTAACCGACGAAAGCTTCGAGCATACATTTCAATCAAAAGGGAAGGAATGCCAAGCTATCTGCTACAAACGTAGCTTAGTCACGTATCATCCCTTTGCAAAAGTGTTTAACAAACCTTGAGTGCTGATAAAAAGTGCACAACAGAATAAGGGTTATATTTCATTCCCAGGCTCCATGTTGTAATTGCGGGGGAGCAAAATGCGAGCCCGCAGACTTATTCTTGGTAAAGGTGGTCAGCGACACTTTATAAGCTGTATACGGAGGTTTTGGGGGTGTTTCTTGGTGTTAGGTATTTAGGTATTTAGGTATTAAATTTATTTGCCACACAATTACAATGATTACTTAAAGATGCCAAAAGAAAAAAAAAATGTAGGAAGAGATGGCGAGGAGGCCTAAAAGAAACTATAGAGCTTATGTTAATTAGGCCTCCTCAATTACAATTTTTCGAAGATGGCATAAGAATTACGGCGACGGGTACAATATAATATCAGGTGAAAAATTAAACTAATCAATATTACGGAAGTTTACATGTACAAATGTTGAATATTAAAAGGCTTTTTCCCAAGATTTTTGTTGAAGTATACTAATAATTATTACAAATAAATGCCTTAAGTGCTCTTTTAAAGGAGAAAGGTGAGGAAGCGTTGATGATGTTGGTGTTTAAGGTGTTGTAAAATTTAGGTCCTTGATAAAAAACGGAATATTTTGGTTGGTTCGAGTACGACAGAAAGGCAGACGAAATTTACACGAGTTTCTTGTATTATACGAATGAATTTGACTTTGTAAGGTAAATTTACAATGAAATTTTAAAGGTAGAGTATGGTTTTGATAGGAGTACATGAATAAGCCTAGTTGTATTAAGTATATATCATGAAATTTTAAGATACCAAGATTTTGAAAGATTGGATCAGTATGTGCATCGAAAGTGGTTTTAGCTATAGTTCCGGTCACTCGTTTCTGTAAAATCTCAAGACGAATAAGGTTAGTTCTGTAAGTAGAGGCCCAAACTAAGTTGCAGTAAAAAAGGAATGGAAAGACTAGAGAAAAATATAGTGTTCGTAAGGTTTTCGTGGATAAATAGAAACTGGATTTACGAATAATTCCTGTGCATTTAGAAACTTTATTGGCGACATGTGAGATTTCAGATTTCCAATTTAAATTTTCATCCATGATTACTCCCAGGAAAACTGTTTCTTTTACTTGATCAATTTTTTGACTATTAATTAAAGGTTGAAAAGTTTGATTTGTACGCTTTTGGGATGGTTTAAATGCAATGAATTTGGTTTTTTTCAAGTTTAATGAAAGCCTGTTAGCTCTAAACCATATTGACAACTTATTTAGTTCAGCGTTCAGTATATTAGTAAGGCAGTCTTTATCCTTGTGAGACACAAATACGTTTGTATCATCGGCAAATAATATCAGTTGTATAATCAGCAAATAATATCAGTTGTAATATCAGGTGTTACAGAGACTATTGAAGTTATGAACATATGAAAATCATGTATGAGAACTGCGGTGTTAAGAATTATATGAAAGAAGATCATCCTTTCACGGGTTTAATACGAACCAATTCAACGACCTGCTCCTAGTTGGCTTGTTAGCTCAAATCGTAGAGCGCTGCACATGTATTGTTTTTTAGGTGTGGGTGTTGTTCATGATCAGTGTCTCTTCAGGTTTTTAATTTGTATTACGTCATTTGGTTATTGCACTTGTCCGCGACAAAGTTTTGGCAAATGCCGTCCACATTTTTGGGACGCCTTTGTTGTGCCAACTAATATGCATGGTACATGTATATGGCCGCGAAGGTCCTGGCGTTGATTTCAAGGTCCATCTGATGTCCCTGCCGTGATCAGGTGAATGTAAATTTTCGAGGCACAAGCATCAATATTTAATATTCGATCCGCAAACACAATTAATTCAGGTAATACATACGCCTACTGTACTGAATGCATGACTTTTCGATTCGCTTTGCCCGCCAGAAATCTAGTTACCAAGCGAAATAAAAGTAGAGCCTGATCTCAGTTTAGTGGGGGACGAAAATTCGCTAAGATACGAGAACATTGCAAAGTCTGTAAATCTATGTAAATTAAATAAGTTAATTCAGGGTACACTGCAGTGCTTGTTTCAAGCATGTTATATCGCTTGTCATCAATTCAACAAACCGAAGGTGTAACGAATGTTTTCGCTTAGGAAGCTATAAGTTGCAAAGGTATAGGGGCTGTTTACTTAATTCACTGGATATTCCAATACTGAGATTCTCGCATTTCGTTATTGAAACAATTAACATCTAGGCTTAGATGATTTGAAATGGAATTGTCACATTGACTCCATTATTAAGAAAGCTAAAAAGCGCTTGTATAGCTTATCTCAGCTTAAACGCTCTGGTCTTGGTACCCGTGAGTTAGTCCAGTTTTTCTGCACTTGTATTCGTCCGATCACAGAGTACGCGTGTCCTGTCTTTCATGACGGCCTCCCCGTGTACCTCTCCAACGAACTTGAAAGAGTACAAAAGCAGGCTATGCGCATCATTTTTAATTTCCTCTTTGCTCATATAATGAGGCCTTGGTTGAATCAGGCCTAACTAAACTTTCAGACCGCCGCCAAGAACTAGTTGATAAACTATTTAAGAATGTTTTACAGAACGAACAGAACAAGCTCCATGAACTTCTTCCTGCTCGCAACACATGTACCTTTAACCTAAGAAATATGCTGAAGTTTAAGCCAGCTTTTAAGACGAACAGGTTTCGTAGTAGTTTTATTACCTTTAACGCCCTTAAGGCTTGAACGGTTTTAGTAGATTTTTAAACCTCTTCTATATATTTTTTAGAACATATATATAGTGTCCTTATTTGCTGTTTTAAATCACTTGTTGTCTTTTTAATGTAATTATCAATATTCAATTTTTTGTAAATAATCGTGTAATTCAACTTTTAGTTGCAAATCGGTTATTAATAAACTATCTATCTATCTATCTATCTATCTATCTATCTATCTATCTATCTATCTATCTATCTATCTATCTATCTATCTATCTAATTAATAACAGGACCTCGTGAAGTAAAATCAGGGGTAATTGGGATGGTAAATTCAAATGGGCCTAGTGCCACGCGCTCAGCCCATTTTAAATTATCCGCCCGATTACTTACTGAAATATACTCCACTCAGTTCATTGTTTACGTTTTCCCTCGTCAGCATGCAACTTAACCAGTATAACTACAGCCACGCCCACATATACAAACTAAATTCAAAAGTTGAAAGTGCTTAACGAGGGAAATTTGATCCATTTTCAACTTAATGAAAGCAATATCGCAGAAAACAGTAGCCGCCAAAAACTGCAAAACTGCTGGGTGGCTTTCGCCCCATAACGTTTGGTTTTTCCGACCGAAACGTCTTAGAGTTAAGATTAACGTCAGATCAAAGAAGTCCACAAATGTTAAATTTTAGGACGTATTTATTGCTTGAAGGTCTTTCAGTCTTAAATGTGTCGTGCTAACCAAGCCGTCACTTCGTCACCATGTTCACTAAGCCACATGATATTTGCTCGAATCTTCTCCATTCCCATCTGAACCTGACGATACGAGTTCGCAGCAGAGGGGTAAGCCTTGAAAAATTCCGTGAACTTAAAACATGAACATAAGGAAAGAAATCAAGTGTAATTTTCTATTCACTTTCTATTTTTATTAATGAAGAAAAGGACAAATTATTTTTGAATACCCTCCCATTTCAAGTTAATGCTAAGCCGTGAATCGCCCCATGTAAGGGAATCCAAGATAGTCTTGGAATCTGGATTCAACGCTGTGGGTTCTCGCTTTCACGGTACTAGATTCCGGGTTCAATGTCAGTGGAACTTGGATTCCGAATTCTAATCGTTAGCGGGATTCTGGATTCCTTGAGCTGTATTTCGGATTCCAAAAACCAGGATTTCATATTCCACAAGAAAAAAAGTGCGACATTCCAGATTTCACAAGCAAAAATTCCCCAGATTCCGGAATCCGGATTCCCTTACATGGGAAACATTGTGTTACTTTTCTGTTAACATTTCGAGTCATGAATGTATGTATGTATCAACCTTATTTTAAAAGGGTAGCGCTAAACAGCAAATTGACAAACCTATTGCCCTCATTATGAAACAGCTAACAATTACAATTAAAAATATACATAGAATAATCTGAAAATTACAATTAAAAAATACAACTAAAGTAAAAATTACAATTAAAAATTGTGAAAACGAAGTTATCAAAAAGTAAGAATTACAACAATTAGGAAGAGAGTAAAGAAGACGCATACAAGTCAATTAAGACCTTTTAAAACTATGTGCACATTCAATCTTTTTTAAAGAATTTGGCACTGCATTCCACAATCATGCATGCCGTGTCAAATGGTGTCGAAAGTTCCTTTGGTTATCACAAAAAATATTCGTGGCGAAGTCACCTTTATGTGGGCTTTTTGCGTCACATTTAATCAACAAAATCAGACGCCTAGACCTCAAACTCAGTACCAGATAGCTCTTCGTGGCGCCATGTGAAAAAATTATGGAAAAAAAGCTCAAAGGTAAGTGTTAGATTTTTAGACGTTTTTTGCGATAAATTGAAAGTAATCTTATGCTTAAGAACACTGATCGTACCTCTCTGAATTGGGTTTCTGTGTTGCAACTGGCCATCAAGGAAGTAATCAAGGATGAGAGCGCTACATCACTTTCATACCTAAGACGAAGACAAAAGATACAGTAGTGAATTATTAGCGGAGCTCCAGGCGCGTTCGATTGGATCCCCGTGGTTACGAAAATTTGGTTATTTCATATCAATCCGAGAAATTTTGGCAGTCAGGTGACCGTACGTTCGCGCGTCCGTCTGAACTCGGCATGAAAAGTGACGCAGCCGGGGCAACCTTTTGTAAAGGCAGCGTCACCCTTCTTGCCGGGCCAACTTTTCTTCATATTAACACTTTGGCTCGGGTCAATTCGGTCAAAGAGAGACATTTAGCGCATGCACAAGCGCTTTTGACTGAGGCAAAGAGGTTAATATTTTCTCATATATAAACGCTCGCCAAAACTGACTGCGGCGGACTTGCTGCTGTTTGCCTAGGCTCGATTTCGGCCGCTCTCTCAGTCCTTCCCGACAAGAGACCGCTGGTCGCCTGAGTGGCCTATCGTGTCTATGACGTAAATTCAAAATTTAATTCATGCGTTATTAAGAAACATCAGAAATGGGAAATGTCATTAAATACGGAACACATGTTGTGCTTTGCCTCGTCGTCGCTGTGGTATTCGCCATGAGAATCCGCAGAAACAAATACCGATTGATCTTGCATTACCGATGGACTTGACAGTCGTCTCTTTCACCTTAGTTGTCAAAAACCATCGTTCATATACACTAGAAAATACAGTAGAACATCGGTAACTCGAACTCGGATAACTCGAATTCCCCGTCAACGCGAACTTAATTTTCTTTCCCTTGATCAAAATTTCACTGAAATTTACCCCGATAACTCGAACTGCTCTCTAACTGGCCTGCGAGCTGTTTTTCGTTTCCTTTCAGGGTTCGAGTTACCGGGTTTCCGCTGTAATTATTGATCCAGTTCCGGTTGATTGAATTTCAAAAACATACCTACCATTTGCCAGCTTCTTTAAGCTAATACTTTTCTTTTTTCTCTTTTCTTTTCTTTGTTTTTTTTTTTTTTCTTTTTTTTTTTAAACGATCTAAAACACGATCGCAAGCTTCATCAATCCCCTTTCTTGAATCTGCTCCAGGAAAAATTAATTAATGCTGCATGCTCGATTTGAGCAGGCAACGATCTTGTTGGTGGTAATTGACAATAACAAGCTCATGCGTCCAGCCGTCTGTTAGGGGAAGGAGTGCAGGCTCATTTCCCGAACAGCGGCTGGTAATAGAGCTTACTGTTTGCTAGCAAATTTTTTTTAACATGTGCATCGCTGCGAGCAGATCTCGACACCATCTCAATTTCCTTGATACAGCTAGTTCAGTTATAACCATCGACTTATCAATAATTATAAATGGATGCTCACGCTCAAAAAATCAGTTTGACGAAATGAAGAAAACAAGATTTAATAGTCCAGAAGTTCGGGCTTCGGTTATTTCATAAGCTTGACGCGATTCAGGCAGAGGCTCCTTTTCTCCTCCTAGATCAAGAAGAAGGTAAAAGGAGGGTGCAGTCAAGGATCAATGAAAAATAAGATATACTATAAAATATTCCGGCGAAAAGTTAAACAAAATTTATAGAGGTTCTTATGGAAAAGCCGCTTCATTGTCTCTCGGTAACTAACGAATCAGGAACGAATCACAGTGGTTTTCTTCTTTAAAAAAAAGTAGTGATTGCGCATGCTCGGGGGATTTATATACAAGACTTGTTCAGGTAGATGATTTTTCGCGGACACCATTGATGTAAATTAAAATAGGTAAGCCTGCATAAAGGCATATTTTTGTGTTTTTCAGGCAAACGAGGGTGGTGTGGAGTGCCAAACGGGCGAGATGGAAGCGCGCTCCACGCCGTCTTACGCTTGCCCTCGCTAACCAGAAAACCCAAATAATACAACGCTAGTTCTCCAAGTAAAAGCAGGTACGAGTTACATGCTGAAGCATATCTAAAATACTTTCATTAGGTTTTTTTATAATTTTGAATTAGAAAATTTCTTTACATCACTTGCAAATCAACGATAAGCCGATACCTTTTGTAAAGAATTTTCCAGTTATGACGAACAAAATTCCAGGTCAACTGCCATGCTTTAGAGTTGGTAGCCAGCTTGGATATTACAGTGATAGTGTCCTGAGAGCGAATTTTGTCGTCATCCAATGAATAGTCGAGAATCCTGATTGTAGATACAAAGTGGCATTCAGGTGAACATAAGAATTTTATGAAAAAAAGTAATCTACAAAACACAAATAAGGCCCGACTAAGACAGATATACAGAAAATAGTCCAAAGAATTAGCTTAGAGAAATCTGCCTTCGGAATTTCTGATCAATTAGGATTTGCTGCTGATTTCACAATCGAAAAGTCTTTACTTACCTTTCAATCATTTGACGATTCCTGGTGTATGTAAGGGCTGACAAAAGAATCTTCTTTTCCGAGGCAATATTTGTCGACTTATACTTGTCATAAACTTGATCCCATTCCTTCACACCACCTTCACGGACGCCGATAGAATAAACTAGGGAACGGAGATTTGATGCAATGCTATAAATAAAAAAGAAAACAAGGTGCATGAACTAAGACTAGAATTATATTAAAACAATATAGTTTGTGTTCAAGGGAATAACTATGTTTTGGGCCCGACTCAGACTCGTTAACGTTTTAGCCCGGGCGTCTAGGGGAGGGTTATGAGCTCTGTGAAGGACATAAAACATATTTATGTCCAAGAGCATAAACTCTATTACTATTATTATCCCTTTGGAGGGAAATGAGAAAATGAAGACCTCAAAAAATGACAACAAATTAGTCTGAATCAAATCACGTGAGCATTTGCATGTTGAATGGCTATTATTTTTTGTTTTATTCCATTGAAAAAGCTGTAATGTAAACGGTAGACGTTGTCAAGGACTGATGGCTGCTTCGGGCATGATACAAACACCTTGATATTCTAAAGATCATTCCAGTCAAAACCTTTCAGAAACAGAAACAACTCAAAGTCTTACAAAATTCTTCAAAAACAATATTTTTCATATTCGGTGAAAGCTGTGCCGGTGAAATGAGAAAAAAAAAAAAAACAGAAAACTCAAAAAATTGCCCATCCTCGCCAAGATATCCAAACACGTCACGTCCTTCCTTTTTGGCAACGTGGAGGTCAGCGGTTAAAGTTGTGCAATGACTTAGATGGTTTCCCACTTTATTTTTGGCCTTCGGAACGTCGACCCGACATTAAACGCAGTCCTAAAAAAAGCAACTTACGGACATTCATGAGCGTCGCGAATCTTTCACTTGGGGCTCCGCCCAGGTAAAAAGTGTTTCAAACTTCATCAATCTTATTTAATTTCATTTACGTTGGCGAAATTCTCTTGAGTTCAATCCGAAAGGACCGTATCTTAGTTTAGAAAAAGAAAAATAAATTCAGTTTGTGTTGTGTTCACATACTCCGTAAAGCGTGCGCGTGAAATTAGGGAGGTTTATAGTCGCAGTCGCGCAGTCGTGATACGACGGCAAAGAAATGTACAAAAAAGGTTGATCACGAGCCAAGTTGTTGTTTTTGTAATATAAACCTATTGTTTCTTTGCGGTTTTCGTTTCTGTCGCTATCGTAGCTCCCTATCGTTGTGATCCTGACATTTTGCTACCACGGTAGCGTGAAGAAGTTCCCCACTTATGCCTGACAAAGTGAGGATAATTGCACTTTAGGATAAAGATTCGCGAATTTCCAGCGCCGCTCCTTAGCGTTAATGTTACGTTCATTTGTCTTGGTTAGGTGTTGATACATGTACGTACTATTGTCCCTCCATAGCGGGTTGAAACATCTTCTTAACCTCAAAGATAACTTCCTGGTCTGAGCAATCGCACGCCGTGGAAAGAATAGATGGCCGCAAAAGTCTGAAAAGCAATGACACTGTTCTGTACCATAATCAAACTTCAATGCAGGTCGTCTAGGTCAATTACCTTCCCTTCTCTCGGCCAATGAATTATGGTATGTACCCAACTACAAAGGCGTTGACCGTGTAAAATAAAAAGTAAAATAACGGCTTCGGAGGAGGAGTTTGCGGTTGTGTTAGTGGTGGTGGTAGTGGTGGTGGTGGTGGTGGTGTAGAGGAAGGAAGAGAGGTAGGAGGAGGAGGAGATGGTGGTGGTGGTGGTGGTCGGTGGTTTGGTTGTGAGGAAAAACTAAGAGAAAATGATAACGAAAGTTGTAGTGCTTAAGTAAATAGATTTCTTCCCATGGCACCGTTTAATGGTCGTTTAGTGCGTGAGACTTCAATAACGTTCAGAAGGCTTTATTTCAGTAATTTTGCATTCGCTCTTAACTCTTTATTTGTATCGAGTATTTCTACGACTTAGTGGAGTAATCTACATACATACTTGTTTGTGTAAAAGTACATGTTTATGAATACAAAGTTTGAAAGGACAAGAAATGCATCGCCAGTTTCTAGCTCATATATCACCGACAGTAGTATAAGGAAGTGTAAGTCTATAGAGATTTTACTTTTCTAAGTGCGATCCCTTGTCCTCCAATCCGAGCCGCCTTATAGCTGGATCAAGTTGTTTCAGCATGTAGCTCTAGTCAACAACAACAAAAAGTAATAAATCACACGTAAGTTACCTACCGACCCTAGGAGATGAAGAGATCTACAGACTAGAAATTACATGGAGCTGTGCCCATGTAGTGGTGATCTGATATTTTCCTGATGGCGAACAAGGGTGAACGGAGGTACTTGAATTTTAACTAATTGAATAAATTTGTTCAATTCCCCGATCCCTATTTCTTCGCATTTTATTGATGAATTTAAACTTATTATCAGGTACGTGTTAAGTTTCTCGAATTTAATATCTCAATTAATTGTTCAGAATACTACATTTCTTAGCTCAAAGTTGAGGTTTTATTCCCCGATTTTCAGACTGACCTGTTAAAACCCCAACCCATACACCGGATCGGTCTTATAATTTACAATAGCAAAAGACGTTCAACTTTTTTATTATTTTCGGTTGTCCTACATGTTTGAATAAGTATATTCGTCGAGAACAGTTTGACACTCTTAAGTGAAATTGGTGAATGTTGGTGAGAGGACGACGACATTGAATTTGCCACATGCAATTTCTCTTTACTGAACTCCATATATTTCTTTAAAGAATTTTAATTAAAAGAACTGTTTTGATAAACGGTCAAATCATTTAGGTGATCGCCATTTTAACAATTCCCAAAACCTTTTATCTTGATGATTTATTGACATTGTAAGGAGAAAATCGGTGTTGATCGCTCTTAGCTTAGGACTAAAAGGGTTAATTAACCTAACCTAAACAAATCTACCACATCTGTGATAGCTATACCTTAAACAATCCGTAGGACTTGCGTTGCGATAAGTTGCTGCCGATATAATTCATATTCTGTATGAATGTTTTCAATGGTACATAATCTGTTTCGTGAATGATATACTCTGTCAAATCCAAAGGGATACTCTGAGCCAGCAAATTGCCCCTAAACAGTGATAAGGGAAACACATTCAGTATACAACTATCAGTAGTTAAAGACGAAAAATGTAAAAAAAAAATACAGAAAATCAATGTAGATTCCATGCGCGATCGGAGGGAGGAATATTAAAGAAAGTAGTTTTATTAGTTATTGTTATTACAAGAGTAGGAAAAGCCACAATCGGCACGTTACCTGGTCAAATGAAAAGCGTCATCTATTAATCCTGACCGGTCAACGGCGCTCAACGCCTGAAGAAAGTTAAAACTAGTTATTTACTATAAAGTCAAATCTTTGTTTCTTAGGCAGCTGACCTCTGTATAAAGTGCTCGCTTAAGATTTATTTTTTTGAATCAAGATAAATATTGTTTTTCGTTTTATTGGCGAAATTAGAGTTTAGTTTATCTTTCCTTAAAAACTTTCCTTGAAAAGAGATGAGAATATAATGATAGAACACGAACTGATAAATGAAGAGATGGGAATAAAAATATCTGGTCTCGGTTGTTAAAAGGCTGGATAGCGCTATCCACCTGATAAATCTCTATCCAGTGGATAGTGCAATTAGTTTCCCTATTATTTATCCGCTGGATAGTGATTTATCCGGTGGATAGTGCTATCCAACGCTTGAACAACCGGGGCCAGTAGAACCTCTATCAAGCGGCCCCGCTCTATTTAGCGACGTGACCAGAGTCCAGCGCGGGACAAAACTCCCAGAAAACCATGACTGAAAACAGAGTCTTCTGACCAAAGGAGCTCAGTGTCCAGTAATTTTTTCAAAACATTAAGAGAGATGCAAACAAACTGATTTAAATATAAAAGATAACGGCTCAAAACAATTAAAAAATGTTTAAGTAACACAGCAAATACAAACGAATTAAGCGTTAAATGACAGGACAAAGGAAAGGCCAAAGTTGACTAGACGAAAACAGATTGAAATGCGGTTTTTGAAAACTGGTTAGCTCGCTAACAGTTTTTCTATGTCCATTTTTGTCTTTTTTAACGTTTATGTAATGCTTTGGGAATATTATACAATTATATTTGTTTAAAAGTTGTGAAATGATCTTTTTCAAGTATTTCTAAACTCCTCCTCAACGTCAAGTTTATTGGAGAAAAAAAGGACGCATTATTGGTAATATTAACCCACTGAACAATTATACAGACAGAGGACGGCGGTGAAACAGCCCTTTTGAAAGTACAACATTCTTAAGGCTGAATTGATCGGCGTTTAAGCTATTCCATAAAAAACAAGTAAGTACGTCAACATATTTACTTTATGGTCAGTTTTTAACTGACGAGATAGAGCTTTCCAATTCTCCGCTTCGTAGTTTACTCGGTAATAACCAATCTGATCAACATTGGCTTTGATCCAACCATCAGAGGAGACCCAGTTTAGTGAAGCTGCAATAGATTTCAAATGCTTGATAAGGTTTAAATGTCTTTTTTCTGGATTTTAGTTCTTGTTTACAATATTACTTAAACGCTACAATAAAACGATGAAAATCAGGGTTGGACGGGTACAGTTTGTTCATTTTAATTGGCCGATAACAATACATCTTTGCCTTTTCTTTTTTCGAAGTCGCTGTAGAAATGCGAGTCTTAAGAGACCTGTCTTGAATAGCTTCATGCATCGCGGAGGAGAGTTTGCAGATTTGAATGAAATCGGCGTGGATGACATCAAATACACTCCGGCATTTCGGAACTTCAAGTGGCCGTTTTCTGTTTCATTAACTTAAGGGTTCAGTTGTCGTTTTCTTTTTTTTTTTTTTTTGTTAAATTTTAACTAATCTAAATTTTACATTTTATGAACGGCTATCCGTGGCATAAGACGTACAAGTACAAGCAAAACCGGCAAGCCCTTACCAGGTCCTCTATTCATCCAAACATTGACTGCATCCTTGTTATTCTGAGTGATGTACGTTAGAGGTATATTCCAGGTATAACTAGAAATGAGCGCACCTTGAATTACTTTCAATGGACGTAAATCAATGCGTGCAGTAGTTTGTCAGGGTAAAAAAGTGTGGTATGTTCTATCCACTGAAAAGCACGTTTATCATCGTTGTATTTGCAATATTTCGTTACAGATCGGCACATTGACATATATTTGCTGTGTCTGTGTAATTCGTGTATGAACGTTTCTCAGAAAAAATATTCGCTGCTACGTATCGAGGATATCAAGAATGAAGCTATGGTAAGAGGCTTCGTCTCGTCCCAAGTAGTCCGTGTTCGCATCCCGGAGATGGAATATGTGCTGATTGAGTTTGTTACAGCTGCAGCCTGCGTGGCATGCGTTGATAGAGGTAGGGGACGAAAGAAAAATAAGGAAAAATAAGAAGGGGAATTTGGCATTTTCGTGTAGCCTCCCTCTCTGTTTTTTGCACTTGCCATTTTCTCAGGCATTTCTTAACCTGATGCTGGTTCTGTTCTTTGCTTCGAGAGATTTTCCTGCTGTAACACTAATTTTTGCCCTCCCCCACAAAGAAAATTTTTTTTTTCAAATTCCAATTCGATCTGGAACACCATCCTGAACATTCTAGAGTTTCTGGGATTTTTTGGTAACAAATTGAATCACATTCTACGAAGCTAAATTCAAAAATATTTAATAGGTATTACTAACTTTATTCTTTTAAATTAAAACGCTTGACTCATCATACAGATCAGCAAAGTTGATGTCACTTACTCGAAGGGAGAACTCTGGTTGGGCTTTGCACCAGGGAGGATAAGGAATAGTTTTTGATCTGCTCTTGCCTCCTCTTGATCCACCCGCGTGATAGTGACCACCGGTAATCCCATTTGTTTTATCCAAGTGTCCATCACCTTTTTCACATTGATGCCAGTTTGCTTATGGACGACCCAAGTAGCATTTAGTAGTATTAATTTAATATCAGAAGATCGTTGTGAGAATAACATGACAAAAATTTCTTATTTTTAAAGCTGTGCCTATGTAATTATGCTTAGTTTTGTCGAACGCTTCTCTCTAGTCTCTCTCTGTGTTGTTTGATTTGAATGGTTAAATCATGGAGAAAACGGTCGATGGTTTCAAACACAAAAAGATTTAACTACATGAAACACACAGCACTAAACACGCGAGTTTCGACATTGCGGTCAACTCACCAGCAGAGCGGCTTTTAGTGCGCATGCGTATAACAACGACCGCTGACAAAGAGAAATCAAATACATTGCACTTCCTCCCCTTCTAATCTGTGAAAATCCTTAAACCATTGAAAACACTGCTTTGCAATGAAAACTCTAGAAAAGCTAATAAGTCACTTGAAACTTCAACAATTTAACACAAGGGCAAACTAAATGTCTCCCGAGATTGGACAAAGCTAGTTCCTATTACTGTCAATGTCACAGATTTAGCTTAACTGGTGCTTTTCTTTCCCCGACTGGATATATGCGCTCAGTTTTGCTCTGGCAAAGCTCTGGGAGTTGACACATTGTGACTTGGTTCTCAAGACAGAGCATCCACTTCAAGAGCTAGAACCGAGTGGGTAGACTAAAGCTTACGGGCTCCAGCAGGGGGCTCAGTGTTTGGAGTTGATGGCTGCGCTAAGCCACAGTTCGAGGCTTGTACTGGAGCTGGACCAGGAGTCTATCCAGGATCCCTACGGGATTGCTCCGTTGCTGACGTGAGCTGACTGGTAGAACCGCTAGTTGATGTAACCGAACCCTTGCGACATCTTGCTCCTTGGGAAGCACTTTATCAAAACCCTCTTCATCTAAAATCTCTTCAGGTTCACAAGCTCAGTCTGCAGCAGGTGATCAATGTGAAAATAACGCAGTTGCCACCCTACTTTCGCCAGATAGATTATTGGCCCCAGCCTTCTGATTAACGTAGCAGGAACCCATTTATTCTTTACTCCTCCCGACATTTCGAACATTCACCGAATGACACGCAGACAGTTCACGCACCTTAACACGGTTTTTGGCATGCTTCTGCTGTTACTTATTTACCTTGCTGGTTTTCAACGTACACTTCCATCTTAGGTTTTAGGACACTAAACTTGGTGCGAGGCTTACGGTTTAAGTTCCGCTGGTGTCACAGCTCTTACAGAATGGGTGTGTCTCTGTGCCGGAACAAACAGTTTGCTTATTGATGCTTTAAATATCGCTTCTGTGCATCTCTTCTCACCTCGGGACTCCCTTTGTAATGCTTGCTTTAGGATTTGGACTGTACGTTCTGTTGCACCATTAGACGATGGATAATAGGGAGGAAATTCACAAAGAACTGGGGCCCGTTGTCGAACACATCTTCCTCTGGGAGTGCATAAGCTGCAACCCGCACTCGAACTGGTCAACAGTGTTCTTAGCTGAAGCAGACGTCATGTTTGCTAGTTCAATCCACTTGGAGTGCCTGTCAACTGGACCAAGGAAATGTTTGCCATCCCTTTTAGCAAAGTCAATGTGTATTCTCTGCCACACTCAAGTAAGTCATCTCCATGGTTACAACGGTGCTCTCGGAGGTGCATTTCGCACTAGTTGGAATACCTCATAATGCGTTACCATCAGCTCAATCTCTGTATTCAAATTAGGCCATCGCAAGTACCTCCGTGTAACGGCTTTCATAGCAACAATACCCGGATGCTCTTCATATAACTCTTGCAGTAGTCGGTTCCTTTACGGTGGTGGAATGATTAAACCCATTCCTAACAAGACACATCCTTGATCTGCTCTTACAACAGTACAACACCGCGGCAGGATTAGCTCAGTCGGTAGAGCGCTTGACTGCAGAGCGGGAGGTCGCGGGTTCGATTCCCGGGGCCGGACCAATACTTAGGGTCTTAAAATAACTGAGAAATGAAGGTACTTCCTTTGCCCTGCGGACGGCTGGACCTTCGCGTGGCTCGGATGACCACGTAAAATGGCGGTCCCGTCTCCATTAGGAGACGTTAAAATGAGGGCCACAAGTTTATTAGACTTTGGCTATTAAGTGCTACCCTCTTTAAATAAAGGCTATTTTTTTTTTTTTTTAACAGTTCTTCATCCACTTCATGATAAAGCCATCCAGTCAAGGTGTACTCTAAAACTCTTGTTAACACAGGCACTCTTTGGAGGTCCCTGCTGATTTCCTTAGCGTCATCAAGCAATTCATCAAGGCCTGAAAAGAAGAAGATTTCTGCCTCTTCTTTCATGGGCTCGTTGTCACAGGGCTAACGTGACAAGAAATTTGCATTAGCATGCTTTGCTAATGAGCGATACCCCGCCTAATAATTGTACGCCTGTAAAATGACGACCCAACGCTGCATTTTAGTAGCTGATAAAGTAAGTACTGCTGTATTGGAAACCAAGATGGTCACTAATGGCTTGTGGTCTGTTCCCAGGTGGAAAGGTCGACCGTACAGTTCTTCTTCAGGACATCAAATACAATTCCCAAGGCTTCCTTTTATATTTGCGAGTAATTCCTTTTAGTCTTGGAGACTGTTCTCGAAACAATTCCAATGAGACGCTCTTCTCTTTCATCTGAAATCACAACTCCAACACCGTAGGAGGAGGCATCACATGCCAGAGTCAGCTTACTCTTTTCATCAAATGTCACAAACGCCATGTCAGCCTCAAGCTCATATTTGCTGGGCACAAACGCTTCTTTACACTCTTCTGTCCAGGCCCACTTCACTCCTTTCCGGAACAGCTGAAGCAAGGGCTGCAGTACCGTGGATAGGACGGGTGTGAAATCAGTCTTGCTGAACACAGTTCCACCTCCTAATGTGGAATATACATCCTCTGTGTCTGGTAATGGATATGGGTTGTCTAGAAGAACCTTGTTAATGGGCACCTTGAAATCTCTACAGATACGAACGTTTCGTCTCTCTTTAGTACACACACAATAGCCGAAGCCAAGTCACTACGCTCCACCTTCTTAACTACTCCTTCACTTTCCAGACGGTCTACCTCTTCAACTCTTCTGCTCGTCATGATCATACACTATCGGCAACCAAACCTGCCTCCCACATACAGGGACTTCCACTCCATTGTAAGCCTTTAACTTAATTGGTACACTGCAACAGCCACTGATTTAACTGCTTGTCGTTCAGATTCTTGAGCACGATAGACACCGTGGCACCTGTATCCAATTGCATTTCACAACTTATCTGGTCTAGCATTACTAATACTTGAATTAGTGCACCTCCTATTTTTTGGAATTCTCAGCTTAAAACAGGCCTCATCATCACTTGTATCATCAACCACCAGTTATTCCAAATACTTGACAATTTCAGCTCCCCGCTTAAGATCACCGTAATGCACCTATCAAAGTAAACCCCGTGGGGGGGGGGGGGGGAGTGCGGGCAAGGGGTGGGGATTTGACAAATTTTAAAATTTTTTGATCAAATTCCCCAGGGTGGGAAACGAAAGGTCAATCAAAAGTGTCAAAAAAGCCCCCACCCCGAAGGAAAAATCTCAACAAACAATACTATAGTACTTTTTAAAACGAATAAACGAACATTTCAAAAGTACGTTCTTACTACTTTTATTTAAGGTTAACGTAAGTTCCGTTAAATTACTCTCTCCACTCTCTCCACTAGCATCTCTTATTTTGAACAACATAATCACTCCAGGAAGATTGACCGCGCTATTATATTAATGAAGCGTAAGATGCTTTATAACATCTGCTCAACATGCGGGAACAGGTCGGATCAGTGACCCGTGAAAAATCCTCTGACTTTCATGGTAAAATTCGATTTCAATCGAGGTTTACAATCAGATGGGAACTTGAAGATAAAAACTTTTTCAAAATAGACATTATCTGTTTAGATGACAGTGTAAAGTATCGGATTATGGCGATTAAAACAAATGAAAACTTCACACCTTTCTCCAACAGCATGACTTTCAGAAAGCCTCAAAGGACGGACTTGGTAACCGCTTCTGAATTGATACCGGGCTTCTATCGGTCAAAGTCAAATGTCGCGACCCCGGGGTCGCTTCACGATCAAAAGCCCGACATGGGGATAGTCTCAGGCATCAAATCCCCTCCCCTTGCCCGCACTCCCCCCCCCCCCCCCCCCCCCACCACGGGATTTACATTGGTAGGTGCATAAGAGTTTGCTACTCCACCTCTTGTTTCAGTCTTGCACATAGCTGCATAATGATCTACCATTTACACTTTGAACAATCTACTTGCCGAGATGAGCAACATTTATCACGACCATAATGCCCCGCTTGATCACACTGATAGTACCGCCCGTTACCAGACCACTTGGTTGACTTCTTAGGAGATTTAAAGGGAGATTTCTGAACGACTTTATGCACAAACAATGGCCCTTCTTTCTTTAACTCAAGGCTCTGCTCTTTCATTTGTTTAGCTTGCAGGTCTACGGCCTCCATTGCTACAACAACCTCTTTCACCTTGTTCAAAGTCTGGTTTTTGCTTTCCGAGAAGTTTCCTTCTTAAAACCTAAGATCGGTATTTATCGATTACTTGATCTCTGATGTCAACATCTGGGTCGTTGAAATTATATTTCTGTGCTTGTTTTCTGAGTCTAGCGATGAACTGGTCGACTGTCTCTTCATTTTATTGTGTAATGCTCCTGAAAACATGTCTTAACATACGGTTCTTTGCGTTTGGTTACGCGTTTGGAGTGCGTGCAGTTTTCTCGTACTCGGTAGCGTTATCTTCCTAAAATATCTCGTGGCCTGGGTCCATTAACATTTTGTAGAACTCTTAAACCTCTATCTATCCAATGTTGGAAGTAGCAAAGCTTTCTTCTGGGCGTCGTTGACCACTCCGCTGGCGACGACAAAGTATTGAAGCTATTAAAGCCATTTCTTACAACGTTGTGCCAACGCTGACGAATTCCCTTTACATGCAAAGGGACTTATCCCTTGAATTTCGATATTAACTGCCCCTATTTATCGCTGTTTGAGTCTTCTTTAGTGGATCCCATCCTCGTCGCCAGTGTTAAATATGCAGAAACCGGTCGATGGTTTCAAACACGAACAGATTAACTAGATGAAACACACCACATCAAACACGCGAGTTTCAATATGGCGGTCCACTCACGAGCAAAGCGCCTTTTAATGCGCATGCGTATAGCAACAACCGCTGGAAAAAACAACAAGCGAATAACATTTGTACAGGGAGAGATTTAAGATATCCTTGGGTGATTGTCTGTGTTGCTGCGTTGCCAGTGGTCAAAAGATAAGTTCAGATCATCAGAGGGAAACTGACAAAAGGCCATTGTTTCTAACCGTCAGCCTCTAAATCTCCTTACTGTTGTAAATTTAACATTTACTCAGACAAACTAAGTGTTCGATTTTTCAAAGGTCAGAAGGCGTCATGTAAACTAAACAGAGACATTTTTCACCAAAAATATAGATTTTCTAACTGTCAAATAACTGTTAATTTTGGCAGCGACTTAAAACTAGTATAAGCGAATATAAGTGCAGACGCGAGGAAGAAAATGTTTTACCTCACTTTAAGGTTTAGGGTATTTTATTCGGGATCCCTTGTAACTTACTTCCGCCAAGCATTCGAATAGATCAAAACTGTCAGCGTTTCCAAAAGCAAATTTGTTGAGATATGACTCCAGACCGGTAGTAAATCCTTCAGAGCCAAGAAAATTCCCCATCATCCTGATCACAGAGGCACCCTTAGGTAGAAGAAAATAATTGTATGTTAAAAAAATCCTAAAGATCTGGAGAATCCATATGTGCATTCTTTTGGCTCCCATCAAAACTTCTGTAAAAACTGAAACAACAAATAAAGACATTCAATTAGAATGGTGCCTGTGCCTGGTGCCTGTCTACTAATTATTCTCTTGACAGTTTTCAACTTCCCCCAAATTTAAAACCTTTCGATTTTCCATAATTTTTAGCATTTCCCTTAATTTTTATACGTTCAGAAAAACTCGAAATATCATAAAAAAATTCCCCCATATTTATTGAACCAATGGCACTACCTTTTTGAGCTATTTTTTGATTGAATGAAATTTTGGCTAGATTTAGAAGATTAAAAGCTAAGGGCAGATGTAAACGAAAACAAGCAGAATTCCCCACTTAGGACGAAAAGAATTCTCTGAGATCGGTGCCAGCACTCCAGCGTGACAATTCACCATTTTCACATAGACCATAGTGCACCTTGTTTAACCACCACCCCCCCCCCCCCCCCCCTGCCAAATTTTGTATAACGATTCCTTCCAATTTCTGGTAGGTATAACAGTCGTCGCAAAGAAAATCGAAGACAATGGTTATGCAAAACTTTTGGGGGTAAACAAGGTGCATTATGGTCTATGGTCTTTCTCAAGTCGAACCCTGTTAATAGGGAGACTGAGCTCGGGGGCCATAGAAAGTGTTCGTAACCCGGTTTTCAGAAACCGAGGTACAAATTTCACAGAAATCACAAGGGAGCAACTCTAAGTTCGTTAAAACTCAGTGAAATGTCTCTCACGATTCTCTCATACATGCATGTTCTTTGTCGGCGAGCTCATTTCGTAAAAAAAAAGCACTTTTCTAGGTAAAATCATCCTCATATTCTTTGCACGTGATCTAAGGCATTGTAGTGTAATGACAGGCTACTATGTGACATTGAAATATCAGGCAAAACCCAGAACTATCGCCTGAAAAGTGTGTTCAACTTTAAAGTGACTCGATTCTTCTTCATTTTGCTTTGCAAACAACATAATTGGACTTCAGGCACTTATTCCATTAAGAAAATTATAAAATTTGTAAAAAAAAGATGAGGCAAGGGAACCAAAGGAAGCCAATAAGGCTTGTGAATAGGACCAACTTAAAATTATGTTATCTAATTAATAAATAAATTAATAAATAATAAATAGAATACTGACATCGGCAATTTAACTCCAAGTACGCAAAATTTCTTTGGAACATAGAAAATAATCATTAAATAGGATAAAATAGAAAAGCCTGAATGTTTAAGTGCAGAAGCAAAAAAGAAAAGGAGAGAAGAAAATCATGCAAGAATGAACGAGAAAAAAAAGCGAAAGAAGCAAAAAACTACACACAAGCATTGGGAGAACTAAAGTGTGCTTTTAACAAGAAAAAATGACTAAGTTAAGGATTGAACAAAGCAATACTTTAGGCATTTTGAATTTCATAGCTAAGGGAGTTTTATATTTTGGGCTTTTGAAAACGAAGTGAAAATTTCCTTATACATTTGTCCTGTAGTAAGGCAAACGGAAGGGATTCTTACTTCTAGTGCTATATGAATGTCAGTCACAGTTTAAAGAATAAACATGTCATTGAAACTAGAAGAAGAAGACTAGAAGAAGAAGACATTGAAACTAGAAGAAGGCCGTTTCTATAGAGTTGCATATATTTACCTATTTGGAGTTTGATAATATCTTCGAATTTTAGGATTCGTAAGCTCACAAAAATGGGATTGGCATGTTCATCAAACGAACTCCTGGAAACTTTTCTAATAATCCATTTGTAAAGATTAATCAACGTGTAAGATTTGACTGATAAGTTGAGCCCCAAACACTCGCACAAAAATGTAAATAACGATAGACTAAACTATAATAGAGAGAACATAAGGAGGTCTTATTAAGGCAGAAACTTGATTTGTAAATAATGCCTACTAATTTTGAGACTTTTCTTGCTATGTTCTGTATTTGAGATTACCAAGATAGGTGTTCATCAAGTATAACTCCCAAGAACAAAAGTTCATTTATACGATCAATTTCACTATCATTAATTGAAAAATGTAAGTCAAGTTTTTGCCTGTTTTGTTTTGTTTTAAATAAAATAAAATTTGATCTTTTATGTTAATAGATAGCTTATTAGCCTGAAACCAGCTTGATAGTACTTTTGAACCGGCTGAAGAAAGCCTGTGTTTCCTATATAAGAGGTCCGTTAGAGTGAATAATGGGGCCGGACAATAGCAAAGCGCCGCAATGGCGGTAGCGACGAAATTGCTAGTAAAAGACAAAACAGCCGCTTGTATCAAAAAAAAATCTCCCAGGTGTTGTATGTGTAATGTTTTCAAAAGAAAAACATAGTCTGCTGAAACACTTTGATTTCTTGAAAAACGTTTGCTATCAATAATTGAACTTTTTGTTTTCAGTAACCTATTGTTTTTGTTGTTGTTGTTGTCGTTGTTTTTTTTCCGAGCTGTTGATTGACCCACAACAACTTTCTTGGAGTGTACCGTTATTTTCCTGTGATCCGATTGGTCAACTTTGTTTAGGTGGTCCGTTAGTAAGCAGCGGTCTTCAACGCGTACCATGGTCTTTACCCTGACTTATAGCAATTTTTGGAACCGCTTATTCAAAATTTACCATTATTATAATTAGCCACCGCATCGACTAAATTGCACAATAATTTGCGCCCAAAAAAAAAAATGGGTAAAAATGATTTGATAAAAGTGTCATAAAAAAACAATAAAATAAAATCCTATAAGCTTTACCGACATCTAATTATAAAATAAAAATGTTCATATAGCTGTCCATTAAAGTATTATTTCCAGCCATGTACAGCTCATTTCAATTACTGTGACTTGCTTCCTGGTCTTGTCAATGACCGTGGCGTCGATTCTCTTAGCTTTTAATTGAGTTGTGTCAGCGAATAACGGGACGTCCTAGAAGGCGGTCGCATGCTCATTCTCATAGAGTGGCTTGGTTGTGACTTGTGAGAACCACGGTTCAACTTTAGTAATGAGATCTAAAGATCTAAGGACTTCAAAGAATAAGATCTTGGAAGCATTGTTATGTCACTGTAGGTACTTAGTCTGTGCAGGGGCATTACAGCCAAATAGAATGCGCTGCACATTCTCCAGGGAATCCCCGCATAGGCGGCATTTTTCCTCAGTGACTTGTGATTTTGTTTTTCTGTTGTAGTAAACCTTGGTAAGTAACAGCTGTTGGTAAAGCTCTTGTACTCCAGCGATCGTATGCGTTGGGGCATTCTTCCATGAAGAAAGCCACGCGAAGCACTCCTCCAGTTTAACTTTCTCGTCGTCCCATCTGTTCTTGATATACTTTAAGTCCTAATAGCGGTCGATCTTCTCTTTATTATAATTATTATTATTATTATTATTATCATTATTTATTATTATTATTATTATTATTATTTCATGCTCGAGGTTTTTGGCAGAGACAGAGATCTGCATTCTTCGACGTCCGGGTGTGTCACCCTAATGCAGACTCTTACAGAGACTTGATTCCTAAACAGATCTACAAGAAGCATGAGTACGAGAAGAAGAGGCAGTATGCGGAAAGAGTAATGGAGATCGAACAGGGAACGTTCACTCCCCTAGTTTTCACGAGCACAGGTGGAATGGCGGATGAGTGTGTCAAGTACCACAGCAGACTTGCGGAGCTGATCAAAAAATAAGAAGGGAGAAAGTTACTCAAGCGCAATTTCCTGGATAAGAGCTAAAAGTATCTTTCGCCATCGTACGTTCGGCGATACTATGCTTGAGAGGCTCAAGATCCAGAAGAAAACAGCTAGACTTTGCTGACTCAGACCTACAGATTGATAATATTAGAGCCTGCCCAAATTTATTTATTATTATTATTATTATTATTTTTATTTCTAAGAATTAAGAATTTAGGAATACGACACTTTTATTCTTTTTAATATCAGAGACGAATTGGTAATGACTTAATTTAAAACTCTGGACTGCCTGCAAGAGTTAGTGACCGCATTTGAGCCGCAGGAAATGTATTTGGGAAATCTTTATTGACACAGTGATTGCCATTTTTAATTATTTATACTATTCTTAATGTCATATATTGCTTAATTCTTACTTCAAATATTTCTGTAAATTATGTACATATTTTTTAAAGTTGAATAAAATTAGTATTATTAAAAAAAAAAAAGAAATTATCATGTTTCGTTCAAACCTTTGCGTATGTTAATGTGTCGAAGATTTCACCGGCGTTTTTGGGATCTTGGAGCGCCACTGATACCGGATGTGAAAAACTTGACTGATCGTAGTTGAAAGCTAAGTAAAGTTTGTCATGGACAAACTGGTCCATCATACTCCAGGTTGGTTCAATAAAACTCAATCCGATATCCTCCATATAAGCAGCAAAGCCCTCGCTAAGCCAAATATCGTTCCACCATTTCACTGTAACGAGATTTCCAAACCACTGAAAGATGAAATAACAAATACAGTCAAACAAGTCAAGTTATACCTGGATGTTGGAAATGGGTACATTATTTTTTGTAATTTGGTGCACGTATCATGAGCGGTTTTGAAGTTACAGAGGGGGAGAGGTGAAGCCGCCCCCGGTCGCACGAAGCAAAAAAAGTCCCGTCTGAATAGGGTTAAGAATTTTGAATGTATAGCTAAGAAACAAAAAATAATTTCAACTGAGTAGAAAATTAGGTCTGGTCTTATCGCATAACTTTTTTGAAACAACAAATAATTGCCCATCTTCAACCTTAAAGTCCCTTTGAACAGAGTACCATGTGGTATTAAATTAACAAACCATGTCATATGTTGGGAGTCTGGCAAGAAGGTATTTTGAATCCATTATTTCCAACTGTCAGGCCGTAAATAAATAAAGTTGCTGACGTCTCGCCTTTCACGTGTTCGATCGTGAGAGACTTGCCCTTATTTGTTCAAGTATGGGGCGATCTCCCCTTTTATACAAATGGCATTTATTTTAAGATCAGTGCATCGATCATTAAAATGACTGGTGCTGCCAAAGTCCTTCACATGGCCAATTTATTTGCAATGAGTTGCTTCCTGATCCTAATTTTACTTTGTAATAAAACCTTCAAAATATTATCTTATTGAGAACGATGTATAGTCAAGCAATAAAAAACGAAAAAAAATTCCTCGGTTCTGGGTCTTAATAGGACGCCATTATCAACAAATTTAAACTCAAAACAAAACAAATTTAAATGGCGATAATTTTTTTTTTCAAGAATAGTGTTGGTACTGATAATCTCTGGGTCATAAATTAAGTCATATTGTTGCATCTTATTTATCAAAGGTTACAAATAATAGGGGATTGAGCTTGGTAGTGAATGAGGTAGAAGTGGTGATAGATCAGTCTATAATTTCCCATATCGACCCATACCTGGTGTGCTAATTCGTGTGTAACTGTCCTAGACACAATTTCTTCTGCAGAATCCGTTGAGACATCAGGATCAAATAGAAGCGCTGAAGAAACAACTGCGACCAAACCCCAGTTTTCCAGCCCACCCCCTAAAAGGTCCGCAGGATAGGCAACCAGACCTGAAAAATGAGGGGATTATTTCCCACGGTGAGTGACTGAGTCGAGTTCAACAGTGGTCTATATGTTTCTCATAGCTAATGATAAGAAATATGTGTCAGACTCAAGGTGAAAGGTATTCTATTTCCTCCTTCTTTCATTGTTCGTTGCATACAACGGTTCACTGATTCATAATTTGGGCTCCAAGAATCATTGAATTGAAACTGGAACAATTCTAATTTGCAATGATGCGTTGGGTGTCCTGTCAATATAAAGGCGTTACATGATGATGTTTAGCAGAAATTACCAACGGTATCATTAAAATCGTAACACACCTATTGCGTCATTCTAATTACGCTATTTTTTCATATTCTGTGGCGAGATTATTGCCTGGTTCCTAGGCCTTACTATTCCGGGCGGTCAGTGCGTTTGGGGTCACGTAGTCCGAGCGAAGAAGTGAGATACGTCACCTAAATGCATTGACCATGAATTCCTGGGAAAACGTCGTACAGGGACAAGAGTAAACAGTTTCAGATTATTTTCCCATGATATGGACTGTAAACTGACCAATAAAGAGCCAGATCACTAGGTCTCATGATTGTAGTCCTTACACCACAACTATTAATTGACCCAATAAAAGGGTTTGTAATTAGCAAATTGTGCATCCCAAGTCATCGTTTTTCATTTTTACTGCCTAGCATCTGCTCGTAGCTTTCCAGGAGAATTATACTTGCAATTTTTAACCTCTTGTATACCCTACTAATAGGAATCGACACGACAGGATATTCATAGCTGGCCACCAATAAAGTTACTAACGCATGTCTTTCCTTTTTCACCCTCCCACGCAGACGTTTTGAGCATTTCGAAATGCGTTAATTCTTTCTTCGAAAGAACGGGTGACAAAGCCCTAGCGCTAGCTGTGTGGGGGGCTCTATTTCCTCCCATGTCGCGTGAACTTACGAAACAAGTGTTTTTAGTACTGTAAAGCACACAGCACTTTTAGGGAACTCAAAGCATAGCTGTCGAAGTCTAAATTTAGTTTCCACAATCCAATTTTGGGGGATATCATGAAACGCGCGACACCGTTAAGGATACGCGAAAGCGAGGTGCAGGGCTCGCTTCAGTCGACATCGAGATGGAGAGGTTACTAGCATGGAAACTAAATCTATTTGAAATATCTTAGGTATTAAATAAAGAGCAAAACGTAATAATACGCGCTTTAAAAGTACTTTTTGGAGGCGTTAAACCTTTTATTAGGTTTACGCCCTGTTGTTGCCGCGAGAGCGAGCGTGAAGCGAAGAAAAAGTTTTGATTTCTACCCACGATGCATCTGGATTTTTTTAACCACAATGCAACGGATTTTTAACACGATTCCTTGCGCGCCAATTGCCTTTATATAGCGTAAAATTTCGAAGATAAGCCCCTCCAAATATAAGCCCTCCAAACTCATAACGCAAAAAACCCTCTGTTAAATCGCCCCTCCAAATATAACCCCCCCGGGGGCTTGTACTTGGAAATTGCCCTCAAATACGAAGTAAAACAAAGCAAAAACGGTAAATTTACTTCCAACTATAAGGCTAGCCCAATCGATTTTGAAACGCAAATTTCCCTCCGAATAAAAGCCCCTCCAAAAATAAGCCCCTCAAAAAGGGCCTTTGAAAAATATACGCCCCGGGGCTTATTTTCAGAATTGTACGGTACCTTGTTAGGTATTGTGGTGTATGACGTCATACCACGTGCACTTGCATCACACTCTTGCAGTGGTTGTCACATGCTTTTGTGTATTTCGTTGGCAGAATAAAAGGTCTGTTGAATTTTTGAAGCACGATCTGTTCTTACGCCTTACGGAACGACACAATACGTTACAGGTATAAGGCCCAGTTCAGACGTCGTGCTTCTACCGTACCGAACTAAATTCAGGAACTAAGTTCGACAAAAGCACAGCAGAAGCACGGCGTCTGAGTCAAATTTTTGAATTAAGTAGCAATTAAGTTCGACAAGCGCTGCCGTGCTACACGGCTCTGGCACGGCAGCGATTCAAACGTCGTGCTTCTGCCGCGCTAAACAAAATTCATAAATTATGTTAATGTATTTTGGCGAGATTGCGTTCCCACGGGGAGTTGGGAGAAGAATTGTTACGAGGCATCAGTAAATCCTGAATTTGGTTCGACTCTGGTACGACGTCTGAATCAAAGTTGTTTTCCTGCCGTGCTACAGTCGGACCAAATTACAATTAAGTTCGGCACGGCAGAAGCACGACGTTTGAACTGGACCTAAGTCTTGTTAGAATACAGGATTTTCAATCAACTTGTTTCTTGACACCAAGGCAGCACTCTTTAGCCTATTAGGTGCACTAGCAGCTAAATTTAGTATTCTGAAATTAGCGAGGAGCAGACACTGATTGCTAATATAATTGAACGCTGACGTCAGTTGGTTACCTTCCTTTGGAAGAGGAAACGGTATCTTGAAGAATTTCTCATAATTTGAAAGAGTCTTTGCAGCGATGTCCAACGCGTAAGAACCCTGGGAGATCTGCGACGGGGGAGCCCACAAACGGACCTGTGTAGATAACAGAAAAGAATCAGTTATCTTTTGTCTTTCCCAGGTGAGGCAAAATTAACTCTATTATATTCAGTAAGACCACGCTTCTTTTATGGTTCCTGCGACCCGGGAAGGCTTCGGGGGCCCTCCTCTTTAATTTCAAAACTGCTTACGATACCGCCACCCAAATTACACCGTCAGAATTATAATGTATTCATTATTTCCAACATCTGGGCATATTTTTGATGAGGGGCTGAATAGGGTTAACGCGACGTAGGAAAAAACGGAAGTTTTCTCTTCCACTCATTTTCGAGCACTATCGGGGAAACCAAAAGAACCTTAAAACTCGAGGGCGGTGACGGCGGCGAAAACGCGTCCACTGAAAAAGTGAATTAGCGTTTTTCCAAACTTCTTCACGATTATTACAATTCACTTACTTTGTAAAATATAGACGAACTCTCTTGCTCTTGAATTCGTCAGAGCCATATCCAAGTTCAGAAAGAAAAAATATTGCGCGGCCTTCTATAAGTCCTCCTTAAAACGCAAATAACTCAATTTCACGCTCTGACAGCAAAGATATGTACAAAAAAGCGTAGTTGTTTTGCTTTTATGCCTATTGCTTTTTTGACGTTCTAGTTACCGTCAATAAGAAAAGATATTACTAAACCACGAAACAGCGAAACGAAACAGCGAAACCACGAACGAAACACCGAAAGAGCTATTTTTTTAAAAAATATTTTTTAAAGTGAAAAAAGTTGGGGCACCTTGCGAGCAGAGACTCCATTTGTTTTCTTCTTCTGAAGGAGGGGAGAAGGAGGCTCTGCCTGAATCACGTGAAACCTTCGAGGCCGCCGCAGACCAAACTTCGTGGACTAGTCAATCTTGCTTTCTCTCGTCAAACTTGTTTCTTCAAGTGCGAGCATCTGTTTATTGATAAACCGATGGTCATAACCGATCCCTCTGTAGCAAGGGCACGGCTGTTAGGCCTGGGTCGAAACTATATCCTTGCTATTAGCCCTGCATGCTCAACAAAGATCTTACTCAATTTATGCAACGCCAAAATCGACCTGGCGAACTGAGAAGGGCTCTGCTGGCAGTGTGTTTTAATGGGTGAAAGGCCACACATCATCTGCCTGCGACCCCTCACCCATTTTAATATGCGTGAGTCTCACGTTAGTCTGAAATGTCATCCTTCAGGAGCCCATGGGCTCCTACATCCGTCTCTTTGCCTCACCCAACTACGGACTGCAAGCGTCTTTCTCTCGCCTTGCCACCTATTGAGGGGTTG